>JAXCMG010000097.1:1904775-1927654 GCA_034642415.1 Podarcis siculus | reverse complement strand
TTATTTATTTATTTATTTATTTATTTATTTATTTATTTATTTATTTAATTTATATACCGCACTTTATCAGAAGATCCCAGGGTGGTGTACAACATTAAAAAAAGCACAGAACCAAGTAGGTAGCCCTGTTGGTCAGATGCAGTAGATACATAAACACACACACACACACACACACACACACACACACACATATATATATTTTAAATTTTTTAAAAAAAATTTAAAATATTTTTACATTACAGAACATCAGTAATATAAAAGCAGAATACTGTAAAAACAAACTGACGGACAGCCTAATAATACAAATACTGTAATGCACAAGTCCCACAGCTAAAAGAACTCTCATTTTATTTTAAATGCTTATTGTCCTCAACGCCATGAAAAAAAGGGGTTTGCAATTTTGGAGTAAGTATTGCAAGCTGGGGAAGTTTAGACGTAAAAGAAAACCAGAAAGGGAAGTTGAGAGAAGTCGGGGGGTGGGGGATTCAATTTGGTAGTATTTGTTATGATGTGATTGTGATAAAAATGTAAAACCCAATAAAAACCAAGAAAGAAAGAAAAAAGGGGTTTTCTGGGGGTGGGGGGCTTCGCTTCAGGGTATACTTGGCGGCGGCATTTCCCAAAAAGGCCTGCCACTGAGTCAGCACCCATGTTATCCACACACAACAGCCCTGTGAGGTAGGTTGGGTTGAGGGAGGTCACCCCCCAGTGAGTTTAATGGCTGAGTGGGGAATTCGAACCCTGGTCTTCCTCCAGGTCCTGGTAGTCTGACGCTATTGCACCACGATGGCTCTCCAGCCGGACCCACTGCAAGACCAAGGCTGCAGCCCCTTACCTGGGAGTAAGCTCCACACTGAATTCAATAGGACTGGCTTCTGAGTAGACACGTAAATCTTCATAGGATTTAAAGGGGGTGGCTTTTGAGGAGGGGTCCGAAGGAAGAGGGGAGGACCTCTAGAGAGCATTTGGAGCAGCAAGGGAGCATGTTCAGAATTACGTATGTTATAAGAATTTAAGGTCTCAAATATAAATAATAATAATAATAATAATAATAATAATAATAATAATAATAATAAATTATTTATATCCCGCCCTCCCCAGCCAAAGCTGGGCTCAGAGCGGCTAGCAACAGTAAAATAATACAACTCCCAGAAGTGCAAGCTGGATTCAGAAGAGGCAGAGGAACCAGAGACCAAATTGCAAACATGTGCTGGATTATGGAGAAAGCTAGAGAGTTCCAGAAAGACATCTACTTCTGCTTCATTGACTATGCAAAAGCCTTTGACTGTGTCGACCACAGCAAACTACGGCAAGTTCTTAAGGAAATGGGAGTGCCTGAACACCTCATCTGTCTCCAGAGAAATCTCTATGTGGGACAAGAAGCTACAGTTAGAACTGGATATGGAACAACTGATTGGTTCAAAATTCGGAAAGGAGTACGGCAAGGCTGTATATTGTCTCCCTGTTTATTTAACTTATATGCAGAATTCATCATGCGAAAGGCTGGGCTGGATGAATCCCAAGCCGGAATTAAGATTGCTGGAAGAAATATCAACAACCTCAGATATGCAGATGACACAACCTTGATGGCAGAAAGTGAGGAGGAATTAAAGAACCTTTTATTGAGGGTGAAAGAGGAGAGCGCAAAATATGGTCTGAAGCTCAACATCAAAAAAACGAACATCATGGCCACTCGTCCCATCACCTCCTGGCAAATAGAAGGGGAAGAAATGGAGGCAGTGTGAGATTTTACTTTCTTGGGCTCCATGATCACTGCAGATGGTGACTGCAGTCACAAAATTAAAAGATGCCTGCTTTTTGGGAGAAAGGCGATGGCAAACCTAGACAGCATCTTAAAAAGCAGAGACATCACCTTGCCAACAAAGGTCCGTACAGTTAAAGCTATGGTTTTCCCAGTAGTGATGTATGGAAGTGAGAGCTGGACCATAAAGAAGGCTGATCGCCAAAGAATTGATGCTTTTGAATTATGGTGCTGGAGGAGACTTGAGAGTCCCATGGACTCTAAGAAGAGTCAAACGTATCCATTCTGAAGGAAATCAGCCCTGGGTGCTCACTGGAAGGACAGATCCTGAAGCTGAGGCTCCAAGACTTTGGCCACCTCATGAGAAGAGAAGACTCCCTGGAAAAGACCCTGATGCTGGGAAAGACGGAGGGCACAAGGAGAAGGGGACGACAGAGGACAAGATGGTTGGACAGTGTTCTCGAAGCTACAAACATGAGTCTGACCAAACTGCGGGAGGCAGTGGAAGACAGGAGTGCCTGCCGTGCTCTGGTCCATGGGGTCACGAAGAGTCGGACACGACTAAACGACTAAGCAACAACAAAAATCTATTCGTTATAAAATCAGTTCAATATATAAATTAAATGTTCATAAATGTACAAGGCAAACACATACATAAATATATAAACCACATGTCTGAAACAGTACAGGAAGACAGTCCTGAAACCATTTTTGACTCTCCCAAATTGACCTCAAATGTTTTTCTGCAAGGAGGGAGGAAATGGAAAACCTCCCCATTGTCTCTTTGCTCACAAATCCTGTCTTAAGGGCGTATCTGTGTATGAATAGTGTGAGCCTGTGACCTGGATTCAGGAACTAAGTATTTACCATCACAAAAGAATGGCCAGGCTGCCTAGGTAATGCAATCAGTGACCATTATAAGGTATCATGGCAGGCAGGATTTCTGCTGTAGACCGCTTCCTGTGATGTATTTCCGCTGTAGACCGCCCCTTCAGTGATGTGTGTCTGTATTGGGGGGTGGCCTTGAGCGACAGCGTGGCAATTTCAAAAGTCTATATAAAGGCTTGCACACCGATGTTCGGGGTCTTCCTCCTTTCCTGCGTGTGAGGGGAGCACCCTGTTGCAACAGTGTAATAAAGATCAGGCTTACAAGTTGCTTTGCTTCTCAGTATTCTCTGGTTGGCCTCTGTTATTTCCTCCTACCAATAGGGAACCCACTTAAGGACTCTATACGGGCTCTTGGATACCCCATAAGGGAAAAGGAGCAGATTTTGTTTACAACATGTAAGAGACCAGTTGAAGGGGGCAGAATTGCAGGAACAAAACTAGAGGAACTACCTGTGAGCTTTGGAAGAATAAAGGGCAGAAAGGTAAGTTGGTTATTTATGTATTTCTTCTTCTTTGGCGATCACTCGTAGCCGAGTAAGATTGTCTTCCATAAACACGGTTTTAACAATGAGTCCGTAAGTGACTGCAGAGGCCTATTCTGGATCCACACATCCTTCCACAGTGGGGACATTGGTTTCTGGGTGGGAGTTGATCTCAGCGTGGATTTGCCAAGCGTGCCTTCCTCTTAGCACGTTTCTCCCTTGCGTCCTGAGTTCGAGTGTCTTCAAAGGCCAGGACACCTTTGGTAAAGGCTGTTCTCAATTTGAGCGCTTGCAGGCCAGTGTTTCCCAATTGTTGGTGTTCATACTACATTTTTAAAGATTTGCCTTGAGTCAGTCTTTAAACCTCTTTTGTTGACCACCAGCATTACACTTTCCATTTTAAAGTTCAGAATAGAGTAGTTGCTTTGGAAGATGGTAATAAGGCATCCGCACAACATGACCAGTCCAACAAAGTTGATGTTGAAGAATCATTGCTTCAATGCCACTACTGCGCCCCGTGTTTTGTTAGCCCCAAAATAGAATACAAGTGAGGTCCCAACTAAAGAAGAATGGCAACTTAAGCTGATGGAATATGCACAGCTTGCAGACTTAACATATAGAATAAGAATAAGAAGAACATAACGTTTAGAGAAGATTGGGAAATGTTTATTGAATTGTGTACACTTGAAAATGTTGGCAGCATTAAGAGAAATTCAAAAGTGTAAATAAGTTTTGATGGATGTAATAATGGAATACTGAATGGTTTAGTTTATGTAAAATATGCAGGGATTTAGGATATGTAAAATGAATCATGGAAAGAAGTCACTGATAATTTAATTATGTTTAAATGAGTATTCTAAATTGTAAAACAGAAAATTTAATAAAAATTACATAAAAGAAAGAAGGAAAAAGAAAGGTAAGTTGCAGTGAGGTTATGGAGAGCTCTGAAATCAGGGCCTGGCCGTAGAAGGGAATGGGGAACAAATGTTAGGATCTGGGGAAAGTGGCCATCCAGTGGTCCCTTTTATAATTTAGTTGCTATCCAGGGATTTATTGAGTGGGTGGGTTACTGTCTAACTGGGGTAGTAGAGAGATAGGAAGGACATTTCCCAACAAGTCCCATGGAAAGGTGACCGTTTGCCTCTCCCTTTCTCCTGTAGGATTTGATCACCCTGTAGTCGTATAGAACTGCATTGCTTGTACCATGACGCACCATGCATTCGCTCTCTCAACAGCGATTTGCTTTGGATTGCATGGGTGCTGTTTTGTTGCAGCAGAGTGTCAGGTGAGATGCATTTTTCCAACTTGGTGAGTCTGTGGTTTATAATTTCAGTAGCAGCTTTCAGTGAAGAAAGTACTTTGCAAATCTTAACCACATTTATCCACTTTATGACTGAGCAGAAATTTAAATCCAGCCTTCTGGCCTCCAAAAACATATATTTATTCACTTCACTTTGCTGGCCCAAATGGAAAAAAAACAGGACAATTTATTTTATTTTATTTTATTTTAGGCAAATGTGTGAGGGGCTCACAAATTTTAATCTTGAGAGAGCAGGGTTCAAGTCCCTGTTCGTTCATGAATGTGACTGGGTAATCTTGGGCCAGTCACCAGCTCATAGCCTAATCCAAAGTTCACAAAGTTGTTGTGAATATAATATAGGAATGAGATCAATGTCCGCAACCTTGAGCTCATAGGAGGAAAGGTGGGATATAAATTCAATGATAAATAAATAAATAGTTTCACTATATCTCTCTTTCTTTCTCTCCATGTCTCTCTCACACGGACACTTTGCCCCATTCTTCCCTGCCCCATTCTTCCATTGACATCCTTCTCTTGCCAGGATACCCTGTGATGGATTATTTGCCGCAGAAGCGGCCTCTGAATATTTGGCAGCCTGAAGTGGCGGTGGAGGGAGGATGGCTATTTCTGTGGAAACGAGTCAGCAGAACTTTTGATGAACTGGCAACTCTGCTGCATGAAGTCCTAGATTACGTTAATGTAATTAAACAGGGGCACTTGGTTCATGAGAGGCATCTGCTAAATGCACAAAAGCAATAAAAGTGAGAAATTGTGGCTTCGCGGAGACTCGTCCCTGCCAGAAAGCCAGCCAATTGTCATTAGGAGATTGCAAGCTCTTGGCTTTAGCTGCTGCCTGAGTTCTGTGGCTGAAAGTGCATTATGCACGCTTAGAGCTCGTATTTGCATCATGGCTGACACCAAGTTCTTTTGCTATGGGGCAACAGGCGAAGAAGCCCTAGAGAAGGGGATTCAGCGTTGTGTTAGGAACGATGCCAATGATTCACAGAGTAGAGGACCCCTCTGTGGCTTGGGATAAGCCTAGTGGTGGCAAGTCTCATCCTGAGTCACATTTCCACCCCACCCTTCCCCCAAGGAGTGAAAGGAAGCATTCATGGAGTAGCAATTGGACCAAGTTCCACCTATGGCAGCCTTCTCAAACCTGGTGGCCTGCAGATGTTATGCACTGCAGCTCCCATCTACCTCAGCATCGTACGACTTTACTGGCGTGGCCTGATGGGAGCCACAGTCCAAAGCATTTGGAGGGCACCAGCTTGGAGAAGGCTGTGCCCCACAAACTTCATGGACCAAGCAGGAGCACGAAGCCACATCTCCCTGAACCAAGTCCAATGCTCCACCTGCCACATCACTACACTGGCTTGCAAAGGAAAGTAGTGGCAATTGTAAAGCACCATTAAATGGGCTGCTCTGTTAGGTATATATGGCAAAGCAGACACTTGTAACATGGGCACAGCTTTTGGTACAGGTTGTTGTGCATTCCTTTTATTGTCTTTGTATGTCCCTAATGTTTTTTATTGTGTTGTGCTGTTTTGCAAACAGCTCTGGCCATTTGACTGACAGGCGAAGTATTAATCTCTTAAACAAAGAACCACAGTAAATGCTTCTAAAATACACTGCTTTTATAAGTACGTTTTGCAGTTTAATCTTGAACAGGCCCAAGAACAGGCCTTTGGACACTGGTGAAGCATTTTACTCATCCCCGCTGAAATCTTTGCGCCTTGCCCAAACTGAAATTTGAAATGGCACCTTGACTTTAGAAGTCATATTTCAAATCTGGGTGGGAAATGCACATCACCACCTGGCTGGAAGCTGTGGGCGACTAGCTCTGGATGAAATGGCAGTGGCTACACCAAGCATTGAAAAGCCGACACCCTTTAGCTGGCTGGCAAGTCACACCCAAAATATGTAAAGCAATGTTGAGCACTGAAATGGCAGCGTAACTTAATTGAAACTCGGAGGGAAAATGACAGAGAGGAAGAGCAGAGAGTGGAAATGGAAAGAGTTTGGAAATAAATGGCTATATGCCCTATGGTGTCCCCATGCACCATCCAGCCCAATAAATAAATCAGGAGTAGAAATCAGGGGGAGATTGGAAGGGGTTGGACTAGATGACCCTTGGGGTCCCTCCCACAGCTCTACAATTCTTTGATTCCATCCCCAGGAGACTGTTGAGTGAAGCCATTAACAGCCGCTGTCCAGCTCTGTAAGAAGAGCACAGCTGAATCAGACCAAAAGTCCATCCAGCTGAGCAACCTGTTTGCTGGAAATAAACAGCGGTTCCTCACTCTTTGCACCCCACCCCGAGCAAGTGGTGTTCAGAGATACGGTGCTTCTGAACACTGAGGTTCCATTCCGCTGTGACTTACTGACAGATCTGTCCCGCATGAGTGTGTCTAACTAACCCCGCTTTAAAGCCGCCGCCACCACATGTTGTGGTAGCAATTTCAGCTGTGTAACGCGAGAAACCATTTGTTGCAGGTCCACCTTTTGCAATGCAGTCCCACGGACATCTACTTAGACCTAAGTCCCGCTGCATCAAGTTAAGCGTGCGAAAGGTTGGCACCTGAAAGTTGTCCCTTTTGCACACACGCACGGATCCACAGGCCTCTAAATAATGCATGCTTCGTCATACTCAATTCCCACTGCTTCGTTGCCACCACCTCCTGGGTGATGCACTCTGATGCTTGCGCTCTCTCTCTCTCTTTCTCTTTGTAACAATCCACCCATGTCAAACAGATGGGCTCATTACAAGAGAAGGGGGTTGCCTCCTTGCGTTTTGGCTTAGCAGTACATCGCTGAGAGACCACTGGAGAGAGCGGTACAGCCAATGAGATCAGATTTCATTCTCTGGCCCAAGCACAGACTGCTCTTGCCTCTGCCGGCAGCCAAGGGAAAGTGGGATCTGTCTGCGAGAACAAAGGCAGGATTCTGCCAGCTACGTGTCACCCTTAGTAAAAGAAAAGGCTTGAGAACGGCTGCCTTAAAAGTAGAGCATTTGTTAGTGCTGGCCTTCTGCAGACAAGCAACACCTGCCGCCCGCACAGAATCTATTCTGAGGAAAGCAAGACAAGGTTCTCTGTCATTCAGCAACCAGGCTTCAGCATTCAGGGTCAAACTTCTCCCAGAGAGCCTGGAGACTAGCAGCAGGTACCTGGAAGACCAGAAATACACCTGGCCCCCAAAGGCTTCCCATCCCCACCTGCCCACCTCCCTGCCACAACAAACATGGTAGTCCTGGGGCTAAGGACTCCCCACAAACACTTTCTTCCAGTGTTCTGACTGGGAGTCTCAGATCTTCCAGCAGCAGCACTAAAATTTCCCCCACGCCCTTGGTGCCGCTTGTGAAAACGAGTTCTGTCCTAAAGAGACTTTTACCTGGACCAGATCCTTCCCCAACTCATGCTGGTTTTAGGATTACTTCACGACTAACCTGGCTACTCCCCTATAAGTACATGTTTTTGTGTGTGCCACAAATGAACCATGAATGCGACCCACACGTATTTGCTGATACTGGACTTGCACAAGCAGACTGGCTGGGGCTCACCGCTGAGTGTCCACTACCCGGCAAACTCAGTTTGTTGCAACCTAGTGTGTGAAGCATCCCTTCTTTACACACACACCCTTAGCTCGCGTTTTGCAGAGAGATGATGACAAATTGCTGCTTGTTTGTATTCAGCCGGCATGGACGATCCGCCAATGGCCAGCCCTGTTGCTGTGCAGCTGTGCTCCCGCTAGGAATAGCAACCTAATCTTCCCTGACAGTTTGGCCACACCTGATCCTGCCACAACTCAGCTGGGCTGTCCTCCCAGATAGACGTCTGCCTGCAAGCCAGTTTTGCAGTCTTGACACACGGACTGACATTTGGAGCTAGGAAATTGGATCTGACCAAAGGTGTGTGTGTGTGTTTGTCTGTGGTGTTAGTGGGCTGGCAGCATGGGTTAAGAGAACTCATTTGGGGAGATGGTAAAGGAGAGAGCTCTCCACCAGCGCTTCAAATCCCTCGTTCGAACATGTTTCTCATGTGATGTCTTTGGCTTAACTCGTGAAGTTAAGTTCACTGCAAGAAGTTACAGGGAACCAGGCAGAGGTCCTTCTTGGTGGTGGCGCCCTCCCTGTGGAACGCCCTCCCATCAGATGTCAAGGAAATAAAAAACTACGCAACTTTTAGAAGACCTCTGAAGGCAGCCCTCTATCAGTCAGGAGGTTTTTAATGTTTGATGTTCTATTGTGTTTTTACATGTGTTGGAAGCCGCCCAGAGTGGCTGGGACAACCCAGCCAGATGGGCAGGGTGTTGTGGTTGTTATGAGTCCTCCACACCCAGCGACTTTATTATTATCACAATTACCCTTTTTCCGCCAAGGAACTCAAGGTGACGTGAAACACATGGCTCTCCTCCTCCCTCTTTATTTTATCCTCTGAAATATACTCAAGTGGATTTCATACTCTTTATTCAGCTCATAGTGGTGAGGAGGAATGGAAGTTCCCCCCAGGATATCTGCTTTATATACATTATTTACACAATGGGCTCCATGTGATTGGCTAATTCCGGGATTCTCCTGTAGGCCAATCAGGTTGCGGATTCACTTCCACCTGGAGCTGGATTGGGTGGCTCCTGTGGACCAATCAGACTGCTGCATTCTGAATCCTATTGTTCTAAGGCCAATCAGACTGCTGCATTCTGAATCCTATTGTTCTAGGACCAATCAGGCTGCTGCATTTTGGATCCTATTCAACCCAGTACATAACATCCTCACAACAGCCTGTGAGGTAAGCTAGGCTGAGAGTGAACGACTGGCCCAAGATCACTCGCTGAGCTTCATAGCTTAATTTGAACCCAGGTCACAGTTCAGCACTTAAACCACTACATCACACTAGCTCCCTGCCAGGTGCCGGCCATGGACACAAGGTGGCTTTCAAAGGGATTTGACAAATTCATGGAGGAGAAGTCTATCAGTGGCTTCAAGTCACAATGGTCATATACCGTCTCCAGGAAACAGAGGCAGGAGAGGACAATTGCCCTCACGGCCTGCTTCTGAGCTTCCCAGAGGCATCTTGGGAGCCTCTGTGGGCCACCGGGTAATGCACTAGAAAGTCTTTTGGTCTGACCCAGCAGAGCTGCTCTCACATGGTCACCATTAGCTCAGAGGGCTTTTAAGAAAGCATAGCTAAAACAGGCCCGTGGAGGTCTTTGCAATGGCTCTGCTGCAGTAGCAAGAAGCGGAATGGGTAGCACATCTTTGATTGCCCCTGAGTTGCACTGATGGCCAAGCCAACAGCAGCTCTCTCCATTTCGCTGCTGCTTAAGAGTTTCCTGGGGGCAGCTGGCTGGCCTCCATCAGAGACAGCGTAGACTCGATGGCTCCTTGGCCTGCCATCTTTCTCCCTTTCTCTTTAAAAATTGGCTGGGACAGGAGGCACGGGTGACAGAAGGGCAGGGGAATGGATGGTGACTCACGTCTCCTCTCTGCAGCCTTGGAAGTGGCGGAGGCAAAGCCGGTTGTCTCGGGTGTGCGATAAAAGGCTAATTTTTCACATCATGAGCTCGTCGCCATACAAGGGGGTGGCGTGAAGCCTTTGTTGCATGTTCACTTGGGATTTGTGAGAGGCACGCGATCTATAGAGCCTTCATGTCACTCCCTCGTGTGACGATCTTCTTGCCGTTCTGTGGGGCTCACACACCTCAAAGGGGTCTCTATGACTCCTTAGACAGGACGGGTGCTAATTTGAACATTAACTAACAGGAGGGGCTGTTTAAGCTCCAGCCTCCCAGCTGCTGCCCTGCTCAGTCCCATCAGCCCTTCTGTGGCTACTGGAGCTCAGGCCCTCATGCATTTTTAACAGAAAACACAATTAGATCATGATCGACAGGCGCTCACAAGTGCCATATTAATGGCCAAGGAGGCTATTACACACTTCCTTTGTCCGGGACCGTAATATACTGGGCTAGTTAGCCTGTGATGCATTAGGGCTGTTCCCCTGGCCCTCGGGCTCACACTCCCAGCTTCTTCCCTTCCTGCCGGCATTTTTGGAGAGGCCTGACGGTGACAAATTGCTTCTTGTTTCCATTCATCCCTCATTGACAGCCTGCCAATGGTAAATCTGGCTGTTCTGCTGATGTTTCAAGGACTGGCTTGGCGCTGGCATTTTATCACTGCTGGAAGTGCCCTCCTCTCTCTCTCTCTCTCTCTCTCTCTCACACACACACACACACACTTTGCTAGCTGCAGTTCGCAGCAAAGGGCTGGTGTACTTTTCCACTGGGCTGCCGAGAAGTCATTTCGCGGAACCCAGGAAACCAGCATCAAGGGGACAGTACGTATAGCCATGCAGACGGCTGCCCCAAACTGGTGGTGTGAGCTTCCAGAGGCAAAAGCCCTTTATGCTACAGTCAATGCGTAAAGAGCACAGGGAAGGGTGGTGTGGAATCTCTGCTGCGGTGCCTGGTGTCCAGTTCATATCCCCATGCCGGCTTCGGAAATGGGCATAGCTCAGTGATGAGAGCATCTACCTTGCAACCAGAAGGTCTCAGGTTTGATCCCCGCTGGCATCTCCAAGTAGGGTTTAGAGAGATTCCAGCCTGAAATCCTGGAGAGCCGCTGCTTCCAGTCAGTGTAGGCAGTACTGAGCAAGATGGAACAATGGTCTGACTAATCATAAGGCAGCTTCTTCAGTGTTCCCGTGTGCACATCATAGGACTGGCCGCTGAGACCACATAACACCGGTCCTGAAAGACCTACACTGGCTCCCAGTACGTTTCCGAGCACAATTCAAAGTGTTGGTGCTGACCTTTAAAGCCCTAAACAGCCTCAGCCCAGTACACCTGAAGGAGCATCTCCACCCCAGGTCCAGCACCAAGGGCCTTCTGGTGGTTCCCTCACTACGAGAAGTGAGGTTACAGGGAACCAAGCAGAGGGCCTTCTCAGTGGTGGCACCCGCCCTGTGGAATGCCCTCCCATCAGATGTCAAGGAAATAAACAACTATGTGACTTTTAGAAGACATCTGAAGGCAGCCCTGTTTAGGGAAGTTTTTGTGATGGCCTGGGACTTGGGCTTGGACTCGGAGCCAGAGGAGTCTCAGTCCGCACTGGATCTATTGGCTCAGGCAGCAGCTGAAACTAGTCTGGGGCCTGATTCTGAAGAGCCCCTGTCTGCACATGTTCCCCTGCAACAAGCACCAACTGGGCCGAGTCAGGGGTCTAAGCCTGCCCTGGCTCCAGATGCAGGGATTACCTCATCGCCTTCAGCTGGGCCATCACTTACAGCTGCTCCACTACCGGTTGGGTCAGGGGAGGCTGAGGCGGTCTCTGGGTCTAGTAAACCACCAACGTCTCCCGAGCTGCAGAGACTGAGGTCTGAGAGAAGGAGAGACCTGAGTACTCACAGGAGGAGTGCTCGCCTTCGGGCGAGACAGAGAGGTGAGTCACCGGGGGATCAGGACCGGCAGTTACCCCGACAGAGATAAAAGGCTTCGGGTCCCATCCCATGTTGCGGGAGCAACGTTGTTCTTTGCCAGAACCTGCCTGTTACTCTGTGCCTGACCTAGCCTGGTTTCCTGCCTTGGCCCTGTTGGTCTGACTCCTCATGGAATCCTTGGATTCGGGACTGGATCTGGACCACATTGCTCGGGTTAACCCCGGGCCCAGCACAGTTTTTAATGTTTGATGCTGTATTGTGTTTTTAATATTCAGTTGGAAGCCGCCCAGAGTGGCTGGGGAAACCCAGCCGGATGGGGCAGGATATAAATAATTTGTTGTTATTGTTGTTGTTGTTGTTGTCAAGTGAAGTCCTGTGTGAGAATGGAGGTGTCTCATTTTGATTAGGAACCCTCAATCGCCTCATTGATGCTACTCAGTCCTGCGATAATGTCGCCGGAGGAGCTATGGGGACAGCCCCAGCTCTGACCCTAATCCTGCCGAGATTCACCCTTCAGCCCCCTGAATGATTTGGCAATTGGCTTCCCTGCACCACCAGGGAGCCATCAGATCGTGCTGTGCGTAACCAGGCCTGGCTCTCTCCCTCCCGCCCTGGATCCCCCTGAGCCATCCGTCCCCCTTCATCTCCCTTCTTAGCAGCTGTTGACTGCCATGCAATTTGTCAGAGGCAATTTAGCATTCCAGAAGTGCCTCGTGAGCCTTTCCCCCCCTGCATAAAGCTGCTATGGAGCATTCATTATTATCCCCTTCCCCTGCCATTCCAGCCCTGCTTCTCCTGATTAAAATCATACCGTTCCACGTCACCCACAGATTTCCGAGGGTCAAGTGGGGACCGGAGGGGAAGGGGGAGGGAAAAGCAGGTGCATTTCAAGAAGGCTCCGTCCAGTCCTCTGTCATCAGCAGCGGAAGTAATGGGAAATAATTTTGGTCCGAAAAAAGGAAGTCTCAGCCATCAGTCTCTCCCCAGCTGCCTACTTGGCAAAGGCTGCTTGAAATCCTGAACCCTTCAAAATGGGAAATTTTCCAAGCAGTGGTGACATGGCATGAGAAAGTCAGGCTTTCAGTATTTGGGTCCCTTTAATGGACAATTCATTGTTATCTATAGTACAAGACATGCTCTGACAATCCATTATTTCAGATACGTGCTTAAGACTTAAAAATAAAACAAAACCCTCAGCCTCTTCTAGAAAGAACGTTTTAATTGTTGTCTGTTGACCATTTCATAGTGTTTACCTGTCATTTTAACTCTATTTACTTTGGCATATAATTTCTACCTTGTGCTTCGGCTCGGCGCTGTGGGCTAAACCACAGACCCTAGGACTTGCCAATCAGAAGGTCGGCGGTTTGAATCCCCACGAAGGGGTGAGCTCCCGTTGCTCAGTCCCTGCTCCTGCCAACCTAGCAGTTCAAAAGCACATCAGAGTGCAAGTAGATAAAGAGGTACCGCTCTGGCAGGAAGGTAAACTGTGTTTCCGTGCGCTGCTCTGGTTTACCAGAAGCGGCTTAGTCATGATGGCCACATGACCCAGAAGCTGTACACCGGCTTCCTCGGCCAATAAAGCGAGATGAGCGCTGCAACCCCAGAGTCGGCCACGACTGGACCTAGTGGTCAGGGGTCCCTTTACCTTTACCTGGTATACAGAATGGTCTGTACATTTCATAAGACAAATAAATCAGAGGACCCGATGAAGCTCAACATCCCCCTTGAATACCTGGGGGAAGCATCCTCATTTTAGATGAACCAAGAGTCCACCCTGTTTCCTCTCTTAATTTCAGGGAACAACCTTTCATCATGACCCAATAAAATGGCATATACTCAGATGGTTCTGGGGTGCTCATGTGAGATCTCGCATGGCTATCTGGGTTCCTGCAAGATCTCACATGAGCATCCCAGAGGCTGGGTAACCCATCTTGCTTGGGTTCAACTAGCACAATTTCAACCAGCCTGCCTTCAACCGTGTATGGTTGAAATTTCGCAAGCTAAACATGCATAAGATGTGATCGTACTGTACAGAATCATCTCCATTCCTTTCTGAGCTAGTAGTTCACTGGGTATGCACCTATAGAAGTCTAGGGTGCAGATTTTCCAGTTCGTAGAGTGGATATTTCAACCTGAAAAGCTTTGGGATCTGCTTGTGGGATGCCCAAGGCAAAGAGGCAATATGATAGACACCACTGCCTAGTTGGCTTTTAGAAACATAGGGTTGTAGGGTTGAAAGGGACACAAAGGGTAATCTGGTCCAACACCTTCAATGCTGGATCCTTAATTTGAGAGGGCAAGAAGCAAAACACAGATGGGGAAGACAAGGATAGATCAATTCTGGGAAGAAGGTGAGGCTCAAACAGGACTGTAAGGAGCAAAGGACTAAAGTTTCGTTTGAAGGGACATGCATTTACGAGTTCCTAGGACAAAGGGGTCAAACATTTCCCCCTGCACATTTCCCTTTATTTTATTTTAATAAAGTTTGAAAAGATATACAAAAGATAGACAGTGGTACCTCTGGTTATGTACTTAATTCGTTCCGGAGGTCTGTTCTTAACCTGAAACTGTTCTTAACCTGAAGCACCACTTTAGCTAATGGGGCCTCCTACCGCCGCCGCGCCGCCGGAGCACAATTTCTGTTCTCATCCTGAAGCAAAGTTCTTAACCTGAGGTACTATTTCTGGGTTAGCGGAGTCTGTAACCTGAAGTGTATGTATCCTGAAGCGTATGTAACCCGAAGTACCATTGTACTGTACAAAAGTTAATATCCAATATCTTTTTATAACATTAAAGATAAAAGAATCTCAATAAAAACCCAAACCAAAAAGAGGAAAAGAGAAAGAAAAGGAGAACATTTCTTTTTCTTTTTGTATAATCTCAGACCACCACTGTACCTTTTCCCATAAGGCTCCATGAGGTCTAGGAACTTACTTTGTTCAGAATAATCGCTCAGAGTCTGGAGATGAGTTCCGTTTCCCAAAACAAAGACTGTTCACGTGTAGTGGTATCGTGCAGTCACAAAAGATCCACGGGGCATGAATCATAAAACTGGCCACTGCCACGTTCACGTCTGATCTGGGCCAAGCCAAAAGGTCAAGGAGTCCTGCTGTTTGAACAAACCATCCTCTCGATGGAAAGGCACAGGCCTCTCCTGCTAAATGAAGTTGTCTTCATCTATAAGGAAGAGAAGGTGCAGCACAGAAGGATTCTCGAAGGCAGGTCCTTAACCACCAACCTGAAGAAAGCTTTTATCACTCATCCTGAGTGTCTCTAAGCATCAGCTGAAAAACTTATCATTCCTTCCTCTGGAGGAAATGGAAAAGGGAGACAAAGACTCTCTTTAGCTTTGCCAAAAGCCATCATTCTTCTACATTAAAGAGGCTGCAGTAGTCCTGAAGTTATGATCCTGGGGCAAACGCCATCTGAATTATAGGCAGAGCTGTGTGCATCAAACAACATTCTGAAGTGCAAGGAAAGGAAGGGAGCAAGGAAATTCTGTAGCCTGAATGTGTGGGGATTTTTTTGAATTTGCATAGCTTATTCTTCTATTTTGCATAATTTATTTGGCCTTGGGAAGGGGCAGAGAGCTCTGCGTGACCCTGAAGCTGCATATGCATCCCAGCCACTAGAAATCTCCTCCTCCTACCTCTTTGATGTCTGAGATATTAAAGTATTGGCCACTCACTTTCAAGCTCATCTTCATAGCCATAAGGACTAGAAACTTGAAAGTCATTTTAAAATCTTTTTGTAAACCACTTTGGGAGGCTGTGTACCTGAAAGGCACTACAAATCCCAGAGAGAAAACCAAAAGCTTAGTCTTGGGGTCCCAATCCTACCTAGACTTCTCCTTAATTTCCTCTCAGCAATAAGAACTTTTTTAAAAATCTGGACTTTGCAAGACTCCTTCTGCCGTTTTCTAATTCCACCACAGTGGATTCAGTGCCAGGCTTAGGCTACCCTTGTTCCTGAAAATACCTATCCATTATCCTTAACACGGGATGACAGCCAGCCAGGATATGTCCCCATTGCCCATCAAATAGCGCAAGGCAACAGGTACTCCCAAAGCAGTAACAATATAGTAGTTTTGTTTGGCTATAATCTCTTCTGAAAGATTACCTCTAAATTGGAAGATTATGGGTCATAATCACATAAGGCTATTTGTTCTAGTTAGCTAGAGATGCCACACTGACAAGCAACAGGATGTGCCAGTGAGACGGTGCTGCAAATGAGTCCTGTGCCCTGCAATTCCCAATGCTTACCTTACCCAAGGAATAGGCACACCAAGAACTCGCGGAGATCTCTTTTCCCTTTTTTGTTGATCCAAAACATCCTTCATTGTTTGCTGATTTCTGGACCAGCTCAAAAGCAACATTTCACCTGTGAGACTGTGTAGTCCAATGAATGAAGCCCTGGGCTTAGAAAAATTGAGTCGAAAACTACTCTTCCTCATTAAGCCCTCAGGCAAAATATTGCAAACAAAGCTGAGTGTTCTCTGCACCAAGCCCCCCTCCTAATTCCGCACAAAGGGATGCTAATTCTGCAGTTTGAATAAATTATGCAGATGTGCATGGTCCTTTGCCTAGTGCATTCTGCTTCTGCTGGCTATTAAAGGGAAGCAAGGAGCTACAGGAAGCAATTCAGGGGGGGCAGTCAGTCTGCCTCTCCCCCCCCCCTCTGGCTTCCCAGATTGCATTGTCCATATTTTCAATCTTTTCCAATTCAGATTGGAAGTGGAGATTCTTTGGTAGCTAGTGTTCCGATCCATATTTGGCGGAAGTGAATGAGAAAATTCCCACGGAATACGGTGGTTCTGAGTGGCACTGTTCGTAGGGTTCTCCCCGCCCCCCCGGTAAATAAAGAAATGACAAAACATGTTCCAAAGAGCACATGCTGGGAGAGCAGGGAAGGGTCATGTAGAAGGACAAGCCATGTTTGTGTATGTGCGTTGCCTTCATTCCCTGCTTGTAAGCTTTCCTGGAGCATTTGAGGAGCCAGTGCAAGAGACAAAATGCTAATCCTTGTAGCTGTTTACTATCTCCTCAGAGAGATTGTGATCTACATCAGTCGGTCATGGAACAGTTTTTCTCCCTCTCTTCAAACACTAGAGCCAGTGTGGTGCAGTGGTTAAGAGCGGTAGTCTCGTAATCTGGTGAACCGGGTTCGCGTCTCCGCTCCTCCACATGCAGCTGCTGGGTGACCTTGGGCCAGTCACACTTCTTTGAAGTCTCTCAGCCCCACTCACCTCACAGAGTGTTTGCTGTGGGGGAGGAAGGGAAAGGAGAATGTTAGCCGCTTTGAGACTCCTTCAGGTAGTGATAAAGCGGTATATCAAATCCAAACTCTTCTTCTTCTTCTAGAGCTCATGGGCATCTAACATGGGCTCCCAGTACGTTTCCGAGCACAATTCAAGGTGTTGACCTTTAGAGCCCTAAACAGCCTCGGCCCAGTAGACCTGATGGAGCGTCTCCACCCCCATCTCTCTGCCCGGATGCTGAGGTCCAGCTCCAAGGGCCTTCTGGCGGTCCCCTCGCTGCGAGAAGCCAGGTTACAGGGAACTAGGCACAGGGCCTTCTCGGTAGTGGCACCCACCCTGTGGAATGCCCTCCCACCAGATGTCAAAGAGAACAACAACTACCAGACTTTTAGAAGACCTATGAAGGCAGCCCTGTTTAGGGAAGCTATTAATGTTTAATAGGTTATTGTATTTTAGTGTTTTGTTGGAAGCCGCCCAGAGTGGCTGGAGAAACCCAGCCAGATGGGCGGGGTATAAATAATAAATTATTATTATTATATGTCTGGATTGCTTTGAATGGGAAAACTTTGATTTGGTTTTAACTCTTAAAACGTTGATGGTTTTATTGTGTGTATTTGATGCTTTAACTATATATGTGTGCAAACCTCCTTGGGATATATCGCCTTGAAGGGGAGTTTGGAAATCATAGGAGACGGCCTTTTTGTAAGGGTGAGTTGGACCCCTAAAGCTCTGGGAGGAGGATGTTGTAGTCCTTGAGTCTAAGTCCCTATGAAATAAAAGCATCCAGTGCTCTAAACTCTCTTCCCCCATCATCCCATGATTCTGTTGCATTGCTATTTTGACTGCCTGAGATAAAAGGGTCAGAGAGGGCCTGGTAAAATTGTTTTCTCAGGACACCGTGTCCTGGCTTCATTAGGCCTGTCAGCAGATTCAGGATTGCAAAAACGGAATAAGTGCGTCCTCAGAGTTCAGCAATGCAGTTGAAAATGTGGTCCAGAGCTGACCACCTCTCCCCTCCGAGGGAGGAAGCAATGAACCAGTGAAGCCCCTGGAAAAAGATGGGATGACTCACAGCCGGCCTCAGACTGACTGTGCCCCACTTGGAAGTTCCTCTCATCTCTGTCAATGACACAATCAAGGAGATCAGGCAGGAAGGGACCACTCTTCTGAACGAGGCCGGGAAAGTGCCAACAGAAGTTCCTTGGGGAGGACCAATCACGAGATGTTAACAGAGAGTCCATAGCGGAGCAGTGGTTAGAGCATATCTGTCAACTTACAGATTTGAAAATAAGGGACCAACAGCCTCAAAAATAAGGGATCAGCAGCCAAAATAAGGGATTTTCCAAGCACAGGTATGTTCAACTTCTGAGCCCCTCTGAGCCAAAGGCAGAAAGCCCAGCCAGCAGCCAAACGAAGCCTCAAGAGGTGGTTCCCACAGCACAGCCACCCGGCAAAGGGGATGCAGCAAGGAAAACCACGTCACCTCTCCACTGGGAAGCGCTGAGCAAAGGCGAGTCCCCAGGCAACGCGGCCGACTTGATCGGCACAAGGCATGCAAGCTCCACCCCCCAGTCGTTCTTAGACTCCTTATTGGGTGAGCAACGCAGCCAAGCAACACAGTTGGAGTCTCCCTCCTCCCTGGCCGGCAGGGAGGGAGGGAGGGAGAGGAGCTGCTTCCTTTGAAGCCCAGGAAATTTAAGGGACATCATCAATAAGGGAGAGCAGCGGGACACAGCGCTGGGATAAGGGACTTTCCCACCAAATAAGGGACGGTTGACAGCTATGGGTTAGAGTGTCGTACTAGTCAGACAAGCAGATTCCAGAAGAACTGGCAGTGCAATGGGGACCAGACACTTGAGTTTGCGTAAACTTATAATCTCACAACATTTAGGATCTGGGAGACCAGGGTTCAGACACCCACTCAGCCATGAAGCTCACGGGGTGACCTTGGGCCAGTGCAGTTGACTGGCTTCCTGCAGAACATCCGTAAGCTTCCACATTAATGCCTTGCACCACGTTCCCATGCGGTCTGCTAAAGCTCGCAGCCCTTCCCTGATAACTTGCAACTTCATTGTTTCTCATCTGGGCCTTTTACTGATGAGGGTGAGTCAGCTTCCTCGTATGGGGTTACTGTGTTATTGGTGGCTTAAATATTTCAGCAGATGCATTGGGAAGTCATGAATAGGAAATGAGGGTCCTTATTCAAAACCAGCTCGGTGCTGCCACAGTTCAATGATGGCTGCAGGTCCAGAGGCCAAAGGAAATGCAACGCACCCTCCCCCTTCCGCAATAATCCCTTGCAGCATTGCAGGAGATGTTGGGTGGGTAGGGGCTGCAGCTGTCAGATCGCATGCAACCAGGGGATGATGGGAGTTGTAGTCCAAAGCATCTGGAGGGCACCAGGTTGGGGAAGGCTGGCGTGGCCACTGCTTCTCTTCTGCAAAACAGCCATGGGAAGGTGCTTCTGGAAAACAGTGGATCTATTCCTACTTCACATGCTCCAAGATTAAGCCAGGATGTGGAAAACATAGGCAGTGGCTCAGCCTTGCTGCAAATTAAGCCCTGAACCCATCACCAAAGACAAACCATTTTCTCTCCATTGCTGTCCCACCTCTTTCATGTGGGGACCTACCTCACAGGGCTGTTGCATGGATTGCTGAGATATTGTACATAAATCACTTTGCAAATGGCACCATATATGTTCTAAGGATTATTATAGAATTGTAGAGTTGGAAGGGACCACAAGGGTCATCTAGTCCAACCCCCTGCAATTGAGGAATCTCATCTAAAGCATCCCTGACATATAACCATCCAACCTCTGCTTAAAAACCTCCAAGGAATGAGAGTCCACAACCTCCCGAGGGAGACCGTTCCACAGTCAAACAGTTCTTGCCATCAGAAAGTTTTTTCATATGTTTAGTCAAGACAATAAAGATATATCGTATATCATAGTCGGAATCTTCTTTCTTGTAACTTGAAGCCATTGGTTTGAGTCCCACCCTCCAGAGAAGGAGAAAACAAGCTCGCTCCATCCTCCATGTGACAGTCCTTAAGATATTTGAAGAGGGCTATAATATCCAGGCTAAATATGCCCAGCTTCTTCAACCGTTCCTCATAAGACTTGATCATCCAGCCCCTTGATCATCTTGGTCACCCTCCTCTGTACACCTTCCAGCTTGTCAACATCCTTCTTAAACTGTGGTGCCCAAAATTGGAGACGATATTCCAGGTGTGGTCTGACACTGCACACACACCTAATACACACCACGCTGTGGGTTAAACCACAGAGCCTAGGACTTGGGCCCAGAAGGTTGGTGGTTCGAATCCCCGCGACGGGGTGAGCTCCCGTTGCTCGGTCCCAGCTCCTGCCACCCTAGCAGTTCGAAAGCATGTCAAAGTGCAAGTAGATTACCGGTAATAGGTACCGCTCTGGCAGGAAGGTAAACGGCGTTTCCGTGCGCTGCTCTGGTTCGCCAGAAGCGGCTTAGTCATGCTGGCCACATGACCCGGAAGCTGTACGCCGGCTCCCTCAGCCAATAAAGCGAGATGAGCGCCGCAACCCCAGAGTCGGCCACGACTGGACCTAATGGTCAGGGGTCCCTTTATCTTTAATACAGTGGTACCTCGGGATGCGAACGGGATCCATTCTGGAGCCCCGTTCACATCCTGAACATAACGTAAGACGCATCTGCGTGTGCACGGGTCGCATTTCGCCGCTTCCGCGCATGCGCGTGACGTCATTTTGACCGTCTGTGCATGCGCGAGCGGCGAAACCTGGAAGTAACATTCTCCGTTACTTCTGGGTCGCCGCGGAGCGCAACCCGAACGCGCTCAACCTGAAGCATATTTATCCCGAGGTATGACTGTACACAACAACTCATAAAAATTGGAGACTGCTTGTGGTTGTGGAGGAAGAAGTGGCACTCTTCTCATGCTTAGTGGCGCTCTTACCTTTATATTATCAGGTAACCCTTCTTAGCAAGCCCTGCAACCACCTAGCAAGCAAGGAAGGAATGCCCACCACTCTAGCTGGTTTGAGAAGGAAATTGCTTGCCAGATGATGGATGTGGAGCAGGATGAATGCTAGAGAAGCCTCAAGAGGACCTCAAATGAAGGTTGTCAACTCCATTCCTTTAACAAGTTTTATCCAGCCTCCAGGAATCCTCAGAAAACAGCCATAACTCAGTAGCAGAGCATCTTCTTTGCATCTGAAGGTCCCAGGTTCAGAGAGACCTCTGCCTGAAACCAATGGCTTAACTCATAGGCTCATAATACCTGGGACCAGGTGGTCCTAGTCAAAGGACTTCTTGCCCTTGTCTCTACCAGGATGAATCACAGACTTACAGGGAGAGTTTTTGCATCCTGCAGAGTGCTTGCCATGGACTTCCACTGCTATCAGACTCATCTGCTTCCTTCAGTCTTTCTCTGCTTCGAAACTTCTGCCTCTCCATAGGTTTCCAAGGAACTCCGCTGAGCTGACTGGCCAAATGTATTTGAAGGGTGAACTTGAAAGCACCCATTAATCAGTGGCTGTGCCTTCTTGCCAAGACCCACTGAGATAATTGAGTATTAATTGGTGGCAAGGCTTTGCCCAGGAAGCTTCTCACTAAGAGCCTGGGGCCTTCAGCACACAAGATGCAGTTTCCACCGCTGAGCTGAGAGACCTCCACTTTGGGCAGCAAAGCGACTTGTGTCAGCTCTGCTTACCATTCCTTCTCATACCCTACGTCTGTTTTGTTCTTTAAATGGATTGTGTGGCAGGTTAATCATCGGGAGAAGCTCTTACACAGGGACGGCTGCCTTCACATCCCTTCAGGCCTTGGAGTCAGTGTGGAAAAAAACATCCACCACTCTGTAAGATGCCATGGTTGCTTCTAGGATGAGCTGTTTACCAAATATTCCAGCTGATTTGTTTGCAGAAGTTTGCAAGGAGGTGATAGAGGTGGCTGTTTATTGGATGTTTGTTCTGACTTGTTAGTGGGGAGGAGAATATAATAATAATAATTTTTATTTATATCCCGCCCTCCCCAGCCGAAGCCGGGCTCAGGGTGGCTAACAACAATAAAATAGTACAATATTCTAAAATCATTTCATTATAAAATTAATTCAACTCAAATTGATGGCAACCATTAGGCTAGAGTTCTGTGAAAATTGCCAAAGGAGGGAGTCAGGCTGTGCCCTGACCAAAGGCCTGGTGGAACAGCTCTGTCTTGCAGGCCCTGCGGAAAGATGTCAAGTCCCACGGGGCCCTAGTCTTTTGTGACGGAGCGTTCCACCAGATCGGAGCCACAGCCAAAAAAGCCCTGGCTCTAGTTGAGGCCAGCCTAACCTCTCTGTGGCCTGGGACCTTCAGGATGTTTTTGTTTGAAGACCGTAAGTTCCTCTGTGGGACATTCCAGGAGAGGCGGTCCCGTAGGTACGAGGGTCCTAGGCCATATAGGGCTTTAAAGGTGTTGTGCCAAGCAATTGTCAGCCCACACTTCCCAATCCGTTTCCCCCCTCACTTTCTTTCTTGCAAGGTCTGATTTTTCTTTCCTTACTTTGTATCTTTATATACTGCTTAATATTAAGGCAATTGCTGAGCAGTTTACAAAATAACAAATATCGCACACAGACACAGAGAGAGGCAGCATATAAAACAATAAAACAGTTAAATCCTCCCACCTGCACAACAAAGCAAAACTATAGCAGCACAATTTTGAAGTGGGTTTGAAGCCTTTTTTACCTAGGGATCCATTAGCCACGCCATCCCCTGGA
>JAXCMG010000097.1:1885962-1904286 GCA_034642415.1 Podarcis siculus | reverse complement strand
TATTATTATTATTATTATTATTATTATTATTATTATTATTATTATTAATTATTATTATCATTACACTTATTAAATTTGTAGATCACAATGCAGTTCACAGCATAAAAATACAAAACGAGGACACAAAAGACATGACAAAAAACAAACCTGTAACCTTCTCCAACAAACATATTTTATTAGTAGTAGTAATAATAATAATAATAATAATAATAATAATAATAATAATAAATTATTTATATCCCGCCCTCCCCAGCTGAAGCCGGGCTCAGAGCAGCTAACAACAGTAAAATAATACAGCATTATAAAATCAATTCATTATAAAATCAGTTCTTCATTATTATTATTATTATTATTATTATTATTATTATTATTATTTCTCAAGCCTCTCTGCTGCTCCCTGAAATTCTTGAACTAAAATGACTGCAGATGAAATCTGGGTCCTTCTAGATAATGTACAAAGCATGCGCTCCAAAGTGTTCTGCACACCTCCTCCTGTGACATTCCATGTGCTCTTTTAGCACATCGGTGTTCAGAACCAGGGGTGGGGAATCTTTGTATAGCTGCAGCTCCTCTCTTCTCCCTTTTCTTATGGCGGCAGCTAGCTCTTTCTTCTCCCATAAGTCTCTTTGCTCCCTGATCCTCTACCAGCTCCTGGCACCAGCTCCCAAGCTTGGCACTGCTGCCCGGGCTGAACATTGGCCAAGAGAGCAACTCATCATGAGTCAGACAAGCACGCCTGCCTGCGAGCGCCTGATCTGACCGTTTCTGACAAAGTGCACCACCGGCGTCAGTGAAGCATTTCCATGAAAGGAAAACAACAAGCAGGCAAACCCCAAAGTGCTAAATATAGACTTTGAAGCTGGCTCTTGACCTGTCTGTCCCCTCACCTATGACTCCCACTGTGCACTGAGCAAATCAGAGAACTGTAGAGTTGGAAGGGACCCCCAGGTTCATCTAGTCCATCCCCCTGCAATGCAGGAATCTCAGCTAAAGTATCCCTGACAGATGGCCATCCAACCTCTGCTCGAAAACCTCCAAGGAGAGCCCACAGCCACCCAAGGGAGGCGGTTCCACTGTCGAATGGCTCTTACTGTCAGAAAGTTTTCCCTGGTGTTTAGTTGGAATCTCCTGTCTCGTAACTTGAAGTCATGGGTTCGAGTCCTACCTTCCGTGGGGTCTAGGAGGAACAGAGGGGCCGTGTGCCACGGGCAGCAAGTGCGGGGGGCAACAAGCAAAAGAGCTTTGGAGGTGGAAGAACTGTGTGAGAAAGAGAGAGAACCAAGGGTGGCAAAGAAGCCAAAGAGATATAGGACAGAGAGGGTTCTCTCTCTCTCTCTCTCTCTCTCTCTCTCTCTCTCTCTCTCTCTTCCTCTCTCTCTCTCTTCCTCTCTCTCTCTCTCTCTCTCTCTCTGTGTGTGTGTGTGTGTGTGTGTGTGTGTATGCCTGCATGCCTGCAATTCACACATTGATCACCAGTAAGCATTCATAATACAGTGGTACCTCAGGTTAAGAACTTAATTCTTTCCAGAGGTCCGTTCTTAACCTGAAACTGTTCTTAACCTGAAGCACCACTTTAGCTAATGGGGCCTCCCGCTGCTGCCACCGTGCGATTTCTGATCTCATCCTGAAGCAAAGTTCTTAACCCGAGGTAATATTTCTGTGTTAGCGGAGTCTGTAACCTGAAGCATCTGTAACCTGAAGCATATGTAACCCAAGGTACCACTGTATTTCTGGGTTAGCAGAGTCTGTAACCTGAAGTGTCTGTTACCTGAAGCGTCTGTAACCCGAGGTACCACTGTACTGGATTGCAGCTCTCAAGTTCTTCATCATTTCTTAGTTCAAACTGTTCCACTCCCCTTTTCTGAGGTTTCAGTGCCAGCGCTGGTCAATAAGCAACCAATCACATGGAATATGGAAGGAACATTTCAGACTGAAGCCCTGGGGCAGATGACACAGTAGGGGACCAGCAGAAGTTTAAAAGCAGATTGCATGATGGGTGTTTAACTACGTTTATTAGGCATGTGGGGGTGGGGTTATTATTGTGATCATGTTATTTATTTTGTGTTTTTATGCTGTAAACAGTCCTATTACAGTGGTACCTCGGGTTACATACGCTTCAGGTTACAGACTCCGCTAACCCAGAAATAGTACCTTGGGTTAAGAGCTTTGCTTCAGGATGAGAACAGAAATCGTGCTCCGGCAGCGCGGCAGCAGCAGGAGACCCCATTAGCTAAAGTGGTGCTTCAGATTTAGAACAGTTTCAGGTTAAGAACGGACCTCCGGAACGAATTAAGTCCTTAACGCGAGGTACCGCTGTATCTTTGGCTGAAGGGCAATATATAAATGTAATAAACAACAGCTATAACAGCAGTACCATTTAATGTGCAACCAGGTCTCTGAGCCACGAGAGATTTCAGGGGTTCCTGCAGAAATCTTTTGAATGAAGTCACGGAAGACTTAAAGCATTCTGTGATATATTTATTTATACACATCCATTGGTTGCACATAGGTGGAAATTCGCGGCATTAATGGCACGTCAGATTTCTAAGAGGGCCCTTGGGTAGCAGTGTACACAACCTAACACCACAATCCATAGCTATCCAGTCATTTATTTATTTTTAGAAAAAGCTGGCTTTTGGTATGCTTCCCAAAAAGCTATCATTGATCCAAACTGAGGGAAAGAATGACCTAGCTGCGTTTTAAGCCTCAGCGCAGATCCACCCCCAAAAGTCCTGGGAATTGTTGTTCCCACCTCACAGTACTATAATTCCCAACCGCCTTACAGCTGCTGGGATTCTCTGGGAGAGGTTATGTCCTTTAAATGTGTGTTGGGTGTGCCTTAAATGTCTGGGGTGGATCTGCTGCCATTCTGCACATTGCACAGAAGGTCAGCCCCCTTCCCCAAAGGCCCTGGCCAGGGACTGACCACAGGTGGCTCCAGTCTTTGGTCTTCTCTGGCCTCATTGCGGCTGAATGTAAACAGGCTCTGGCTGGAAATGATTGCCTCGGTTGCTGACAGGACAGGGATGGGAGCATCCACCCCTCCCTTATCACTGTATAAACTGTCAAACAAACAGTGAACAATATACAGAGCAGCTGGAAGCGTGGGAGGAAGGCTAAACGAAGTAGATAAGTATTTAGGAATTTGGGAGAGAAGTCAGGCAGAGGCTGGGTGTGGAGGAGGGAGGGAGAAAGTACACTTAAGAGAACATCAACAAAGTTGATTTGGAACATGTGTTCCTTGGGTTGAGTCTGGGACAAGAAGAAATAGAACTTTTAGTGTCATTGGCCTGGTCCTGTGGAACTCTCTGTCACTAGAGAAACAGCTCAGGACTGCAATATGTTGAGGGAGACAGAGGCATCAGGCAGGCCCCCAGCTGCCTCCGGACGATCACTGGTCTCCCGTGGAACAGCATCAGTCAGCGACACGAGCCTCAGATACATTTAGAAACCCATGCACGCTAATTAGCAGATTGAATAAATCTCCACAACAGAAGTGGTGGACAGAGGCAGATGTAAGCATTATGTACAAGCGTTTTATTCAGCATAGCTCAGGAACAAAGGAAAACATGTCTGCTAGCCTTCGTGTCCAGCAAAACAGCAAACGGAAAGCTACAAACGGAAGTTCCCAGCAAGAGTTGGAAGTAAACAGGCATGTGATACACAATAGTCATGCCTGTACCCTTTTAAGGTGGAAAGGAACTATATCCTAACACAATATCCAAAAGGACCACCTCTCTCCCTATGAACCTATCTGGATCATCATATGAGGTTTTTCTTCATGTGCCTCTTCCACGTGAGGTCCAGAGGGGGCAACACAAGAATGGGCCTTTTCTGCAGTGGCTCCCCATTTGTGCGATGCTCCCCCCACAGAGGGTCACCTGTCACCTTCATTATTCACTTTTGGGCACCAGGTAAAAATGTTCCTCTTCTGCCAGGCCTTTGGCTGATAAACACCCAACACACTTTAAAATGTGGCGTGGGTGGGGGGTTATTAGTTTGTTTTTTTCTTCCTGTTTTCATTGCGTATTTTGTGTTCTTACCTGTGCATCTCCTCCTTGCTGCCAGACCACCACCCCCTTTTGGTGGCCCCAGATAGACCTGACCCGGCCCAGAGTGACTAGGGGCTGTCTCATCTTGACCCAGCCACATCCCAGGCTGACCTGAATTCATCCAGATGGATTCTGGTACACAACGCTACTGCAAACCTTGAGGTTTCCCTCTCATCTGCTGCCCCCCACTTTATGCTGTGGGGTGCCAATTTGGCTTCACAAACATCAGCACTCACAGCCTGAACATCGGTTATAGAGTGGATGCTTCAAGCTAGCAGGTCGAGCAGCTGGGGCAACCTAGTCAGATGGGCAGGGTAAAGGTAAAGGAACCCTGACAATTTAAGTTCAGTCGCGGACGACTCTGGGGTTGCAGCGCTCATCTCGCATTACTGGCCGAGGAAGCCGACTTTTGTCTGCAGACAGTTTTTCTGGGTCATGTGGCCAGCATGACTAAGCCGCTTCTGGCGAACCAGAGCAGTGCACGGAAATGCCGTTTACCTTCCCACTGGAGCGGTACCTATTTATCTACTTGCACTTTGACGTGCTTTTGAACTGCTAGAAGAAGAAGAAGAAGAGTTTGGATTTTATATCCCGCTTTATCACGACCCAAAGGAGTCTCAAAGCGGCTAACATTCTCCTTTCCTTTCCTCCCCCACAACAAACACTCTGTGAGGTGAGTGGGGCTGAGAGACTTCAGAGAAGTGTGACTGGCCCAAGGTCACCCAGCAGCTGCATCTGGAGGAGCAGAGACGCGAACCCGGTTCACCAGATTAGGAGTCTACCGCTCTTAACCGCTACACCACACTGGTAGGAGCTTGGACTGAACAACAGGAGCTCACCCCATCGCGGGGATTTGAACCGCTGACCTTCCAATCAGCAAGCCCTAGGCTCAGTGGTTTAGACCACAGCGTACAAGTAATGAATTATTATTATTAGGAAGTTAGAAGTCTGTGGGGTGGGGGTGTGGAACGGAGATGTTTTATCCAGCCTACTCTCTTTGTACCCATAACAGATCTTGGCAGGCAGGAATGAGCAGGGGGAGGGTGTGTGTTGTTGCTTTTTGCAGCATGGAATAAAAGCATGATCACCAGCAAATTCCTGCACATTGGACGTAAGTGTTCATCGAGGGACCATAACTCCATGGCAGAGCACATGCTCTGAATACAGAAGTGCAATCCCTGGCAGCAGGTGGTGTGCATAGCCACTACCAGTGACAGCAGACAATAGTAACCTGGTTGCACCAATAGTCTGACTCGATGTGAAGCACCTGCCATGCCCAGTGGGAAATTCAAGCCATCCTACTTCCCAACCCATCCCTTCAAGGGTTTTAAGCATGCTCAGCTCTGCATTACTTTGTAAAGGTAAAGGCACCCCTGACCATTAGGTCCAGTCATGGCCAACTCCGGGGTTGCTTTATTGGCTGAGGGAGCCGGCGTACAGCTTCCGGGTCACGTGGCCAGCATGACTAAGCCGCTTCTGGCAAACCAGAGCAGCACACGGAAACGCGGTTTACCTTCCCACTGGAGTGGTACCTATTGATCCTCTTGCACTTTGACGTGCTTTCGAACTGCTAGGTTGGCAGGAGGAGGGACCGAGCAATGGGAGTTCACCCCGTCACAGGGATTCGAACCGCCGACCTTCTGATCGGCAAGCCCTAGGCTCTGTGGTTTAACCCACAGCACCACCCACATACCACATTACTCTGTAGTCTCATGTAATAATATAAGAACATGCAAAGAGGCTGCTGGGTCAGGCCAGCGGCCCATCTAGTCCACCAGATGCCTGTGCAAAGCCCGCAAGCAGGATCCTGGCACAGGAGCACCTCTCCCCTCCTGTAGTTTCCAACAACAGGCATTCAGAAGCATTGCTGCTTCCAATTGTGGAGGCAGACTCGCAGTGGTGCCAGTTTGAATAAAATATTGGGCAGGGGGATAAGCCCCACCCCACATAATTGATCCCAAGACATGGCACACACACACCATTTGAATGGCAATGCCCATCAACTTTGGGCCCACTGTCCCCCTCAAATATTTTATTGGGGAGGGTGAAGGGGCCTCAGCCCCTAGGAGTTAGCTCCTATGAGACAGAGCCTAGCCATCATGGCTGGAAGCCACCAGCAGTCCTCCCAAGCATGAATGTATCTAATTTTAAGCCATCTCGGTCGGTGGCTGCTTCTGCCTCTTGTGGGAGTGGGTGGACATAGTTTAGCTGTATGTCCGCTTTTCAAAATATACAGAAATGAGGGTGAGGTTGAAAAACACGTCCTCCCTGCTCCGTTGACTTGCTCTGCTGTAAGTGCAACACAAAGGCTAGCTGGGGGGAAAGGGTCCTTGATAAGCGATGCCCCATGGCTGTCCGGGGCTAGTTAACCACGATGGGCACAGTCCATGCTCTTGCACAACGCCTGTTCCTTTCAGTGGGGCTTGAAGGGCCATAGCATGCAGAAGGTCCCAGGTTCAAATCCTGAAGGCATCTCCAGGTACAGCTGGGACAGACTCCAGAAAGCCTCTGCCAGTCTGTGTAGACAGTACTGAGGCAGATGGAGCTATGATCTGACTCGCTATTAGGCAGTTTCCGACGTTCCTTGTGCAGGAGAACCCCACCCCATCAGGGATGGTGTCCTAAGAATTGCCCAGGGCCCCAGAACACCTGGTTAAGCTAGAAGAGCCTCTTTTCCTTGGCGTTAGCAATGTGCTGATCCAGGCCAAATATTTGTGAGCATTCACGACACCTGCGGCGCCATTCATGCGCTGCAGCTGTGACACAATCTCGAAACCGCAAGTTGCTGGTGCCATTCCATAGCCCGCTCTCCCATCCTGCTGAAGAAGACACGACATCCTGCAGATCCAGTTTTTGCTTGAGAGCGAGAATGACAGACAGTTAATCAAATGCCCAATCTCATTCAAGCTGCTTCCCTTTAGTCCTTATCTCTCCTGTTCGGAGGCTTCAAGGCTTGCCCTTTTGCTAGGTTTTCTTCCTCTGGTTAGCAGAGAAAAAGCGTCTTTTTCTCCCTGCTTACGCTTAATTTCTTTTACATCCTGCAGGAAACTTGTAGAACCTATTGCCTATTGCATCCTTTCAGTTTCAGCTCAGGGGATCTGGGCAGCCTCGGGAGAGGACTAAAGATTACTGGGAAATTATTTTCCCATCATTTCTGCAAACCCCCTGGAGAATCCCCTTTGAAACCTTCACTTCACGGTCCCTGAGAAGCAGGAGTGACATGACGAGGGAGGCCCCATTTGGGTTAGGGGGTCACACAGGCCTGCAATGATGACAAAGAAGAAAACAAAGGCAGGGGAGGAAAGTAAAAGGAGGCAATATTCTGTTCTCCTTTTATTTGATTTCTTGCTCTGCACTTTCCTAAGGCTCCGAGTGGGTTACAAAACGGCAGCATAACAAAGGCTGAAAATGCATCTTGTGTGTGTTTTAAAACACATCATCTTTATTAAGACACTAGGAGGACTGATCATCTGTCTCTTTGGTGTGCCAGAATGATTAAGGCTGCAATCCCATGCACACTTAACCTGGGAGTAAATTCTATTGAATACAATGGGATTTATTTCTGTACAGAGAACACCCTGTAAGGGGCATATGTACGAGTTTGAAATCTGGCATTTGGCGGGCACATAAGGCAAGGCAGTCTAATTGCTAGTATTGTTTTTTTCAAAGGACATTTATGTATCTGTCGCTTGAAAAAGAAGGGGCATGAAATGTTCCCACAAATGTTTGAAGACCTTTCACACTAGCTAGGCAGCTGAAACACTGGGGGATTGGGAGGGATGGGATTCAAGCATAAGAACCTAAGAGGAGCTCTGCGGGATCAAGTCAATGGCCCATCTAGACCAGTATCCTGATCTCACGGTGGCCAACTAGATGTCTCTTTTGGGAAACCCACAAGCAAGACTGGAGCACCAGAGAATTCTCCCTTCCTGCGGTTGGGTACTCAGTAGCCTTAGAGCACAGCCATAGTGAACTGTTGCCATCGATAGCCCTATCATCCCTGGACGGGTCCGATTCTCTTTTAAGGCAACATGGAAGTGGATTAAGAAGATCTGTAGTCACCAATCAACAAAAGTACCTGACAGTAGCCAGGACAGGGAGGTCTCCTCAGAAAGAGTCATCGTGCAAGTCACAGGAACCCTAGACTGGAGGAAGTCCAATCTCCCACCGCCAAGCATTCTCTGTAACATTGGCAAGACCCTACCTACCTACCTACCTACCTACCTACCCTCCCTGTGTGTTGCAGCGCAATCATTGGGGTTGGCGGTGATGACTCCAGACACCCTGCTGACTCCCCAGTTTAAATGGCTAAATCCCCAGTAACCTTCTTACCTCCGAGGAAAAACTGGTGTGATTTGCACAGCACCGAGCACATGTGTGGCCAGGGCTACAGCAATCTGAACTGAACGGTCAAGGCAGCGGCAGGAGCCCCACCCAGGAGACTCTTAGCCTTTGTCAAGCCCCCCACCCTCCACACCTGCCCGTGGAGATAGACCCCCTCCCTTCAAATGATAGAAGAGTCCCCGAACCGGCATGAGGTGGGAGGGGCAGCCAGCAGCGTCCTTCCAGCATCATGCATGCTCTAGATTGGGGCGGTGGGGGGAGAGCCGTGGCTCGTTGCCTCCCACCTTTGAAGAGGGGAGCAGGGGGTCCCCGGCAGGATTAGGCGAGGGGATCAGGGAGGCGTGGCAGGCCGGCGGTGGGGAAGAGGAGGGAGAGCAGGGGCCGGTCTGGGACTCCTGCAAGGCGGCGGGGGAGAGGGTGGAGAGGGCGCCGCCCGAAGCAGCTCCGGAGGGAGCGCGTGAATGAGCCGTTAGAGGAATGAATGGGGGGCGGAGGGAGGCGGCTCTCGTGCTCCTCCAGACGCCCCCCTCTCCTGATCTAGGGAGGTGATCGAGAGAGGAGGGAGAAAGAGGGCGCTGCCTGCCTGCCTGCCTTCCTCCTCCCTCCTTCCCTCCCCCACCTCCTCTCCTCCATCACCTCCTCCCCTTCCTCCCCCCACCCCAATCTGGCCACTCTCCTCCCTCTTTCCTCCCTCCCTCTCTCTCTCTCTCTCCATCCCTCTCTCCCTCTCTCCCTCCATCCGGAAGTCTCCGTCTCTCCCTCCTTTCTCCCTCCGCCTCTCCTCCAACATGGCCGCGAAGTCGGATGGAGGAGCGGCAGGCGCCGCCGCCGCCGCCTCCGCCTCGTCGTCGCTCGTGCGCCGGGAGGGATCCGGCGGCGGCGGCGGTGGCGGTGGAGGGAGCGGCGGCGGCGGAGGGAGCGGTGGCGGCGGCGGCGGGAGCTGCAGCTCCAGCTTGGCCCGGGGGTCCCGTCGAGGAGGGCCGCCGCCCCCTCCGCTGCCCAACCCGGGCAGCCCCGCCGCCTCGGGCTCGGCCGCCGCCGCCGCCCCGCCGTCGCTGCTGCTGCCGGGCCGCGAGTACAGCCTGCTGGACTGCTGCTGGGTGCTGGGCGCCCTGCTGGTCTTCTTCTCGGACGGCGCCAGCGACCTGTGGCTGGCCGCGCACTACTACCTGCGCGGCGAGTACTCCTTCTTCGGGCTCACGCTGCTCTTCGTGCTGCTGCCCTCGCTGGTCGTGCAGCTGCTCAGCTTCAGGTGGTTCGTCTACGACTTCTCCGCGCCCAGCCGAGCCTCGCCCGGGCCGCCCGCCGCCGCCTTCAGCACCAAGGACAGCGCCAGCACCAAGGACAGCGCCCGAGCCGGCCTCCAGCCGCCGCCGCCGCCGCAACAACCGCCTTCTCCGCGGGCTTCCTCCGGCGGCGGCGGCTGCTGCCGCCTCTGCGTCTGGATCCTCCAGTCCCTCATCCACCTCCTGCAACTCGGCCAGGTCTGGAGGTGAGCAAGGCGAGCCCGGGGGGGGGGGGGCTGCGAGGGGCTGGAGGAGGGGGCTGCGAGCACAAAAGGCAGGCCCAGCGGTGGGCTCCCTCCATGTGCGCACCGGGGGAGAGGGGCGGGGGGCGGAGGCAGATCGGGGTGGGGTGGGTGGGTGGTAAGCCCTCCGGCTTATTGCCCCGGGCGCTGCTCCCCACCAGGGGAAGTTTTAGGGTGGTGGGGGACCGCGCCTCGTGAACCTCGGGGAGCAGAGGAGACGCGGCCGGCCTGGAGGGGGGCGGGGGCTCCGAGCCAGAGGGAGGGGGGAACCGTCCCCGTGGCAGGAGGGAAAGAGAGCAGCCATGCAGCCCTCTGGCACGCCGGCAGTTCCTGGGCAAGCCGGCCGCCGCCTCCCTGCCTCTTTCCCCTTGCCCTGCCCAGCAGCACCCCCACCTCCTTCCCCTCTCCCCAGAAGGGCCTGATTCAGACCAGGGAACCTCGGTGCTCCGTCTGCCCAGTCTCTTGTTCAAACCAGGTGGTAGGAATTGAGCCTGTGCTTTCTTTAAGCTACACTCCCTAAAAGGTGGGCTAGAAATCTAATGCATAATTCACTTTATTCTGCCAGGCCTCCCAGCTCTAATTTGTAGCCTGAGGCTTTAAGGGCTCCTGGACATAGAGAGACTTATCAGCCCTTTAGCCCTGCAAGGCAACAAATCTGAGGCATTTGCTGAACCATCTGGCTCCGAGCAGGGGCGGGGAGGTTAGCAGCACCTGGCTGGTCCCTATTATGTGTCTGAGGGACAAATCCCACTTCCAAGACCTCAAGGATGCTTAAAGGGGACTTGGCACTCTCTTTCTCTTCAGGGCCAAGTCTTGGTACCGGAGAGCAGCATCGATTTTCTTAAACGAATTCTCACCAATGGGGAAAGGAAGGCGACAGTGGAGTCACTCTGATTTGGTGCTCTGTGTGGAGATGTTTTAAGTGCTGTACTAAATATGATTTATCTAAGGTACTGCAATGTGTGGTGGGGTGGGTGGGAGGGGAGAGAGAAGGAGAGGAGAGAGAAGGATTGCCATGACATAACTGGGTGTCTCTGCTGTTAAACTGTAGCCGTGCATCTCATTGACCAGAGGGAACGGGACCCATGAAATGAAAGGTTGGAGGGCAAGGCAATCACGGGTTCTTTCAAGGGGAGAAGGTGTCAGAAATAGAATTAGATTCTTCACCCCAGGAGACGCGCGCGGGAGGGGGGCGAGGAGAAGGTTAGAAGGTTATAGTGCATCCCAGTCATACTTCACCGTCGTGACAGCCCTGTTAGGCAGGCATGGCAGAGGGAGGGAGGGGGCCAGTGTAGCGTCCACCGTCCCATTCTGCTCCCCAGAGAAACCCGAGAAGCGCTGCCTCCTCCTTTACTCCACGCCTCCGACTTTCTAAGAATCCACCAGAGTGTGCTGAGCTGTCCTGTTCATAACACGGTCCCCAACCCCGTCGGCTGCAGCCCTGGACGTTTGGAGGGCACCAGGCTGAGGAAGGCTGATCCGAGACGTTGTTTGCTTCCTTTTGCTGGTAGTGGTGGGGGGAGTGGCATGCCTAACCCGCCCCCCCCAACAACTGAGGCTAGCAGATCATTGCTACATGGGAGCTGCTCTCAGACAACCGCTGCCTGGTTTGTCACAGTGCCTGTGATTCCATTGAAATGAAAGGCCCTCTCCAGTTGGAGACGAGGGCAGAAGCTGTGCGCGTGTTTTCCAGCCAGAGCTCTCCTCTTCACCCCCCACCCGTCCCGCCCTCCTCTTCTTCCCTGCGTTTTATCCACAGCCCCCCACTCCCCGAGACCACCTTCAAAGGATCTGAGACCGGGGAGGAGCCAAGTAGGCCCCTGGGAGCCGGCTTGAGAGGGAGGGCGCAGATGGAGTAGGTGCACTGAATGCCTCTCCAGCAACCACCTCCACTCCAGGGCTCTTAGATGATCATTTCCTGGCAGGTCTATTTCCTCAGGCCAGACTATTGAGCTGACCTTTCACTCCCCCCATCCTCCCGCCCACTCCAGACAGCTCTGCTTTTCCTGAGCCTCACAGCTCCCCCTCCTTCCACACGGCACAACCGGTCTGTAATGGATCTTCCTGCAAGGGAAGTTGGAACTGAGCTGGAGACAATGGTGAATTTCTGAAAGAGCCTGCTTAGCTATTCATCGATCGCTGCAAACTGGAGCTGCAGAAGGGAGTTCTCGCCCTTACGCTCCAGTGTAAGGTGAGGTCTCGTCTGGCTCCCAGGGATGCCATGTGGTGGGTGTTTTCCCCGCTCCTGCTGCCCGTGGCCTTGCTCAGGAGAAGGGAGGAACGCAGAGCGCACATCCTTCATACGGTACAGAGCTCTGCCTCCTTGGCCGCTCCTCTCCCCATTCAAAAGAAGGCGAGCCACGTCCCCTCCCATTCATGATTCCAGCCCATTCTCATCGCAGCTGTTGACACGGGGAATTGACAAGGGAAAGCGGCAGAATGTGCTCTTCATGGAGAAATGCAGCCTCAGTGGATTTCATCGGTTTGCAACATCGCGCCAGTCTGAATTTTCCCTGACACTGGGGATTGCCACGTGTGGAGCTTGCAAAAGGCTCTGGCAGATTTCCTTTTGTGCAGCTCACCATTGAAAGCTTTTTGTGGTTTTGCTCTGTGCTGCTTGGACGTTGAGGAGCCCCCCCACCCCCCCACAATTATTCAGCTGCTGTAAGGACGGGCTCAAGTTGTTGCAGATTCATGAAGTACAGCTTGTCGGTTATGAATGGAGGAAATTGCTGATTGCAAGCTGAAGAAAATTTCCGGGGGGAAAGCGTGATGATTCAGTTTGGGCATGGAGATGTAGCTGGGTCTTGACTTGAGCTGCAGGGCTTAACCCTGAGACCCCAAAGCATTTGTGTGAGTTGCAATGAAGGTTGCTACAAGTGGTTTTAGCACAGAGAACCAGGTATTTATTGGGAGGGGGCTGAAATCTCCTGAATTTCTTCTCTCTTGTGACTTAGTGGGTTAAGTCTGCATACAGTGTACTGGCTTCAGAAAATCATGTTGGTGCCCTTAGTCCCAGCTACTTCACACAGCCTGGCCTGGCCCCCCTAATCTGTTTTACTGCCACACCTGTGGTGCAGGATGCGACCCCCTTGAAAGAATCAATGGCAGCCCAGTTGGCTTCCATACATGGAATAGCAAGTGGGAGGAATTTGGTCCTTTGCTTCAAGCAACAAAATGCCTTGGGCTGGTGCTGTGTGTGCCCTGGTGCAGGATCCACTCAGACCACTGCTTTGGCATGGGAGCGCTGGTCAGAAAATAAACAGAACGGTGTGTACCCTGACCATCTGCAGGGCACAGCATGTGATATTGGACACTGGATTCAGCTTCCTATCTCCACTGTATGTCCAAAATATCTTAGTGGCCGCAGAGCTATGCTGGAAAGTGGGCAAGCAATACCCACGAAACCTCAAAAGCCAAAGGAGTGGCTGGATGAGATTCCCGTTTGCCGGGGGCAGAGCTTCAGTGCCTTTCTACAACCCTTGGCCCTTCCTACAAACTATCAAAGCTGGTTTGAATCAGGCCAAAGAAAACAAACTGGACATATCTTCCCACTATGTGCAGGTTGCATAATTCAGCTTGTCTTGGATTGCCCAGGCACAGGGCAATGTATTGTTTGTGTGGGTGACACTCAGCCCAGGCATGAATTGGGTTTTAAGCCACTTGGGTTGATTATGTGGCATATTTACAATGCAGTCAAACCAATAATGCACATTTGCTAGATAGGTGCATGATAGGAGCTGAAGCTCAGGGACCTGTAAATTTCTGAGAGACTCCCACTGTGCCCTGTTAGGGGGAAGGCATAGCCATACATATACTGTAATCTCATCCCCTGGCCAGGCTGCTTCCTCTTTGCTCTTTGACCCCATTCCAGCAATCTGCATGTGCTCAGACACCCTCTTAAGCTAGACTAAAGTATGTCTTTGTAACTGGATTACCATTTTAAGCCTGCCTGAACAAAGCTGCTGTTCTCTGTTACTCTTCAACAAGTATTTTGAGAGAGTAAATGTTATTTTTACCTGTCTGTGTGATTATTGTTTTAAAGGGGGGGGGAATACCAGGAGAATCCCTTCTGCTTTATTGCATCCTGGATTACTTAAACTAAAAGGCTAAAATTAGCCTATCGAAGCTTCCCTTTTAAACTGCAAAGGGATGGGACTCTGCTGAAGTCAGGGTGAGGAAGGAAGGATAATATCAAATAAATATATCCTCTCCTAGCATCTATACACATCTCTACAAATAAACCCACTGAACTGCTTGATTATAAACAGGCATGGCAATTGGTACAGAAGTTCCCCTATTCTATTCTCCAGCCTGGCCCTCTCCCCTCCCTGATCTGCTCCACCAGGCAGGGCATTAAGCCAATTAAAGTTGTCCCTCTCGGAGAGGCCCTCCTGGCCACTGATGCTCTTGAGCTGTGTATCAGTCTCTTCCTAATCTTGGGATTTGTGGCACTTGCTCCACTGACCAGTTAAATGCGGTTTGCTAAACCCATTAGCGAGGCTGGATTTGGTGCAGGAAGTAGACAGTTGTTTCTAAGAAGTGATGAATTATTGCTAGATGAACTGTGCCCGGGAAGAGGAGAATGGGAGCCTGGGCTTCCTCCCGACCCCCTCCCCCTCCCCTTGCATCTCATAAGCGCCTTTATAGCACGGTTCTGGAGACGGCGCCTGTTGTGCGCAGCAGATATTAGGGCTGGTGCCACAGTTCTGTGACGAAAGGCATCCCTTGCACTCTAGAGGTCCCAGGTTCAATATCTGGCATCTGATCATAGGATCTTTGGCTTCGAAGGCTGTTGCCTGCTAGCATGCATGGTGCTTGGCTCGATGGACCCATGCTTTGACTTGGTAGGAGGTGGCTTTGCTCAAACTCTCCCCAATTTCATCTCTGCAGTTGCATGTGTGTGTGTGTGTGTGCACCTGTGTGCAAGGCCTGGCATCTTGCCCCTGAGCATAATTTTGCACCAAAATATTTTCCCTTCTTCAAAAAATCGCAGAATCTGTTTCCATGCAAAACCAGCTATAGTGCTTGTGGTTTACTTGGTTGCTGAGAGGCTGCATTTGTGAGGAGCCTGCAATTCTGAAATGAATTTTCTTAGAGGCTAATGTTGAGCCTCCCTGGGCCAAGTCACGCCTTGCACAATTCCTCCGTGCAGTCATTGTGGACCAGTGGTTCCCAAAGTGGCCAGTGGTGCCCCCTGGTGGGAAGTGGAATTACCTAGCGGGGTCCTAAGAGAGAAAGGAGCAGCTGGGGGGTTCTGGAGGTGCAAATGACTATCAGAATTTGAGAAGCTGGATCAAGTTCATAAATTATGTCAAATCTGTGTCCAGGGCAGCTGTCTACCAGCTCCATCTGGTACGTAGGCTGAGACCCTACCTGCCTGTGGACTGTCTTGCCAGAGTGGTGCATGCTCTGGTTATCTCCTGCTTGGACTACTGCAATGCGCTCTACGTGGGGCTACCTTTGAAGGTGACTCGGAAACTACAACTAATTCAGAATGCGGCAGCTAGACTGGTGACTGGCAGCGGCCACCGAGACCATATAACACCGGTCTTGAAAGACCTACATTGGCTCCCAGTACGTTTCCGAGCACAATTCAAAGTGTTGGTGCTGACCTTTAAAGCCCTAAATGGCCTCGGTCCAGTATACCTGAAGGAGCGTCTCCACCCCCATCGTTCAGCCCGGACGCTGAGGTCCAGCGCCGAGGGCCTTCTGGTGGTTCCCTCATTGCGAGAAGCAAAGCTACAGGGAACCAGGCAGAGGGCCTTCTCAGTAGTGGCGCCCGCCCTGTGGAACGCCCTTCCAGCAGATGTCAAAGTGATAAACAACTACCTGACATTCAGAAGACATCTTAAGGCAGCCCTGTTCAGGGAAGTTTTTAACGTGTGATATTTTAGTGTATTTTTTGTTTCTATGGAACCCGCCCAGAGTGGCTGGGGAGGCCCAGCCAGATGGGCGGGGTATAAATAATAAATTATTATTATTATATGAATTAACTAAACTAGTTTCAATTGGGTTTTGAATAAATGTGCAATTAATTGTCACGCTTTTGAATATTATTGCGTTGTTATTTTCCTTAGCGGATTGTGAAAACTGATGTTCTGAATAATGCTTTTTATAGGGTAGGTGACCAAGGTGGCAGTTGCCCCTTTACACTGGTATAAAGACGATACTGAGCTAGATGGGCTGACTCAGTTGAAGGCAGTTCCCTATGTTCCTGTGTAGCTTGGGTCATGTGTGACCTTCTGTGCAGAATGATCACTGAACAGGCAGGTTTTCTGTCCATGGTACCTCCTTGGAACAAAAAGTGATGTTGAGCCATTGTCACATGCAATGATCCTCATAGAAGCTGCATGGAAATTCCTACAGGAAAGTGCCTTTCATGAAAGGAGGTGGTCTGCCTGCCTTGCCTTGCCTTCAGAAGTCTCCGTAGCACCAATGTGATGCGCTTGTGAAGATATAATTAACCACCTTAACATGATGAGCCCGTCAGCATCTGTCTGGGGCTGATAAGATTTCCAAGGTGGGGAGATCCCCTGTGCCTTGTTACAAGAGGTCAAAGCCCTGTTCTCATCATGTACATTGTAGAACTGTCAAGAGGGAAACAAAGATCCTTCAGGCATAGTCAGATGTTGGGGAGACAATTTTTGCACAGGTTTTCAGGTGCTTTTCACCTATCATGTATCCCCAGTAGACACACACCCCGCCGCCAATACTCAGTTGCTCAGGGAACTAGAAAGTTTGCAATCCAACTTCTGTGAGGGAAGCAAACATTGTCAACCTAGCTGGAATTAGATCTCACACTGGGGTTGGCCAAGGGGTGGGAATAGGTTAATGTTACAGAACCCCAGCTGCCACCCCTCGGAAAATCACACACACACACACACACAGAGAGAGAGAGAGAGCAATTTGAATTAGAAAAAGGGTCCCATTTAGAGGAATAGGAGCTTTCTTTGTAAGCCAAATTGCTGTGCAAGGGTGATTTGAAAGGGAAACTGCAGCATGCAAGGAGCATTAGCCTTCTCTAGGTGTCACCAGCCCCCAAACTGCACACTCCTGCAGCAATTAGGCTGGAGGGGGGAAGCTCCCATTTGCATGAATGGGAGCTAAGCCTAATTGCTGTGTGTGAGCAGGGCTAAAGAGGGGAGGCCCCGCCAGAACTAGATGCATCATTGTCCCTTCATTGCCACTCCAAATTTAAATAGATGGGGGGAGAAAATTTTCCCTGGGGGAGCTTTCTTGCCAACATAAAGTAAAGCAGAGAGCTATAATTTTGGGTATCTTATTAAACAGTGAAGGTGCCTGCATGATGACAGAGTACAGTTGTACCTTGGGTTAAGTACTTAATTCATTCTGGAGGTCCGTTCTTAACCTGAAACTGTTCTTAACCTGAAGCACCACTTTAGCTAATGGGGCCTCCTGCTGTTACCGCGCCGCCGGAGCACAATTTCTGTTCTCATCCTGAAGCAAAGTTCTTAACCTGAAGCACTATTTCTGGGTTAGCGGAGTCTGTAACCTGAAGCATATGTAACCTGAGGTACCACTGTATAGGTGCTGCCCCACTAAAAGATCCAGTTTTTTTACAAATGCAGAATAGCTGTTATGTGGCAGTATTGACTCTGGATTCAGATTAGTGCTATTGCTCTGATATTTTGTGGGTTGTATGTATTGACCTTTTTGATTGTGACTGCGAGTTTAGATTGCATATGTATCATTTTAGAATGACACCTATTTTGTAAGGGCACTGCTAGGCAGCAGAGTGTACCTTGAAATAATACAAAAAGCAGAGTAGATCCAGGTTGCAGCCATACGGGAGTCTCTATCGAGTTCAAGAGCTCTTGAAACTTTGCGGGCCCAGCTGGAACAAATGGGCCACGAGCAAGAATCCACTATGGGCCATACGAAGCAACCACAGAGGACCCCTGGGATGCCAAAGTGTCTAGTGGCAGCAGCCCTGAGCAAATCTGAAGGGTTTGTCAATCTGCGTGCAGTTGCACAGATCAAGCATTTCTGAATTGTTTCCCCCAGACATGCATTTCATGGTGGGAACAAGCACCCCCTGTCCACATACATGAGAGATCCGTGTGAGAGTTCATAAGGGTTGCTTTGAGCTGTAGCCCTTGGTTGTCAAAGACTTGGAAACTTAATGGGGGCTTGCAGGCTGCAGTCCTGTGCACACTTCCTAGGCGGTGAGGCCCAATGAGATCAATAAACCTGCCTGGGACTGTGCTGTAGGAAGAGCTTCCACAAAATAAATAAATGAGTATTTTGCCCAGCTTGCTACCTTTTCCTTCCAGTCCTTATCTGCTTTTTCATGCTATCCTTTTTGTGTGTCTGTGTGTGTGCATGCACACTTCCTTCCTTCCTTCCTTCCTTCCTTCCTTCCTTCCTTCCTTCCTT
>JAXCMG010000097.1:1862784-1885952 GCA_034642415.1 Podarcis siculus | reverse complement strand
CTTCCTTCCTTCCTTCCTTCCTTCCTTCCTTCCTTCCTTCCTTCCTTCCTTCCTAGTTTACATTTCTGAAAACCCAAACAGTACACTCTAAGTAGATCTTGCAAATAATGATGCACATTTATGCAGCAAAGGATGGCTGCACAGCTAATTGTGACTTCACATGGCTACTAAGAGTGTATTAACTTATGGTCTCTGTGTGTGGTTTGGGAGCTGCACGGTCAGGGAAAAAACAATGCTGTCCAGGGTCGTAAAGACTGTGGAGAGAATAATTGGGTGCACTCTTCCCACCTTGGATCAAATCTATGCTTGCAGGTGCCATAAGAAAGCTGCAGAGATAGCGCGGGATAGTGTACACCCCGGAAATGATCTCTTTCAGCTTCTGCCTTCTGGAAGAAGGTCCAGGGTTATAAAGACTAGGACTAGCCGCCTGAGAAACAGTTTCTACCCAAATGCGATTTTGGTTTTAAATGCATTGTAAGGAGTCTGTGTGGGAGTACAGTGGTACCTCTGGTTAAGTACTTAATTCGTTGCGGAGGTCCGCTCTTAACCTGAAACTGTTCTTAACCTGAAGCACCACTTTAGCTTAATGGGGCCTCCTGCTGCTGCCACGCCACCGGAGCACGATTTCTATTCTCATCCTGAAGCAAAGTTCTTAACCCGAGGTACTATTTCTGGGTTAGCAGAGTCTGTAGCCTGAAGCAAATGTAACCTGAAGCATATGTAACCCGGGGTACCACTGTATATTGTATTTAAAAATGGGGTATCAGAGTTTTTAGGGGGCTAACCAGGCTGGGATAGCTGGGATAGCAGGCTTGCTGGGTTTTGAATGTCTTATGTAGATTTTTCAATTTCGTTGTTCTTTATTGACAATGACAATAAAGATTATCGTATCGTAAGATAAAATCATGGAATTGTAGAGTTGGAAGGGGCCCTGAGGATCAAACCTGCAACCTTGGCGTCATCAGCACCACACTCTAGCCAACTGAGCTATCCAGGCCGATAGCCACAATGGCTACCATCTCCCTCCACAGCTGGAGGCAATATACCTCTGAATACCAATTGCAAGGGAGGAGAGAGGCTGCTGCAATGCTCAGGTCTTGCTTTTGGGCTTCCCGTTGGGATCTCAGGTTGGTCCTTGCCAGACGTCCATTTGCCAGACGTCCTGTTGTCTTCTGCATGTGTGGCAACTCTTTGGTGTTCAGGGTCTGATTGTAGTGGTGCAGGAGCTAAACTTCTGCCAGTGCTTTGACCACCTGCTGTGCCTCTGCCTCCCACCTGGGTAGGGCAAGAGTAGAACTCATCCTGTATAGCAGGTGGGAGTGAGCAGAACAGTTGTGGAATGAGGCAGCAGCTGAATAAGTACACTACCACCTGGGGCTATTTTAAAAGGCAACAAGGAACTCCAGGTGAGGATCTGGCAAACCTAAGCACCTTTACTTTCCAACGACTTTGTACCCAAGGCAGCCAATTTTGTGCACCACAAAAGGCAGCAAATTGTGAGTTATTTAAAGTATAATAATAATAATAATAATAATAATAATAATAATAATAATAATAATTTATTATTTGTACCCCGCGCATCTGGCTGAGTTTCCCCAGCCACGCTGGGCGGTTTCCAACAAAGATTAAAAATACAGTGGTACCTCTGGGTGTGAACGGCATCCGTTCCAGAGCCCCGTTCATATCCTGAGTAGAACGTAACATGTGACTGTGCGTCTGTGCATGCGCGGGTCGTGTTCCGCCGCTTCTGCGCATGCATGTGACATCATTTTGAGCGTCTGCGCATGTGCGAGCGGCGAAACCCAGAAGTAACACACTCCGTTACTTCCGGGTCACCGCGGAGAGTAGCCTGAAAACGCTCAACCTGAAGCATATTTAACCCGAGGTATGACTGTACATTAAAATGTCACACATTGTGTTATTGTTGGGTGAGGACAATTTGGGTTTTCTGTCCCAACTCCCAAGGGGGCCATATGCAAATCGTCCAAATTTCTATCTCCTATTGCAGGCTTCCTCAACCTCAGCCCTCCAGATGCTTTTGGTCCCTAGCTAGCAGGACCAGTGGTCAGGGATGATGGGAATTGTAGTCTCAAAACATCTGGAGGGCCGAGGTTGAGGAAGCCTGTCCCACTCAGTTCACAATTTCTCAGGTGAGAGGTGTTGGGACATAGACCTGTTCATGGATCAGACCTTGTGTTTACACAAGCCCTGTGCCTTTAAGAAGCTGCGCAGCAGGCAGAAATTCAACAGGTGCAATCTAGCTTCCTGCAGCCCCTCCAAATTGGGAAAGGCTTGACCTGTTGAATTTCTGCCTGATGTGCAGTTGTTAAAGGCATAGGACAGGAAACTTGCTAGGTGGGGAAATGGCGGCAACCTCAGTCATGCCATGGAAGCATTTATCTCTAACCCCTTGACATTTGGCAGACTGGTTGTGATCACAGGGTGGTAAGGGAAAAGTTCTCTGCACATGCACTGATGGCGCCCTGTGCCTGCTCCTTTACACTGCAAAAAAAGAGGGCAAATTGCGGGGCACGTGTGAAAGAGGACAAAGCTCTTGCATCCTTAACAACTGTGCAGAAGAGGGCATTTCAGAAGGCATGGGTTGGCATACAAGCCTTTTGGCAGACAGGTGGCATAGAAATAAACTACGACCTAATGATATGCATCCTGGTGATATCCTGGCTCAAATTAAGCTCTGCCACTGCTGCCATCTGAAAGAAAGTGCCACTTCTTTGCTTTTGCATGGAAATCGTACTGCTAGCCTGTTATTATGCTTGCCCTGAGTTTCCCACAAGGTGAGAAGTTGGAGGCTGCCCAGACGCAGCGCTTGTGTGGGTTTGTTTTCTTTTTCCAGATCACTGGAAGCTCATGGTGTTTTGTAATATTTTATTAGCAAGCGTTATATGCAGGCAAAAGGTGAAGTTGCAGCTTAATTCACCAACAGATCGCTGACTTCATGGCAGTGGCGTAGCGTGGGGGTGCAGGGGGGGCCGGCCGCACCGGGTGCAACATCTGGGGGGTGCGCGCTCGCACTCGCAGCTCTCTGCCCCTACCTGGCTCACTCACTCTCTCTCACTGCAGTGCTGGCTGTGCGAATCCGATCCGAGCCGCCGGGTCGCCACCCACTGTGGGGGAGGGGGTGCCAGGCATGCTAAAATCGAGTGCTAAAATCCATGGGTTAGGGGGCGCAAATTACTTGCCTTGCCCCGGGTGCTGACAACCCACCCTACGCCACTGCTTCATGGTTTCACATCAGATCTCCAGAATGAGACACAACCCTATATCTCCTGAACCTCTCTTTCTCCCCCAAACTACTGCTGCCTGTCTCCTTTCCCTCCCTTTCAGCTGTATCACAGACTGAGGTCACTTCCAAACGAACTGTTTATTGAACATTCATCCTGACTTGTTGCACAAAGTTTGCAGGGAGGTTGTATAATGCCTGCTGTTGACGGATAATTCATTTTGATTGGGTTGCAAAGAGGTTATGTACACACCCTCACATCAATTGCTATCTCATATTTGCATTGCATTTCCCCTTTGCTTACAGCAAAATTCTCCCCCCCCCTTTTTTTACGGAAGCAGACCTGAGGCACAAGAGTGTCAGATCCGCTGTGTAACCTGCATTTGCCATTATGCAATTGAATCCCATCTGCAAAATAGTGGGAATCTGGAAGCAGTCTACAGATTACATCATTCTTAGCTGGGATGAGGGGAAGAAGACTGCATAAGACCCTTTAGGGCCTCCAGGGATTTCCTAGCCATTTAGAAAGCACCCACTCCCCATTTAAAACTAGCAGTCTTCCTAACGAAAGGTGCTCTGCAACTTTGCCACCATCTAGTAAGGAAGTTTCAGCAATGCCTCTGGCCCCATTAACCCTGTCCTGTACAATGGCCCCTATCTCCAGCACAATAGACTGGTTTGAAAGCCTGAAAATTATAGTATTTGGAAGGCAGATCTGTATGGTGCACAGGAAAATATATAGATTTGGGGCAACTTAAATGTTTAAAAATGCATTTGCTAGGTGGGTAGTAAGGAGATCCTTACCCTCTAACCATACGTGCCGAATGGCTACAGTGCCTATTTTCTCACAGGGTGATGGAGTGAACTGAATTTGTTCCGAAAAATGGGACTCACCTGCCAAGCGTTGCTATTTGATCTCAGATACGTATCATTCTGTATTGAGCTGAAATACAGTCATACCTCATGTTATGTTTGCTTCATGTTACGTTTTTTCAGGTTGCATCCCATGGCGACCCAGAAGTACTGGAAAGGGTTACTTCCGGGTTTCGCCACTCGCGCATGCGCACAAGTGCCAAATCGCGCCACGCACCTGCGCAGATACGGCGCTTCAGGTTGCGGACTTTTCATGTTGTGAACGGGCCTCCGGAACGGATCCCATTTGCAACCAGAGGTACCACTGTACTGAAAAGTGTAGCATTTGGGAATCATGGAATCATGGAATTATAGAGTTGGAAGGGACCCCCAGGGTCATCTAGTCCAACCCCCTACACTGCAAGAATCTCAGCTAAAGTATCACTGGCAGATGGCCATTCAACCTCCGCTTAAAAACCTCCCAGGAAGGAGATTCCACCACCTCCCAAGGCAGACCGTTTCACTGTTGAACAGCTCTTACTGTCAGAAAGTTTTTCCTGATGTTTAGTTGGAAGTGAGATATTGCAGTATATGAAGCTTAGCTTAGCTGACTTGCACGACTCCACTCAGGCTGCCATTCTCAATGTGTATTGAGAATGATTTGGTGCACATGATGGTTTCAGGACACATAGGTTTGATCCGGCTTTCAATACAGTTGTACCTTGGAAGTTGAACGGAATCTGTTCCAGAAGTCTGTTAGACTTCCAAAAAGTTCAGAAACCAAAGCACAGAACCTACATCGGGCGTTCGGGTTGCAAAAGAACGTTCGAAAACCAGGACACTCGCTTCCGGGTTTCGATTGTTCAGGAGCCAAATTGTTTGGGAGTCAAGGCATTTGAGATCCAATGTACAACTGTACTGTTTCGCTCCTGCAGAGGTTTTAGGGAGGGCATAGTACTTCATTTCCACATAGCTCACGTCCCACAACTTCCTGCTTGTAACTTTTCCTACCACAAATATTCTGAGTTTTGCTTCTTGCACTATAACAGAGGTGGATTTCTTGTTGTTGTTTAGTTGTTTAGTCATGTCCTATTCTTCGTGACCCCATGGACCAGAGCACGCCAGGCACTCCTGTCTTCCACTGCCTCCTGCAGTTTGGTCAGACTCATACTGGTAGCTTTGAGAACACTGTCCAACCATCTCACAATCTTCCCCAACATCAGGGTCTTTTCCAGGGGGTCTTCTCTTCTCATGAGGTGGCCAAAGTATTGGAGGATCTGTCCTTCCAGTGAGCACTCAGCGCTGATTTCCTTCAGAATGGAGAGGTTGGATCTTCTTGCAGTCCATGGGACTCTCAAGAGTCTCCTCCAGCACCAGAATTCAAAAGCATCCATTCTTCGGCAATCAGCCTTCTTTATGGTCCAGCTCTCACTTCCATACATCACTACTGGGAAAACCATGGCTTTAACTATACGGACCTTTGTCGGCAAGGTGATGTCTCTGTTTTTTAAGATGCTGTCTAGGTTTGTCATTGCTTTTCTCCCAAGAAGCAGGCGTCTTTTAATTTTGTGGCTGCTGTCACCATCTGCAGTGATCATGGAGCCCAAGAAAGTAAAATCTCTCCCTGCCTCCATTTCATCCCCTTCTAGTTGCCAGGAGGTGATGGGACCAGTGGCCATGATCTTGGTTTTTTTGATGTTGAGCTTCAGACCATATTTTGCGCTCTCCTCTTTCACCCTCATTAAAAGGTTCTTTAGGTGGATTTAGGGCAGCGCAACTGTTTCCCCTGCACTAGGTGCCAAGCTAAGTGGGAGTCACCCCAGGGTGCTGCATCTATGACACAGCATGAGCGGAACAGAAGATGAGAAGCAGGGGCATGCCAGATTTTGGCTTCGTGCAGGACGACTGCTGAAATTTGAAAAACCAAAGTCTGCCCCTGCACCATAGCACAAGGCAATAGCAAACCATAGCAAATGGCAATAATGAGGTAACATTGGGGAAGCGTTGCAGAACAATTGCCAAATTGGAATGATGTGTAGACGGTCCAGTACAAATCCACCACTATTATTGTGTGCATAATGTCGTTTTGCAGAATACACCCACAAAAAAATGAGCAACCGCTTGTGAGCTGAGGATTTATTTGCATTTCACAAGCTTGGCAAACTTAACATCTCTGTATTCTGCTCTAACGTATCTGGAACACAGAAGCGAGATGTTATGGGATAATGCACATGGCTGTCCAGTGTGTGTGTGTGTGTGTGTGTGTGTGTCTAAGACTGTGAAGTCCAGGGCCCATAAGTACCCAGCTGCACCATGGCTGGCTGAGGCTGATGAGAAATGTAGTCTGAAGCCCGTGAAGGGCACCAGGTTGGGGGAGGCTGTTTTAACATCTGCACATTATGCTTCCACATGATGGGCTCACCCACATTTCTTCTTGTCCTGGTCCTAGGAAGCATGGGTCTGAGCGGTTTTCCAGTTCCCCTGTGTTTTCCAGGCACGGGTCCAAGCTGTTTTCTGTTTGCCTCACTGCTTCCCCAGGGAAAACCTGCTCTTTACTGCTGAATCGGAGCAAACATCAGTCCGTGGAAAACCCGATAGACATTGGCTCCGATCCAGCGGTAAAGATCAGGTTTTCCTGGGGGAAAGCGGTGGGACTGGCAGAAGTCAAGATGAGCCCTAAGAACTGTAATACAAGCTGCCGCTCGTCTCCGGTCAGAGACGGGCAGTAATTTTGGTTTTGTCATCGTGCCAGGGAATAACCGTCAACCAGCTCAGCAGTGGGACTTCCGAGAATGATTAGAGGTTATAGTGGACAGCAAACTGAAACTGAGTCAACAGTGTGGCTTTAAAGAAGGGGTGAGACAACCGTGGGGAGAGGGCTGGGAGTCTGTTAACTCTTCCTAGCCATGACAGCTAAATTGAACCTGTATGGCCAGAGACAATGTAGCTCTCTCTGTGTAGCGGATGCTGGAGACAAGGAAGAGATTCACATTCATCACATTCAGGCTTTCTTGAGAGATTCCTGAGGAATCTGGTTGGCTGACCTTGGAAAGAGAAGGGGGGACTAGACGGGCCTTTGATCTGCTCCATCAGGACCCTCCTCCTGCCTTGGTTTTCACATTCGAATAATTGGAAAGGCCAACCAAGTACAAAGTATGATGCCTGCAGGTTCCGTAGAGTCCTTGCCCACTCACTCCTTGCTTGGACACCTCCAAACAACTTGTCTTCCTGATTTGTTTGCAGGGAGATTAGACATTGCCGGCTATTCAATTAGCATTCACTCTGATTTGTTTGCAGAGAGCCTGCATAGCAGTTGCATCCAAGTAAGGGCTATCTCGTACTTCCCCATCTCTTTCCTAATTGCAAAAAGGCTGATCCTTTCAGGAAGTGGGCATGTTGCGCAAACTATAAATTGTGGAGCCTAAACTTGCTGGATGGCCCTTGTGGTCTCTTCCAACTCTATGATTCTATGATTCTATGTGACTGATTCCCACCCTGAAGTCTGCAAGTGTGCCTCTTGGCTGTTGACACTTTGCTCCCACAAGATATAAAGGTAAAGGGACCCCTGACAATTAGGTCAAGTCGTGACCGACTCTGGGGTTGCGGCGCTCATCTCACTTTATTGGCCGAGGGAGCGGCGTACAGCTTCTGGGTCATGTGGCCAGCATGACTAAGGCACTTCTGGCGAACCAGAGCAGCGCATGGAAATGCCGTTTACCTTCCCACCAGAGTGGTACCTATTTATCTACTTGCACTTTGATGTGCTTTCGAACTGCTAGGTGGGCAGGAGCAGGGACTGAGCGACGGGAGCTCACCCCGTCGTGGGGATTCGAACCGCCGACCTTCTGATCGGCAAGTCCTAGGCTCTGTGGTTTAACCCACAGCGCCACCCACGAGGAGGAGACAAATTCATGGGGGAGAAAGCGGCTGTTGCAGGCTGCATAGAGCTGCTTGACGTTGATGGAAGTTGTAGTCTAAAACATCTGGAGGGCACCAGGTTGGCAAAGACTGCTTTACCCCTCCTCGTCTGCCTTTTGAAAGAGTAACGCTCCTAACCGTGTGCAGTGACATTTCAGGTGCCTGAGCCTTTTGCCGCCTCTCCACAGTTCAGAACGGTATCGCTGTTTTCTTTCTACGAATATAGCGTGCTGAAGCTCATTGTCACTTGCCTGTCCCTGCAGCCATGTGGTGTTCAGCAGTGTAGACAGAACACAAGAGGGATGAGCATGTTAAAAAAAATATGCCGTGCCCCATGAAGTGTGTGAAAAGAGCCTGCAATTCCTCACGTAGCTTACAGTGGTAGAGCAAGGAGCGTGTCTGCAAGGGGGGCGTTCAAAGCTGCGACGCTGGAAGCATCGTGAGCAAAAAAAGAAGAGCTTGCAGAATTAGGGAAAAGGACCATTTTCTCCAGCACCCTATCCTTACCAGGTGCCTATGGGAAGCCTAGAATCAGGCCCTGAGCGCAACAGACCTTTCCCTGCTTATGATTCCCTGTTAACACTTCAACCGCATGCTGCCTCCATCCCTGGACATAGCCTTTGTGGCTGGTAGCCTTTGATAAGGTAAAGGTAAAGGGACCCCTGACCATTAGGTCCAGTCGTGGCCGACTCTGGGGTTGCGGTGCTCATCTCGCTTTATTGGCCGAGGGAGCCAGCGTACAGCTGTGGCCAGCATGACTAAACCGCTTCTGGCAAACCAGAGCAGCGCACGGAAACACCTTTTACCTTCCCGCCGGAGCGGTACCTATTTATCTACTTGCACTTTGATGTGCTTTTGAACTGCTAGGTTGGCAGGAGCAGGGACCGAGCAACGGGAGCTCACCCCGTTGCGGGGGTTCGAACCGCCGACCTTCTGAACGGCAAGCCCTAGGCTCTGTGGTTTAACCCACAGCGCCACCCGTGTTCCTTTGTAACCTTTGATAGCCACATCCAACTCCATGAATTCAGGGCTGCCCCATGGAAGAGGGAGCAAGCTTGTTTTCTACCACTCTGGAGGGTAGGACTTGAACCCACGGCTTCAAGTTACAAGAAAGGAGATTCCGACTAAACATCAGGAAAAACTTTTCTGTCAGTAAGAGCTGTTTGACAGTGGAACAGCCTCGGGAGGTTGTGGACTCTCCTTCCATGGAGGTTTTTAAACAGAGGTTAGATGGTTTTACAACAATAGCCATTTGTCATGGATGCTTTATTTGAGCATTGCAAGGGATTGGACTAGATGGCACTTGGGAGCCCCTTCCAGCTCTACAATTCTACAATTCCAAGTTTCTATGAATTTGTCCAATCCTCTTTTAAAACCATCTTAGGTCCAAGGCCATCACAGTTGGAGGCAGCAATGCTTCTGAAAGCCAGTGAAATAAATAAATTAAGGTCTTATATATACCAAACAAACACGTACATAAATATGTGAACCACATGTCTGAAGCAGCGCAGGAGGGCAGTCCTGGAGCCATTTTGGCTCCCAAACTGACCAAATGTTTTCTCTGCAAGGTCAAAGGAAAATGGAAAAACCTCCCCATTGTCTTTTCATTCACAAAACCTGTCTTGAGGGTATATCTGTGCATGAATAGGGTGAGGCTTTGGCCTGGCTCAGGAACTGGGTATTTGTCACTACAAAAGACTGGCCAGGCTCCCCAGGGTATCCAATCAAGTGAGCATTAACAGGTAACCTGCCAGACAGGAGATAAACCACGACAGGAGATAAACAACGTACTCAGATTTCTGTGATGTAGGTATGATGTGTCTGGGGGTGGTCTTGGACTCCAGGGCGGGCAATTTAAAATGTCCATTTCACACCTTGGTTCTGGGTCCTCCTCCTTTCCTGCGTGTGAGGGGAGCACCCTGTTGCAACAGTTCAATAAATATCAGGCTTCCAAGCTGCTTTGCTTCTCAATATTCTCTGGCTGGCCTCTGTCCTTTTCTCCGACCGATGGAGAACCTACAAAGGACTCTATAAGGGCTCTTGTGTCCCCCAGAAAGGAATAAGGGCAGATTTGCATTTATTACACCAGTTGCCGGAAACCACAGGAGGGGAGAATTGCTCTTGTGCTAAGGTCCTGATTGCAGGTTTCCCATAATGGGCATCTGGTTGACCTGTGAGAACAGGATGCTGACTAGATGGGCCATTGGCCTGATCCAGAACTGTTATTTGTTTGCTCTTAATCTGAATGAATAACCATCTCTTCCAAAGTGCAAGCTGCCGCAGCACCCTCCGTTTGCCACAAAGCAGACAATCGCGGGCTTTGAATCTGTGCGGGGTTTTTTTTACATATATTTTGCCACAAGCACTTCTCACTTTACCCCAAGTGCCATTTTAAACGTTGCATTCCGGAATAGACCTGTTGAAAAAAACGTTTCGTATTCCAGCCGCTGCCTGGAGATGAGCTTCACAGCGAGTGGCCAGTTAAAGACCCTCATTATTAACCTTCTTCAGAGCGATATAAATAATCCAAACCAATCCGAGCATCTCTCTCCCCAGCCAGCCACGCTCTTAAGTTGTTCCAATTACAACCACCCATTTCTGAGTGTCGGGAAGAAGAAAAGCAAGCCCCCCTTGTAACTAAATTCATTAATCATCATCTAGGATTCCCTTCTCCCCCCCCCCTGACTTCTTCTATTTTAAAAAAAGAGAGAGACAGAGAAAAGGTGGTGGAGGGAGAGATAAAAACCCGCAGATCTAAACCTAATTGATACGGAGTAGAATTTTTCCTAAAACGTAATTTGGCGATATTAGTCTATAATCCTTTATTTAGAACAAGGAGAAGAAAAATGGCCTTTGGGAGGGGGGTGGGCTGCAGCCGTTTAAATCCATTATGCATCGTGCGAAGTCAGATAATTAGACAGGCCTCCGAGTGGCAAGTCAGTCTGAATGATGTCACGTCAAAGAGCATTGATTAAAGGCTTAGAGACCCCCCCCACTTGTCTCTCTCCCACCAACACCATCATAAAACAGGCAGCTGTGGGTTTGTTAGATCACACTTGTCAGCATGCAGACCAGAAGGGAAGGTGATGGGTTCAGCGCTAGATTTAAGGTGGTGCAGGTGGTTCCCCCCCCCCCACAGGGCTTTGAGCAAAATAATAATAATATTTATGGTGAAAATAAGAAATATTTGGCCGTTCCAAATTTTGTGCAAAGTACCAAAGTCCACCCCTGAGGGGCTGCTGGGGTGGGGAGAGCAGGATTAAGTGGCCAAATCCTTGGAGGGTCTTGTTTTTGTTATTTTACTGTTATTTATTTTCTTTTTGCTTTGATGTTCAGCCTTTCAAAAAAACTCAGCGTGGCACAGGTGGGTCTCCTCTCCCGATTCCATCCTCACAACCTTGTAAATTAGGTTCAGCTAAGGGAGACAGCATCTTAAAAAGCAGAGACATCGCCTTGCCAACAAAGGTCCATATTGTTAAAGCTATGGTTTTCCCAGTAGTGATGTAGGGAAGTGAGAGCTGGACCATAAAGAAGGCTGATCGCCGAAGAATTGATGCTTTTGAATTCTGGTGCTGGAGGAGACTCTGGAGAGTCCCATGGACCGCAAGAAGATCAAACCTCTCCATTCTGAAGGAAATCAGCCCTGAGTGCTCACTGGAAGGACAGATCCTGAAGCTGAGGCTCCAATACTGTTAAGTTGTGGGTTGACATAGCAGCCGGCACAGCAATTTCTTCAAGTAGCTCTTTATTTTGTAAGCTGGAATAGAACTGACTGCGAACAGCTCAGCCGGCCTGTTTTTATAGGCAGCCGGCTGTCAACATTGTAACCACAACAGCCCAGAGTTCCCGCCTAAAATAACTGACGCGGACCTGAGTGAAAACTATCTACAGACCTGAGTGAAAACTATATACAGTATCCCCCTGTTGGCCCAGGGTGAAACTACACTACATAACACCCCTCCCCACCGAGATAAGGCGTTAGTTACAATCGTAATGGTTTCCTTATATACAGCACTACGCGTAATGGTTCAATTAGGCACAAAAGCATATCGGTTACATTTCCCATACTTAGACCAACAGTGATACATGTCCAACAACATAGTCCTTTAAATAAGTTGGGCGCTTGGAAACTCTGCCAGACCGCCGGGGATTGGTAGCCAAGTCCGGAGGGCCACACAGTTCTCGCTGAGGCTGTGGTGCGACCCTAGGTGGCGTTGGAACCAACTCCCCTGGATCCGCTGCTGTGGGTGGAGCCTCCGCAAGTGGAGTGGTCTGAGTCTGTTCTGAAACGGCTTGGTTCGGCTCCACGCTGGCAGTTTGCGAGGGAGGTGTAGGTGGGGCCTCGCCATCTGTACGTGTCTCTTCTGGAGCCGCAAGCGCAGTTGGGGGCACCTCGGTAGTGTCCAAGTCCCCAACCCTGCGCCTAAGCTGGTCTATGTGCCATCGCCACAAGCGTCCGTCTTCGAGTGCCACCTGGTACAAGCGAGGTCCAGTGACTCCCACTACTGTGGCTGGCACCCAAGGGATGTCCCCCACATAGTTCCGGGCAAAGACCTGGTTTCCTGGGACAAATGACCGTGGTGCGTTGGCACAGCCTGGGGGTTCAGCCACGGCAAAGTCCAGGTGTAGCCGGTCGAGCGGTGACCTGAGGCGGCGGCCCATAAGCAGTTCAGCAGGACTCCTCCCTGTGGCCGCATGAGGGGTGATGTGTTGCACGAACAAGTATTCGGCGACCCGCTCATGCCAGTCTCCCCGGTCCAGGCGCGCCAGTGCCTCTTTTGCCGAGCGCACCATTCTTTCCGCTTGCCCGTTGCTGGATGGATGAAAGGGTGCCGTTAGGGCATGGCGGATGCCCAGTCCCAAAAGATACCGCTCAAACGTGCCTGACGTGAACTGCGGTCCGTTGTCAGAGACAAGGACAATCAGGACACCCATGCGTTGCAAACAGGCCTCGCAGCACCCGGATGACAGCTTCGGTAGTGGTGGAGGGCATCAGGGCGACCTCCAGCCATTTGGAATAGGCGTCCACCACTACCATAAAGGTCCGGCCGTGAAAGGGGCCAGCCAGATCGATGTGCACCCTCGACCAGGGTGTCTTTGGCATCTCCCAGGTGTGTCCCTTAGCTGCCGGTGGTGCAGGCCTCGGTTCTTGGCACGCTTGACAGGCGGACACCCAGGCAGTGATGGCATCGTCCATATTAGGCCACCAGACGTAACACCGAGCCAACGCCTTCATTTTGACAATTCCCGGGTGGCCAACGTGCAGAGCCTCCAGGACGCGCTGACGGAGTCCCTGGGGAATCACGACGCGGTCTCCCCACAGCAGACAGCCGCGATGAGCTGAGAGTTCATGTTGTCTGGTTGCGAAGGGCTGGAACTCCGATGCAAAAGGCCACAAGGGCCACAAATACTTTGGCCACCTCATGAGAAGAGAAGACTCCCTGGAAAAGACCCTGATGTTGGGAAAGATGGAGGGCACAAGGAGAAGGGGACAACAGAGGACGAGATGGTTGGACAGTGTTTGCGAAGCTACAAACATGAGTCTGACCAAACTGTGGGAGGCAGTGGAAGACAGGAGGGCCTGGCGTGCTCTGGTCAATGGGGTCACGAAGAGTCGGACACGACTAAACGACTAAACAACAACAACAACAACAAAGAATTGTAAAGCTGCAAGCTACACCCCAGGGTCAGTCTAGTCCAACCCCTCATAATGCAGAAAATGAGCTTGCTCCATCTTCCATGTGACAACCCTTTAGATATTTGAAGATGGCTCTCATATCTCCTCCCAGCTTCCTCTTCTCCAGGCTAAACATACCCAATTACCTCAACTGTTCCTCATCAGGCTTGGTTTCCAGACCCTTCATCAAGGGTCTGGTCAAGGATCAGGAAACCAAGACATATGAGGAACAGTTGAAGGAGCTGGGTATGTTTATCCTGGAAAAGAGGAGACTGAGAGGGGATATAATAAAAAAAAGGTAAAGGACCCCTGACCATTAAGTCCAGTCGCGAACCACTCTGGGGTTGCAGCGCTAATCTCGCTTTACTGGTTGAGGGAGCCGACGTTTGTCCGCAGAGTTTTTCCGGGTCTTGTGGCCAGCATGACTAAGCCGCTTCTGGCGAACCGGAGCAGCGCACGGAAACGCTGTTTACCTTCCTGCCGGAGCGGTATCTATTTATCTACTTACACTTTGACGTGCTTTCAAACAGCTAGGTTGGCAGGAGCTGGTACTGAGCAACGGGAGCTCACCCCGTCGCAGGGATTCGAACCGACCTTTCGATCGACAAGCCCTAGGCCAGGGGTCGGCAAACTTTTTCAACAGGGGGCCGGTCCACTGTCCCTCAGACCTTGTGGGGGGATGGACTTTATTTTGGGGGGAAATGAACGAATTCCTATGCCCCCCCAAATAACCCAGAGATGCATTTTAAATAAAAGTACACATTCTACTCATGTAATAACATGAGGATTCGTGGACCGTCTGCTGGCCTGATTGAGAAGGTGATTGGGCCAGATCCATAGCTGTCAACGTTTCCCTTTTTTTAAGGGAAATTCCCTTATTCCGAATAGGATTCCTCGCAAGAAAAGGGAAAAGTTGACAGCTATGGCCGGATCCGGCCCCCGGGCCTTGGTTTGCCTACCCATGCCCTAGGCTCAGTGGTTTAGACCACAGCACCACCTGCGTCCAGGGAGATATAATAACTATCTTCAGATTTTGTTGTGAACTGCCCTGTGAAAAGCATAATAATAGTAATAATAATAATAATAATAATAATAATAATAATAATAATAATAATAATAATATCTAAAGAGCTGCCACATGAAAGATGGAGCGAGCTTGTTTTCTCCTGCCCTTGAGGTTAAAACCCGAACCAATCGATTCAACTTACTAGAAAGGAGATTGTGACTGAACATCATGAAGTACTTTCTGATGGCAAGAGCAGTTTGACAGTGGAAGAGACGCCCTCAGAAAATGGAGGACTCTCCTTCCTTGGAGGTTTTTAAGCAGAGCTTGGATGGCCATTTGTTTTGGACTATCCTGAGCCTCCTGCACTGCATGGGGTTGGACTAGATGACCCTCGGGATCCCTTCCAGTTCTGACCAAGGCAGAATAGAGAGTAGCTTTTACTTCCCTCACAGCAGTTCAGTTTTAAATTCAGAAGCATTGCACCAACAAAGAAGTCATAAGCTAGTTAAGGCTATAGTGGCTAATCCAACAAGCAACAGTGGTCACCAGCGCTGCAATTTTTTAAAAGAACCAGCGTCTGATGACCCCACTGTTTATTCCAGGGAAAGCTTTTGCCTTATCTGTATTATACCTTCAGCCTTTATGCTAATTGTTATAATTAAGCTCCTTAGCCTCTGCCACCCCAACCACCATCCTTAATATGGAGGCAGCAATTAGCGGCAAGGGTCTTCTCTGTGGAATTCTGTTTGATCATCAGCTTTGGAGAATTAAATACTTTTTAAAGGGTTTCTTTTTGTTTGTTTTTGAGAGAGAGAGAGAGAATGCATTTGATTCCTTATTGTTCATGGAGCTGAAGCGGCCTTCATCATCCTGCACAATCTACTGTTGCCCTGACGGCTTATTATTATTATTATTTCGGGAAGCTTATAATGTTTGATGCATGACTGTATTTTAATATTTTGTTGGAAGCCGCCCAGAGTGGCTGCGGAAGCCCAGCCACATGGGCGGCGTATAAATAATAAATATTATTATTATTATTATTATTATTATTATTATTATTATTGCTGGCGGTGGGGGTGGCAGTATTATTTTGGATTGAAATGCAAACCGTGGGATCAAACACATAGCAAAATAGGGATCCGCTTCCCTTTCTGGTGAGCTGATGGGCGATGAAATCTTCTTCAGATGCCAGCTGGGCACCTGAAAGAGAGAAGATTTGTGCCCTGCAATGAAAACAGAATTGGGGTGGGGAAGGAGAGAGACAGGGAGCTAGCTACCTGTTAGATCTGTGATGTGTCAGAGAACGAACTGAGAGACCACGTGCAGATTTTCCCTAGGGGCTCCTTTTATGATTTCTCTCCTTCCCAACTTTCTTGTTGGAAGATTCAGGATGAATAAAATAAAGTCCTTCTTCATAAATTGTGGAACTCACCTCCACAGGAGACAGGGATGGTCTCCAACATTAAAAGATTAGCCACATTCATTGAGGGATGGCTATTGGTGGCTACTAGCTAGCATGCCTGTTGTCTTTGTCCATGGAGTTTTTTTGGCAGGGATACTGGAGTGGCTTGCCGGTTCTGCCTCCAGGTGGATCACGTTTAGTCAAAACTCTCCACTATGACCTGTCCATCCTGGGTGGCCCTGCACGGCATAGCTCATAGATTCTCTGAGTTGTTCAAGCCCCTTCGCCACGACAAGGCAGTGATCCATGAAGGATCACCATGAAACCTAGACAGCATCTTAAAAAGCAGACATCACCTTGCCCAGGTAGCCTTCGATGCACAGCACTGCAGCCAAGAGTCTGTGCCGAACTTCTGACTGCAGTGCCCTCAAAGTAGATATTTTATAGATCTGTGTCGTTAGGGCCAGTACAGGTTCAGCAACGAGCGGCCATACATCAAAGGCTTTTACTGACCAATGCTATTTACCAACAGACCACACATCAAAGACCTTTTTACAAGGGATATAGAAAGTAATAAAACACAGATCCAGGAAGAGTTAGGTAGATAACCTTCTGTCTGGAAAGTGTGGTCTGTGTCCCTGTTCTGCATGCACACACACAATCCAAACCTATCCCATTTTTAAGACTCTTTCCACCACCTGCTGTATCACTGGGTCCACTTAATCTGCAAGAACCGAAGTTGCGCTGGCTTCTGAAAGCAGCTGTGTCGACAAAGGGACCATTCCCCCTTTTTTAAATGAAAAAAGTCCACTCTTAAGAATGTTTCATCTCGTAGCAGACATTGTTGTCCTTCTTACTGAATAGCCGTGACTCATGAGCTGACTCGGCAATATTTATTATCTGAATAGGCGCTTAGGAAGTAGTATGGAAGCCAGGGCAAAATCCTTGCGCATTCACAAAATGGGCTTTGTATATATGAAGGAATGGGTTTCCCAAACCCAAAACTGACTGTGCAGGCAGTTTGAAACTGCACCAAAATCCCTATTTTTCCTTGGCTAAAATCCATTAACTTGAGCTCTGAGTCAATGTATAAACAAAAACCCGGCTGTGCTCAGAGCCCTCTCCTTTATCAGTTTGTGACAGCAGGGATGACCCTGACTGCACCAGTAGAACAGAGAAGACACGTCAGTGCCTTATCTTATGTCCTGACCACAAAAGACGCACAGACCTAAGTCCAGGAACAAGGCCAGAAGCGTGTTCTCGGAGATGATGACCTCTTCCTCCAAGATAAGAGTAGGAAGAGGAAGATCCTTTTATGGTCAGAAGTACAGGAAGGAATTCCCTATTATGGTTAAGAATACCAAAGCAAGAACATATGTGATGTCAACCTGCGTACATAGGCTGACGTGGCTGGATTCCTGGGGAAGGGGGAGAGGGTGCCTGGAGGATATATATATTGCATGAAGCTTCTCATTTCTTTGGACTTGCTGTGGACTCACCACACAAGTGCCTTCTGCTATCCGAAGAGCAGAATAAACTCTTTCTTGGAATCAACCTCGGTGTCATTTGACTTCCTTCCTCCTGTCCCGGAGCAACGCAGACCCAATCGGTGAACTCCAATAAGGCTTCAGTCCCTTTCCACTCTCCCCTGAGTGGTGATATGACAGCCATCTTCAAGTATCTCAAGGGCTGGTGATCTTTGCTTCATCCAGTAAACTGATATTAGTTCGCATGTCTTCCCAAGTGATGCGTAAGATTTTTCCAAGACACTGTTGATGAAATCTTTCGAGAAGCTGGAGATGGCATTTGTAAGTGGAGACTCAGCCTGATCCACTCCATACCTGAGCAGCATCACCTTTAAAAAAACACTTCTGTGTCATTTGGACTCTCATTGCAGTCTCGGTGATCTTAGGTCAGCATTCTCCAACCTGATGCCCGCCAGATTTTTTGAACCAACAACTGTCCGCAAGTGACCAAATTGAGGGCTGCCATACGTCCAGATTTTCCCAGACATTACCGGGATTCCAAAGGCGGAATTAACATCCAGGGAGAATTTTCCGGAAGGCGGCATTTTGTCCTGGATCAACCCCAAAAAAGCTGGAAAACTTTCAGCTTTTCCAAACAAAAAACCTCAACAAATGCTACCCGAAAATCACAACAGTCTGGAATTGGCCTAGATAGGAGAGGCTTCCTGTGGTTAGGAAGATGTGCTCTGTGCATGATTCCAGGCACTTTATTAATATTTCACATGCTCCAGGGCATAGCTTGGGCATTGAAAGGTCACATGAAGCTGCAGGTTACGCCAGCTGCTAAATTTAGCAGCTTGAGCCAAACTCTGTATTAAATCTTAAGAGTTGGTTCCCCCACCCGCTACAACCTATCTGCTGAAGCCAGAGAAACTGGCCACTGGGTTTCCAGACCTCCACATGGCAGTAATTGGGACATAATGACGCTGGAAATGTGACTATTAAAATCACATTATTTGCTGACAAGACGGGCCCTGTTCACTTGTCAACACTCGCTGGGCCCTTTCGCGACTCACAGCAGGAGAGACTTGAAACCATCTCAGGAAAAGAGAGAAAGGGGTGGGAGGGGGGTGACTGAAAGTTGGCTTATTAAAGCGGGGAGGGGGAAGTCAAAGGGGTTATTATGGGCTGCTTGCAAGGCGTCCCTTTTGTGCTTGGGGGAGAAAACACCTTTCGCTTGCTGCACGAATCTCTTGCTAAAAGCCATTCCAAAGCCGGAAGAAAAGGCTGCAGTCGAGTGTTAGAAAGAGCTGGAGAGGGAGAAATATCTGGCAGAGTTTGCACAGAATACTCTGCAGTTGTTGCTGCTGCTGCTGCTGCTGTTGTTGTTTAGTCGTGTCCGACTCTTCATGACCCCCTGGACCAGAGCACACCAGGCACTCCTGTCTTCCACTGCCTCCTGCAGTTTGGTCAAACTCATGCTCATAGCTTGCAGTGCTTTCTAAGCCCCATTTGACTTCACTCTCCAGGATGTCTGGCTCAAGGTCAGCAACCACACTACCTGGGGTATACAAGCCATCCATATCTTTCTGGTATAATTCCTCTGTGTATTCTTGCCACCTCTTCTTGATGTCTTCTGCTTCTGTTAGGTACTCTGCAGTTAGCACATGCCATTATACGGCTCTGCAGATCAGAGCCCCGTGTCATAGTTTCCCTTAAGGACATGCCTCTTCTTTTTCAATTTGTTCCTGGGTTTTCCAGGCCATGTTTTCCTGTTCGTTCCTCCTATAATCAATAGGAGAGCACTTTTCTTGCTGTCTCCACCTTCAGTCCTGCCCACTCAGGACAGGATGCCAGAGAATCGGAAAACCGGATAATCAGAAAACTGGATGAACAGACAATCGTTTGACAAATACAAAAGGAGCTGGGACCTTTCCAACGCATATTATTAAAGGCAGAAAATAAAGCTGTGATTGGAGCCATCACAACCAATCAAAACAAATGAGTGACACACACACACACACATTTAGCTCATATATCGTTGAATTGTAATTTTTATACGAGTGCCAAACAGAAGAAAGCAAAATAAGCACACAGAGAAAGCCGGAAGTGCACTGCTCAGAGCTGGAGAGCCAACTGGGAAAATTATTATGCAGGGGTAGGTAAGCAAAAGAACAAAAGAAGTTTGAGTGGACCATCCACAACACAGTTCCTGGGAAAGCAAAGCCTGTTCAGGAGCTATTTTAGGACTGGTTCAGAAGGGGGACAAATTTTCCTTTTGGTTTTCTGTGGATTGACATTTGTTCCAATTGAGCAGTAAGCAGTCAGACCCCACCTGGAGGCCTGTGTCCAGTTCTGGGCAGCACAATTTAAGAAGGATACTGATAACCTGGAAGGTGTGCAGAGGAGGGCGAACAAGATGATCAAGGGTCTGGAAACCAAGCTTGATGAGGAACAGTTGAGGGAGTTGGGGAAGTTTAGCCTGGAGAAGAGGAGGCTGGGAGGAGATAATGATGTTGTTGTTGTTTAGTCGTTTAGTCGTGTCCGACTCTTCGTGACCCCCTGGACCAGAGCACGCCAGGCACTTCTGTCTTCCACTGCCTCCCGCAGTTTGGTCAAATTCATGCTGGTAGCTTCGAGAACACTATCCAACCATCCCGTCCTCTGCCGTCCCCTTCTCCTTGTGCCCTCCATCTTTCCCAACACCAGGGTCTTTTCCAAGGAGTCTTCTCTTCTCATGAGGTGGCCAAAGTCTTGGAGCCTCAGCTTCAGGATCTGTCCTTCCAGTGAGCACTCAGGGCTGATTTCCTTCAGAATGGAGAGGTTTGATCTTCTTGCAGTCCATGGGACTCTCAAGAGTCTCCTACAGCACCAGAATTCAAAAGCATCCATTCTTCGGCAATCAGCCTTCTTTATGGTCCAGCTCTCACTTCCATACATCACTACTGGGAAAACCAGAGCTTTAACTATACGGACCTTTTGTTGGCAAGGTGATGTCTCTGCTTTTAAGATAATGATAGCCATCTTCAAATATCTAAAGAGTTGTCATGTGGAATATGCAGCAAACTTGTTTTCTGCTGATCTGAAGGAGAGGACCGAAACCAATGGCTTCAAGTTACAAGAAATGAGATTCCGACTAAACATCAGGAAGAACTTTCAGCAAGAGCTGTTTGACAGTGGAACAGACTTCTTCAAGAGGTGGTGGTCTCTACAAAGATTGGCCACCGACAGAAATTGGGAATCATGTTGGAGCTACTCCAGCCGGCAGCTCCCATTGCCTCTGTCTTTTATGTATCCCTGACCTCCTGGTTAGAATACTGCCATGACCTTTACACAGGGCAGCCCTTGAAGTCTGTTCATGGCATATTGTGCATTATGCTGCAGCTGCCCTCTTGGCTAGAGCCGGCTGCAGAGTGCATGTTACAGGCAGTGCTATGTTTTTGGGGAAAGAGGTGCTGGAACTCACCATGAACACCTCCCTTGTTCTCTTGTAATAGCAATGGCACCCACCTGAGAGGTGCCAGAACTGAGTTCCGGTGAGTTCCTGCTGAAGGAAAGGTCAAGCTGCAGCTCTTTTGCTCCTCAGCACTGACTTCCAGTTAACTACTGCGCCCAAATCAAAGGGATGATGAATGCCTGGAAAGTCCTGTCTGGTCTGAACTTTGCAGGCCTGCAGGAACATCTCCTGCCACCCTCTGAGGTTTGGTAGCAGAGGTCCTTCCTGCCGTTGTGGGGGTTCTCGCCTTTACGGGGGTGAGATGGGGAGCTCAAAAGGGGGGCTCGGCCTTTATAGGACTCACCGCCAGGTCCAGATGACCCCCTTGCAGACCAGAAGGCCCGCCTGGGATGGAGGGAGGCTGCCTGCTCCCCAAGCCGTTACCTCTGTTGTTTCTCCAACGTAACCTGCGCCTTGAAAAGCAGCTGTTGAGCTTGGCATCTTCCTTGGTGGCAACGGGCATGCCCTTGGCGCATCTCATCCAGCTGCTTCCTAGAGCATTGTGCCGTTGCAGCATTCTGGACATATTTGAATGCCTGGGAAACTGTCCAAAGCCCATTAAATCCTCAATCTCTCTCTCTCCCACCCCCACCTTTTCTCTCTGAATATTTGAAGTCTGGGATTAACAGTGTCTGTCACATGTCAGTGTCCTTGGTAATTCAGCCGTCCAGAGCACCGGCTGACAGCTCAAGAGCAGGGCTTGCAGGCTGCCTCGGCCGCTCTTGACCCCGCGGCGGTTTTGAACCTGCCTTGCTGGTCCTTTTCTGCGCCCTGACTCTAGGGGGGAGGCTTCCCCCCCTCTCTGCCTTTTGCTGGCTCCCCTTTCCACTCCACATCCCCCAGCTGCTATGGGGCTCTTCTGTTGCTGAGATGTATCATCTGGGTGAGATGTCCTCAGTTGGGTGAGATGTCATGCAAGGACATGCAAGGACCATTTTTCTATTGGATGCTCAGGAGTCACAATGGGAAGTAGCTGATTGTCAGGAAAGAGAAAAGGACCTAGCAGTACAGTGAAAGGCAGTGTGGTATAATGGTTAAGAGTGTTGGACTAGGAGCTGGGAGGTCAGGGTTCAAATCCCAACACACTGGGGGTGACCTTGAGGGCCAGTCAGAGCCTTTCAGCCTAACCAACCTCATGGGGTTGTCTTGCAGGTTAAATGGGAAGAGAACCACACACACACACACCCCTTGAGCTTGTTGGAGGGGAAAAGGTGGGATATAATTTCCATAAATAACACAAGTCTTTTTTAGCATTCCTGACATCGATTCTGCTTCTATCGCCCTTTGCCAACCTGATACCCTCCAGTTCTATGATCCTTGACAGTAATGTAGAGTGGGTAGAGCTCTGTTGGAGCAGAGTACCTGTTCCGAAACTCCACCTTAAATGTGCTTTGGGATCTCGTAGGTTCCAATGTAAAATAGGAGTGGAAATGGACCAAGAGGAGTTCGAAAGGATTTGTTTGAAAGGTAATATAGGTGATCTGGGGGTCTTCCGAGACCTCCCCTCTGTCTCCTGTGAAAGGTGCAAAATATGTTCATCTATGGGAGAATGGCGGGAGAACAGGCACTTTTTTACCATGTCCATCATTAGATCGTCAACTCGTACCTCTGTTGGCTTGAAGAAGACGCATCCTTAAAGGGGGAGAAAATGATGGATTTTGTGCCCTTTCTTATTGGGGGGTCAGTTATCTCTGAAGCCAGGACGTCAGCTCTTAGGTTCCCAGAGTCACAAGTGATTTCGAGGTTACAGGGGGACTGTTTCCCACAGTGCAGTGCAACACAAGAGAAAAAAGTCAGGTCACTACACCATGCTAAGGACAGGGGGAAACCAGTCTTTATACTAAGAACATGGCCTCATCTGTGGTGGCACCCTTGCTGGTGAAATGCTCTCCTGCAGAGAGGCCTGTCTGACACTTTACCTGGATGCTACTTGGGTGCCACGTGGATATCTTTTTAGCCTGTTATTCCTTTTAATCTAAGCAGTTTTGTCGCCATGAGATATTTACAGGTGTTTTTTTAAAGATTCTTTTAATCTATACTAGTGTTTTCATTGTTCCTGGGACTGTGGGAATGTTCTGGGGTGCAGGAGAGGATATATTGACTAATTATA
>JAXCMG010000097.1:1770355-1858688 GCA_034642415.1 Podarcis siculus | reverse complement strand
AGAGAGAGAGAGAGAGAGAGAGAGAGAGAGAGAGAGAGAGAGAGAGACTGTATGTATGTACAATGGTACCTCGGGTTACAGATGCTTCAGGTTACAGACTCCGCTAACCCAGAAATAGTACCTCGGGTTAAGAACTTTGCTTCAGGATGAGAACAGAAATCAGATGGTGGTGTTGCTGCGGCAGCAGGAGGCCCCATTAGCTAAAGTGCTACTTCAGGTTAAGAACAGTTTCAGGTTAAGAACGCACCTCCAGAACGAATTAAGTTCTTAACCTGAGGTACCACTGTATTATGGGATGCTGGACTGTACAAGCATAGGACTGGGTTCCTAGTGGCTTCACTGGGTAGCTAAAAGTTCCCAGGCCAGAGGCATTCAAATTTATATGCATATTTGCAAATTTACAAAGAATCGGTAGAATTTACATTTCACGGCGTGCAAACGCATTGATTTCCTCTCCAAATCACACTAGATACATTTTCCGATTCATTTGCACCGCTTCCCAGATCACGCAGAATCAGTTCAATTTATTTAACCATTACTCCCAATTAATTCCCCACGCGGACGATCTGGATCCTGCTCCGCAATCAATTTCTCTTCATTTGCCCCCCATTTGTGGATATTGCATCATTACCCCTCCCCCTAATTAAATTAAAGTCACAACAAATCGGGTGCTCACTGAGATTCCCTGCAAGTGGTGGAGGGGGTTTGTTTTATTATTATTTTACTCTGAGACAAGGTGGCCAGTGGTGGCCTTTCTTCCTTGATAATAAAAATAACTTAAACCAGAGGGCAAGCCAGGCCACCACCATTGCTTTTCCCGTGCACTTGCGGTTTTAGCGCTGCATAGCACACGACAACGACAGCTCAGCAGCGCACTTGCCTTTGCTAAAGAGTTTAAAAGAAGAAGAAAAAGAAGAAGAAGAAGAAGAGGTGTTTTCACCGCACAGCTGATGTGTGCTGCTAGCACTTGGCTCACACAGAGAGAGAGAGTCACTGACAACAGGATTTAGGCAAGAGACCCAAAAGACCCAGGGTCTTGCCTTGTTGTTTGGTTGGTTAGTTGCATTTATATATCACCTTGCTGTGGGTTAAACCACAGAGCCTAGGGCTTGCAGATCCGAAGGTCGGCGGTTCGAATCCCCACGACAGGGTGAGCTCCCATTGCTCGGTCCCTGCTCCTTCCAACCTTGCAGTTCGAAAGCACGTCAAAGTGCAAGTAGATAAATAGGTAGGAAGGTAAATGGCGTTTCCGTGCACTGCTCTGGTTCACCAGAAGTGGCTTAGTCATGCTGGCCACATGACCCGGAAGATGTACGCCAGCTCCCTCTGCCAATAAAGCGAGATGAGCGCCGCAACCCCAGAGTCGGCCACGACTGGACCTAATGGTCAAGGGTCCCTTTACCTTTATCTTCCAAGGATTTCAAGGTGGTCATTCTCCTCCTGCCTATCTTATCCTCACAACAACCCTGTGAGGTAGGACAGGCTGAGAGATGGTGACTGGACCAAGGTCACCCAGTGAGCTTCATTGCTGAGTGGGGATTTGAACCCTGCATCTCACTCAATATTGTCTACACTGACCAGCAGTGGCAATCCAGGATTTCTGGCAGGAGTCTCTTACAGCCCTAATCACCACCAGCGATTGAACCTGGAGCCTTTGGCTTGCAAGACTCATCGTCCACCACTAAGCCATGGCGCCCAGCCCTTCTTTAATAACACCCTTGCACCAAGTCCTTGCTCATGCACACCTCTCCTTTTCGTAGCCAGACAAGTTTAGTGTCAACTGAATAATTAAAGAGCTGCTGTTTGCCAGGAGCTCTTTGGCTGTCCTGAAAGGAGAGCCAGAATGGAAATTCTAGCTGGGATTGCCCCGTAGAGAGAGAATGAGGACTCTGTTGGCTACAACACCCCATTGGGTTGAGTGACCTTGGGCCAAGCTTTAAAAAGCCTCTCTTGCATAGCTATGAGAGGACAGACTGGAGAGGAATGGAATACGGTGGTACCTCGGGTTAAGAACTTAATTCGTTCCAGAGGTCCGTTCTTAACCTGAAACTGTTCTTAACCTGAAGCACCATGGGGCCTCCCGCTGCCGCCGTGCCGCTGCCACTGCCACACAATTTCTGTTCTAATCCTGAAGCAAAGTTCTTAACCCGAGGTACTATTTCTGGTGACTGTAACCTGAAGCGTCTGGAACCTGAAGCGTCTGTAACCCGAGGTACCACTGTACAGTGGACGCTTGGGTTGCGAACGTGATCCATGTGGGGTGTACGTGCGCAACCCACAGTGTTCACAACCTGCATCTGCGCACGCGCGGGTTGCAATTAAGCGTTTCCGTGCATGTGCAAAGCGTGATTTAGCGCTTCCGTGCATGCGCAACCGCCAAAACTCAGAAGTAACCCGTTCCGGTACTTCCAAGTTTCGACGGTCCGTAACCCGAAAAAACGCAACCTGAAGCGGCTGTACCCCGAGGTATGACTGTAAAGTCCTTCTTAAACTATGGAACTCCATTGTTAGACTATGGAACTCCCTTCTGGGTGGCTTTAAAAGAGGATTAGACAAATTCATGGAGGAGGAGGGGACTATTGATGGCTACTAGCCAGGATGTCTATGCTCTGCCACCACAGTTTGAGGCAGGAGTGCCAACTTGGCCCCGCGACTGTGGGTACCCGGGGCCATGGGTGCCATGAGGCGTGCATGGCCCTGGCACCAAATATTTGTGGGTGCCCGGCCCCTCCGTGGGGAATGTGGTGGGTGCTTTGGCCCCAGGGAGTTGGCACCTCTGGTTGGAGGCAACGATGCTTCTGAATGCCAGTTGATGGAAACCACAAGAGGGGAGAGTTGCTCTTGTGCTCGGATCCTGCTCGGATCCTGCCCTCCCACAGGCATCTGGTTGGCCATTGTGAGAACAGAATGCTGGACTCGGTGAGCAATTGGCCTCATCCAGCAAGCCCTTCTTATGTTCTTAGTTCATGTACAGCGTTGGTGTTTTATGGCAAGAATTGGGGAGTCGGGGGTCCTGCTAAACTGGTGAAGCAACATGGAGCAGTCAGCTCTCTCCGGCAGAAAAACTGTTAAGAGGAAGAGGCTATCAGGAAAAAAACCAAAACTTGAATCAGTTCCAAACATGCCCTGGAACAAAATCTCCCCCAGTGCTCTCATTTGGAAATGTACCTTAGCTCAATCAAAACATGGTTTAATATTCACAGGACGAAAATAGTTCCTTGCTGGAGCGTAAATAGAAAGTTCAACCTGTTTGAAAATGCCCCCCTCCCCCTTCATATGTGCTGCAATCTACGCTTCGCTGAAGTCAAGAGCAAAACCCACACTGGTTTTTAATTACAGTTTTCTGACGGCTTTTGTTTGTCTGTCTGTCGTCCCCCTGTCCTGCAGCCTGAAATGTACCATTGTGTGTCCATCATGACAATTTAGAAAATCTGCCCACCCCACACTTCTCTCCACCCCAGTCCTTCCTCTTTTCTCTTATGCTGGCATAGAATTCTGATTAATTTCTTGGAGAGAGAGAGAGAGAGAGAGAGAGAGAGAGAGAGAGTCAGTCTTCTAGTGGCACTTTTAAAACTTTCAAAGTTATTATGGGATGTGCCTTTGTGGATTACAGCCTGCTTCATCAAAAGCATTCAGTGCTGTCCTGCAGTACAAATATCTGTTTCTGGGTGGGGCAGAGGATGATAAACCATGAGGTCAGGGAGGGGAAATGTCAAAAAATACAGATAATAACAGCATCCCTGAAATCATGCATATATGTCCTTGCAAGCCGGGATAGAATTTAATGCATCTGGTGAAGTGGACTGCAGTCCCTGAAGTCTTATGCCATTATCAAAGAATCGTAGAGTTGGAAGGGATCAACAAGGGCTGTCTGACCCAACCCCCTGCAAGGCAGGAACCTCAACTAGATCATACATGATAGATGGCTGTCCAACCTCTGCTTAAGAATCACAACCTCCCAAGATAGTCCTTTCCACTGTCAAATAGCTCTTACTGTCAGAAAGTTCTTCCTGGTGTTTAGTCAGAATCTCCTTTCTTGTCAATTGAATCTGCTGATTTGGGTCCTACCTTGCAGAGCAGGAGAAAACAAGATTTCTCCATCCTCCACACAACGATCCTTTTGATAGTTGAAGATGGCTATCATATCTCCGAAGAATTGATGCATTTGAATTCTGGTGCTGGAGGAGACTCTTGAGAGTCCCATGGATTGCAAGAAGAACAAACAACATCGTATCTCCTCTCAGTCTCCTCTTTATCTAGGCTAAACAAACTCAATTCCTCAGGCATTCCTCCTCATAAAGCTTGGTTTTCCAGGCCCTTGATCATCCTAGTTGCCCTCCTCTGCCCATGTTCCAGCTTGTCAACATCCTTTCTATTATGTGATGCCCACTTCTGTGGGTGCAGCCTAGAATAGAATTAGCTTTTTTTCCTGCTGCACCACAGTGCTCCCCCAAAGACCTTAGAGCCCAGGCAGATTGGTATGGGAGATTTGGGATAATATGGTCCTTTGCATCTCTCCCTCTCTCCCAGGTATAAATCTCACTTCTCTCTTTCTTTTTGTGGGAGAATGCTGCCGTTTAGAATGTTGTTGTTTAGTAATTTAGTCATGTCCGACTCTTTGTGACCCCATGGACCAGAGCACACCAGGCACTCCTGTCTTCCGCTGCCTCCCACATTTTAGTCAAACTCATGCTGGTAGCTTCAAGAACACTGTCCAACCATCTCGTCCTCTGTCGTCCCCTTCTCCTTGTGCCCTCCATCTTTCCCAACATCAGGGTCTTTTCCAGGGAGTCTTCTCTTCTCATGAGGTGGCCAAAGTCTTGGAGCCTCCGCTTCAGGATCTGCCCTTCCAGTGAGCACTCAGGGCTGTTTTCCTTCAGAATGGATATGTTTGATCTTCTTGCAGTCCATGGCACTCTCAAGAGTCTCCTCCAGCACCATTCACCATTTAGAATAACCTGGGCCTAAGCCCTACATACATGAAATGGTGTTCGCCCCATCAGCTGTCACGGTGCCCCAAACAGTGGCTTACAACATGCAGATGGAGCAATATGTCGCTTGCAGAGAGCGTGCTGCTGAACTGGCCTGGAATCTTTAGCACTGTGACGACAACAACAGAATATTTGCAATTGACTCTGTGGAACCTTTTCGGGTTCGGGGAATCTTTCAGAAAGATGGGGTGCAGGGAAAGCATGGCAGCAGAGGTGCGGTGGAAGCAGGGACGAGTATGTCAGTATTTGCAATAAACACCTAAAAGAAAAGCCTTTTTTGGGTAGCAGCAGAACTACGTCTCCCCCAAACACCTACACGAAGTGCAGATTGACGGGCAGATGGTCGACACAGTCGTCGGCAGCAGGAGCCAAGGATCCTGTCGTCATCCGGCCCTGCGAGGAGTACAGTGCTACAGCTCCATGTGGCTCTGGGAGACCAGCTGTTCCTGCCTCCTTCTCTGGCACATTTGATCAGTGCAATGAGCTGTCTATAAAATCTCCTCCCCATCACAGCACCCATTTGATGGGCGTTTCACTAGAAGTCGGGTGAAGGTTAGTTCTGGAACTGGCAGACCTAGAGGGAGACAGACAAACGTTCTACAGACATCCTTCCTTCTCCATGCAAACTAATTTTCCGCCTACAGCTGGCCTGAGGGAGGATCTCCCTGCAACAGGTATGAGTGCCCCCTGGAGGACAGGAGACAGCAGTGCAAAGGAAGTGCAGGGTGACCAACAGACACAAGCCTGCTCTGTTGGTAACAAGTTATCGGAGCTGCCTCTTTTCCCACCGCCTGGCATGGCTCTTGGGCTTTTAAAGATGGCGGACTCTCCTTCACTGGAGGTTTGTAAACAGATGATCACCTGGCAGGGAACCTTTAGTCACGATTCCTGCATTACAGGGGGTTGGGCTGGATGACCTTTGGGGACATTTTCCAACTATGATTTTATGATTCTACAAGTGAAAGGGATGGTGAAAAAACCACTCCTGCTTGTTGATTTTCTTAAGGAGAAATGGAAACTGTCTCCCTGCCCTTCTGCCACCCCTGTTGAAGCATCCTTTACCTAGGTTGTGCTGCGGCTGTGGGAAGTGGTGGCAGTTTGGGGTGAGGTCTTGTGAGATTTGGGGGCGAGCTCGTGAGATCTCACTGGAAATCATAGGAGGAAACTCCTAGCAGCCAAAGTTCCTTCACGCCCCACCACCACCACAAAAAAACACAAGGTTTATTCACATCAAAAGTCTTGCTAGGGTGCATATACATATATAGTGATGAAAATCAGGCAGGCAATAATCCTAAAACGTTACAAATATCCATAGTCCAGTTCAAAATGGCAATTGCTGTCTGGAGGAGAGCAAAGATACTGTCTTCAGCCATCGCAAATAGGAAAAAGTGTGTGAGTGGCAGGTAGGGATTAACCCATTGTATTTTCCCCCACCACCAGGTTTGGAAGTATGATGTCATAGAGTCCCCTCCATGCAGGTTCTGAAACAGCAGGCTACTTTTGTCCCGGTTTGCAATTGTCTAGCAATCATGCCTTTGTGATTTTGTCTGCAAATCCTCCCACAGGGAGTTCGAGTCGGTGTCAGCAGTATGGAGCTAGACAAAACAGTGTTCTGTCTCATCATAGGGCACCTCTGTTGGTGCTGCTTCTTGTGGGAATGTTCAGGGATGCAGGAGAGGATATACTGATTATAGCCTTTCCAACTTGTGTTAACAAGTTCACAATTTAGCAGAGTAACATTCCCCTTTTTAAACTTACAGCGGATGTGTTTGCTCAGGCTCGCTAAAGTCTCTATACAGTAATAACTGTTCTGGTATTTCCCCCTTTTTCCCTCATAAAAGATAAGACACAACACAGTCTTCTATAAAAGTACAGTATAAAAAAGAGTTTACTCACATTCTGTTCACAATCGGATCCCAGAAGGCAGACTTAGCTTAGAAAAGTAACATACACCTGGAAACTATCTCATAAGGAGACAGTCCCTTTGTCCTCTCTTGCCTGGAAGCCAAGAGAGCATCTTTGGCTAAGAAGATGTTGCTTCTTCAATGCATGTAGTCACAGAAAGAGAGATGGCTGCCCTGCCCCGTGCTTTTGTCGTTACCTGCACAGGTGAGGCCACACCCACCTCTAGTCACATGCAGAGAAAGTCTGTCCCAGCCCAGAAGGAAACAGGAAGTTTTCCTGCTGGCTGGACAAACATTCCTCCCCATGTGTAAACATGTTCACTCTAGAAATGTTGTACTTGACTGCTCTTGTTTCACATCCCAGGGCCCGCCCAATCATCCAACTCAACCAGGATGCAGCTTCAGTATCTGAGAAGGCATTGGCTCACATTAACCCTTTGTTCCCTAGGCACTTCCTAGTACAGTCTCTTCCTAGTACAGTCATACCTCAGGTTAAATGTGCTTCAGGTTGAGCATTTTCAGGTTACACTCCATGGTGACCCAGAAGTAACGGAGTGCGTTACTTCCGATCCCATTGCAATAATTCACAGTTTGGTCCCCTCCAGGCTTGCAGTTCTCCAGTCTTCACCTGCTGTCTTCCGCATGCCCCCTCTCTCTTCTGCACAGGTACCTGCGGACCCTGTACCTGGGTCTCCAGAGCCGCTGGCAGTCGGAGCACCGCCGGCGGCACTTCTACTGGAGGATGATGTTTGAAAGCGCCGACATCAGCATGCTGCGGCTCCTGGAGACCTTCCTCAAGAGCGCCCCGCAGCTGGTGCTGCAACTCAGCATCATGGTGCAGCAGAACAGGATTGATCCATTGCAGGGTGAGTGGAGCCTGCAGAGAAGCCCCCTCAAAGCCCATCTAAGGGCAGCAGCCCTCACCAAACCAGTGGTGATTTAAGTTGATTGCACCTAAGTACAGGGATGCCTGCACAGCTGATCTGGAGGCCTTGTGCTACAAGCCCACTTCTCCCAAAGATGTGGTGGTGTTTTTTGTTTTGTGATAAGGAAACTGGAAAATGTGCTAGGAAAATGAAATATACTCGGAGTCGAGAGTGGATTTCATGCTCTTTATTCAGCTCATAGTGGTGAGGAGGAATGGAAGTTCCCCCAGAATGTCTGCTTTATATACATTATTTACACAATGGGCCCCACGTGATTGGCTAATTCCGGGATTCACCTGTAGGCCAATCAGGTTGCGGATTCACTTCCACCTGGAGCTGGAGTGGGTGGCTCCTGTGGACCAATTAGACTGCTGCATTCTGGACCCTAATGTTCTAGGACCAATCAGACTGCTGCATTCTGAATCCTATTGTTCTAGGACCAATCAGACTGCTGCATTCTGGATCCTATTGTTCTAGGACCAATCAGACTGCTGCATTCTGAATCCTTTTGTTCTAGGACCAATCAGACTGCTGCATTCTGCATCCTATTGTTCTAGGACCAATCAGACTGCTGCATTCTGAATCCTTTTGTTCTAGGACCAATCAGACTGCTGCATTCTGGATCCTATTCAACCTACTACATAACAGAAAGTTTGGGATGATGCTGGCTTTGATGCAACCTCATCTAACCTCCCTAAAAACAAATCAGAACAAACACTCTGTGAGCAACTTGTCTGTTGCTCCCGTTAATAGATTCACGACCAAGTGATGGGAGGAGGATTTTATTCCGTAACTGGGGAGCACAGCATCACTTTTGCCTTTCCATAACTATCACAGGAATTGAGCATGCTGAGGCTTATTTCTGAGCAAACATGGCTAGAATTCCACTCTTTTTCCCAGAGCCCTTTGCACAAATCCAGCTATCGTTTTGGGGCAGGTGATGCGTGACTGTAACAGCATTTGCACCTGAGATTTGATATTAGCAATCAAGTCAATGCTGCGATTATTTCATTTCACCCCAAGCATTTCCGTATTTTTTTTAAAAAAGAGAGGTAAAAAATGTTATATTTTCCACACCTTCAAAATTTTCAGAAATGTTGTATCTCTTCCTGTCCCTCAATCCTTTACCCTGTAGTGCTCACTTTCTCCACCTTGCTGTTGCTTCCTGATGTACACCTGCAATTTTACCTCTTTCTTTCCATTTTCAGGCTGTCACCTTCTTTCTTTTCTCACTCCATCTTCCCCGCATCCTCTACTCATGCTTCCTGTTTCCACAATAAAAATGGCTATGCTGGGCCAGAGCATAGAATAATAGTTAGTTTTAGGAAATGGGAAGTTCAGTGCAGCGCAAATGCACCTCTAGTGGGTTTTTTTTAAGAGGAGGCAAAACACAATGCTCTCTCCATACTTCCACAAATCTCTCCTGCACCCCTCAGCTCCTCCACCCCTCACCCTAAGCAGGTCAAATGCTTCCTAAGGAACAGATTCCTTCTCCCAGCATCACTGGGAGAGAGAGGGGCATGATGCTGAAGGTGAAAAAAGAGGATCTCCTGCCAGCGTGTTTGCACCGCACTGGCCTCCTAATCATTACAGGGTGTCTCCCTCTTTTCTTTCCAAACTGCTCCACCCTCCTACAGCTCGTCTCTCTCTGTGTGTGCTATAGATTTCCTTGAGGTGGTCATGACCGGCATTACAGACGCGGCCACAGAGTTGTGACCCAATCCCCTCTTATCTATTGATTTCCTTGCATTCCATGTTTTCTCAAAGGAGCTCAGGGTGCACACACAATTCTCTCCCTCTCCGTTTGATCCTCACAACAACCCTGTGAGGCAGGTTAGGCTGGGAAGCAAGGACTGGCATCCAAGGTCAATCCCAGTGAGTTTCATGGCCAACAAGTGGGGATCTGAACCCCAGCCTCCCCCAAACCCTAGTCCAACACTCTAACCACTGCACCACGATTGGCTCCCTTCCCTCCATGTTCTTGGGATTTCCTCAATCACGACTCCGTTCTTCCTGCCTGTGTGCCTTTCTCACATGCACACAGACTCAGGCTACTACCAGAATCCTCCTGCTCATCCTTCCATCACTCCAGTCTCTCTCCATGACCTCTGTCTCCCGTCCTCCTCTTGGACACCAGCCTTCCTGCCTCCACCTCCCTCTCTTTCTCCCCCTGCGATCCCTCAGTATGACCGTTTCTCTTCCCCCTAATTCCCGGCTTTCCCTTTTTCTCTCTCTCTCTCTCTCTCACCTGGGCAGGTCTCTCGGCTTCCGCCTCGCTGGTGTCCCTGGCCTGGACGCTGGCTTCTTACCAAAAGGTGCTGCGGGACTCCCGGGAAGACAAGATGCCCATGTCCTACAAGGGGGCGGTGACGCAAATCCTCTGGCACCTCTTCACCATCGCCGCCCGGGCCATCGCCTTCGCCCTTTTCGCCTCGGTGTTCCACCTCTACTTTGGGATCTTCATCGTCACCCACTGGTGCATCATGACCTTCTGGATCATCCAAGGTGAGACGGATTTCTGCATGTCCAAGTGGGAGGAGATCATCTACAACATGGTGGTGGGCATCATCTACATCTTCTGCTGGTTCAACGTCAAGGAAGGCCGCAGCCGCTGCCGCATGTCCATCTACTACGTCATCATCCTGTCGGAGAACGCCGCCATGACGGGCCTCTGGTACTGGTTCAGGGACCAGAGCGGGGTCCCCGAGTCCAACGCCTTAATTGTCGTCTGCGTGGTCACCTCCAGTTTCGCCTTAGGGGTCTTCTTCATGTTCATCTACTACTGCCTCTTGCACCCCAACGGAACCATTTTCGGGCCGCGCGGCGGGGGCTGCGTGTGCGGCGAGGAGCCCACCGCGGTCCCTTGCGGGGTGGGCCCCCCGGCCGACGTCATCACCAGCCCCCCACGCTCCTTGCCGAGGACTACAGGGGCCGAGAGGGAGGGCGTGCCGGGGGACAGAGACAGCTGCGTGCCGGTCTTCCAGGTGAGGCCCAGCGTCCCCCCCACGCCCGTCGCCCGGGCCCCACGGACAGAGGGGCCCGTCATCCGCATCGACTTGCCCCGCAAGAAATACCCCGCCTGGGATGCCCACTTCATCGACAGGCGCCTCCGAAAGACCATCCTGGCGTTGGAGTACACCTCGCCCGCGACTCCACGCCTGCAGTACCGCACCGTGGGGGTCTCTCAGGAGCTGCTGGAGTACGAGACCACGGTGTAAAGCGGAGTCCCCCCTCCCGTGGGGGCCTGGAGCCACACCGCAGGGGCCCTTCCCGACCCCGAGGGCCACACCTGGCTCCTCAGCAGCCAGAGCGAGCTGGCCTTGTGGTCCTCTCCCCGCCATCTTTAGGGCGAGGCGACGGAGGCCCAGACAGCAGCGTCTTGACCCCAATGTCTCGTCAGCAACTTTGATTTGGTCTTTCTTTCTGTCCCCCCAACTTACACACACACAGCACTGACGACTCCTGGTCTACCAACTCCTCCAGAGACAGGGGTGAGCTGGATTGAGGCCAATTGGTGCTCTCTCTCCTCCGCAGTCTCGCTGCCCGGCCGTAAGGTTTCTTCTCATCCCCCTCCCCATCCCTCAGGCAGGATGTGCTGTTTCTCCTCCTGCCTTGAATAGGGGGGATGCCACCCACCCCCTTGATGCGCCCCTGTGAAGGAGGCCCTGTGGTCTCTCCCAAAATACCTCACCTGTTCACCTGAGCCCAGGTAGCTAAGGCCTCTCAAGTCTGTGGATTATTTGCTGACCTCTGGTTGTTGGGCAATGGGGAGAACAGGCCACCTAAGAGTAGCTGAGCAGTGATGATGGGGTCAAAGTTAACCTGTGGGAAGGTGGCGGCTTTGATTCTGGGGATGCTAAGGGCTGCTGGAGAGTCAAAAGATGGCTTCTGGGAGGGAGATTGGAGTGTGGCTCATAGGGGCTGGGAATGGGCCCCCAGGGGCTGTGTGATACCTGCTGGCATCTGTGTGGGTTTGATGCGAGGGTCCGGGGCCACCTTCCGTTCCCTGGTGCCTTCCAGAAATCTTGGGCTACAACTCCCATCAGCCCCAGCATGATGGGAGTTGTAGTCCAAAACACCTGGAGGGTACCAGAGAAGGCTGGTCTGGGGCACATTAGTAATTTAAACAGACCCTTCTGTAAACAGACCATGGGGCTGAAACGAGAGCAGATTCAGCCCTCGAAAACATGACCGCCCGTCTCGTTCCTTGTCCATCTCCATTGGGTGTCCGTTTTCTCGTGACACGCATCCCCTCATTTAAATATATGTAGATTTGACATTGACAAGGAGGGCTTCCAGAATGAATGGGTCTTCTTCCAAGCCCTGTGGGCATAAAAGGCGGAGCACACACCGTTAATACGCCAAGCCAAGGAGCCGGTCTCTAAGGACATGTTACCTACATTGCAGTCCTATCTCGGTTTCTATACCTCTTCTTAGCTTCCCCCTCCCCAAAGATCCCTGGGGATTGTAGTCGGGTCAAGGTCACTGCTAAAGAGAGCCCCAGCTTCACCCTCTCGGAACTACACTTCCCAGGGTTCCTTGGGGGAGGGGGCGTGGCCATTGCACCACTTTAGTCTGTAGTGTAGATATATATGCCTTAAGGGAGGTGCTGTGAGTGTCCTAGCCAGGATCAAATGGGCTGTCGTCCCCCGTCCCCCCTGCTCAGCCCACTGAGAAAAGGGCTTCTCACCTGAGTGGGTTGATAGCAGCATCCACTGCTTCCCAGATGATGTATTTTTTCCCAACTGCCTGACAAAAAGCTCTGTTCAGGCCAATCACAGCGGTGTTGGCCCTGCGGGATGAGCGACCCAGAACAGAAGTGTATACAGTAGGTGGGTATTCGTCTCCATAGCGCTCTCAGTATACATTGGTGCTTTTTTTGGAATGACATGTAGAAAAGAAGAAGCGTCTATCTGTCATGGATGCTTTAGCTGGGACTCCTGCACTGCAAGGGGTTGGACTAGATGAACCATGGGGTCCCTTCCGACTCTACCATTTCGTGATTCTAAGGGAAAGCTAGCAGCCATATGGTTACAGAATAATGTGTGCACGACTTGATCAGGCTGGATGGTAAGCAGATAATGACACACAGAGTCCCACTGGCCCGTCAAGTCCAGCACCCTGTTTTCAAAGCAGCCAACTAGATGGGAAACTGGCAATCAGGATTTGAACCCAAGACCCCTCTCCCTTCCTGTGGTTTCCAGCAGCTGGTATGCAGAAGCAATGCCGTCTCCAACTGTGGAGTCAGAGCAGAACCATCATGGCTTAATAATAATAATAATAATAATAATAATAATAATAATAATAATAGATTATTTGTACCCCGCCCATCTGGCTGGGTTTCCCCAGCCACTCTGGGCGGCTTCCAACAAAGACCAAAAATACACTAAAATGTCACACATTAAAAACTTCCCTGAATGGGGCTGCCTTCAGATGTCTTCTGAATGTCAGGTAGTTGTTTATCTCTTTGACATCTGGTGGGAGGGTGTTCCACAGGGTGAGTGCCACCACCAAGAAGGCCCTCTGCCTGTTTCCCTGTAGCTTTGCTTCTCGCAATGAGGGAACCGCCAGACGGCCCTCAGGGCTGGACCTCAGTGTCCGGGCTGAACGATGGGGGTGGAGATGCTCCTTCAAATATACTGGACCGAGGCCATTTAGGGCTTTAAAGGTCAACACCAACACTTTGACTTGTGCTCAGAAACGTACTGGGAGCCAGTGTAGGTCTTTCAAGACTGGTGTTATATGGTCTTGGCGGCTGCTCCCAGTCACCAGTCTAGCTGCCGCATTCTGGATTAATTGCAGTTTCCGAGTCACCTTCAAAGGTAGCCCCATGTAGAGCGCATTGCAGTAGTCCAAGCGGGAGATAACTAGAGCATGTACCACTCTGGCGAGACAGTCTGTGGGCAAGTATCCCTTGATATCCTTTTCATCCCTGTTTACCCGCTGCTGTCAATGTTTACCATCTAACCTGATAAAAGAGTTCTGTATTCTTGCAACATGCTGCTTGGCCTAGTAAACCAACTGCCCTAATGAAGATTCGATTGTAAGCTGCTCAGGGCAGGGGACTGTCTATTTCGCCTGTTCCAAAACGTCCAACAATGTGCATGGCGGGAGGGGGAAAGAGGGGAGGGGGAAAAGCAAAATAGCAAATTGTGATGGTTCCCATATATTTAAGTTTCATATTTAAGTTGGGGGCGTGAGTTTTCTCCAAAGGCTTTTGGGGGGCAGAGGTTTAATTTGAAATGTGGTGTGAGTCCTAATACTCATGCCTGCCCTCAAACCCGGACATACAGTGCAAATAAAGTGATCCCTTTTATTTGACTAAATTTCAATGCAGTCCTCAGCGTGGCCATTCCGCAGTCTGTCCCACTGAGAGCTGTAGCCTCAGTCTGCAATCCTGAACATCAAGGGTGGAGAACCTTTGCCTTCCATATGCTGTCAAACTATAACTCCCATCAACCCAGGCTGGCACGGCCAATGGCCGGGGTTGATGGGAAATATAGTTCAACAGCATCTGGAGGGCCAAAGCTTCTCTTCAGCTGCAATGCGTACTTTACTGGGAGCAAGCCCTATTGAATCCAGTAAATATGTCAAGGATGGTTCCAAATACAGCCTTTGAGTTGTACAGCATTCTTTGTCAAGTGTACATACAGTATTTGACAGCAGAAAAACAAAAACATAAACTAGATGGAAGGACCTGGCCAGACTGATATGAACCTCAGCAGGGTGTGGGAAAAGAATAAAAAGGTGCCGTATTTTTCGCTCTATAAGACGCACCAGACCACAAGACGCACCTAGTTTTTGGAGGAGGAAAACAAGAAAAAAAATATTCTGAATCTCAGAAGCCAGAGGGATCGCTGCACAGTGAAAGCAGCAATCCCTCTTGCTGTTCTGGCTTCTGGGATAGCTGCACAGCCTGCATTCGCTCCATAAGACGAACACACATTTCCCCTTACTTTTTAGGAGGGAAAAAGTGAGTCTTATAGAGCAAAAAATACGGTAAATGTAAAGGGACCCCTGACCATTAGGTCCAGTTGTGGCCGACTCTGGGGTTGCGGCGCTCATCTCGCTTTATTGGCCGAGGGAGCCAGTGTACAGCTTCTGGGTCATGTGGCCAGCATGACTAAGCCACTTCTGGCAAACCAGAGCAGCGCATGAAAACGCCGTTTACCTTCCTGCCAGAGTGGTACCTATTTATCTACTTGCACTTTGACGTGCTTTCAAACTGCTAGGTGGGCAGGAGCAGGGACCGAGCAACGGGAGCTCACCCCGTCACGGGAATTCAAACCGCCGACCTTCTGATCGTCAAGTCCTGGGCTCTGTGGTTTAACCCACAGTGCCACCCGCGTCCTGGGAAAAGAATAAGAGATCTTTAAAGGAACTAATTTGATTTGAAGTGCTAACCTTGCTCTTTGGGTTCCTATTGGACCTGTGTCATCCTTGGTACAGGCCACATACATGATTCATCCTTAGGTCTAGGCAGTGATGGGACTGGCCTCGAGGGGGAAGGAAGAATGTGGAATGAGGGGCTCTGCTTTTGGGTCAGCAGAGAAGGTGACTTGGATGAAAAGGGTGGGAGGAAGCTATTTTAGCAGAGTCAGGGATGAGACCTGTCAGCTGGGGGGCAGGGATATTACTGATGAAAGGAATATGGCTGGTAAAAGATGGGAAAGGGGCACATTCCGGTTTATTGAGTTGAAAATATTCTGTGCTGCCTTTTATTTGCTACTGAGGCTTTGAAGGATGAGCGGGATATTTTTAGAAACTGTCCATCAGTCCTACTGCTGACAAAAGCTCCCACCCAAATTAGTAAGCAATATGTGCAAAATTGTGGGTGGGCATTTGCTGGGTGTGGAATTTGATTGTCCAGCCCATTTGAACTTTCCTTAACTGGGTTAGAAAATTAGTCTCCAGCTCTAACTGAGCCTTGTAGATTCAGCGCTCAGTGCTCACGCATCCATATTTCTGTGATGAACTAGCTTGAATTTTGTGATGTGGGTAGATTATGTAAATATACTGGTTCTGATGGGGATATGGAGAGCACTCAAACCCATTCAGCCCCTGACATGCCACCAGCTATTGCACAGCCGTTTCCGAGTTTATCTCTGGCTTCTATAAGGGCTAGAAACTTGTTTTGAAGAGCTGACAACCTAGGGCCAATATTAAATTCTGCACTGCCGTGGTTCCGGCGCATGGAATGTACATGACCCTGCCTTTAACTGTGCAAGACCGAAGGGCAGCTACACAGCAGCCGCTTAGAGTCCCCTGGTGCTACATTTACTGCAAAAATATCTGCAGCTGCTAGGGCAGGGATAGGAGGAAGAGAAAAGCAGATTTGTTGCAGAGAGGAGAGAGGTCCCTGGCCCCACCTTAAACCTCCCTGCAAGAACGACGGCTGTGCAAAAGGCCCAGATCCGTTCTGCTTCCATTTCCCCCACCTTGTTTCACCAGCTCAGCTGAAAACAGTTGCCCATCGCTTTGCTTCCGCCCGATGTGAAAAACTATCTACCTCAGGCTGTGATTAGCAGGTGTGTCCATTGAAGCCCCCCACACTACCAGCAGCAGCAGGGGGGGCCCTTAGGAGGGATGGGGCCTTGCCTACATTCTCCCTCCCCTAAACAGCCTGTGCCATCATGCACAGCTCTGACCGGGCAATTAGCAAAGCATTCCCACCATCTGTGGCAGATCAGCTGAGGCCCCCAATGCCTGCCAAGGTGCCGAGACGAAGGGGCCCGTTTGAAAGGGACAGTTTTGTCCCTGTTGCTCTACTCCTTGAGTCTCAGCTATCAGGGAGCCTTCCTTGCTGCTAGGGCTATTTCGGGACTGGGAAGGGATCTGAAAGGCTGGCTCTCAAATCCAGCAGCAGCAGCATTGTGGAAACAGAACAGAGAGTGTGATTGTGGAATAACCTGTGTTGCAACGTCATCCCCAGGCTTGTGTGTTCCCACCTGTTAGGAGAGCAGCAGACAAAGTTTGCCCTCTTCTGCATGTGGCAAGCAAGGTGCCTTTATGGCTACTAGCCAGGAGGGCTAGGCTCAGTTGGCAGCAGCAATGCTTCTGAATACCAGTTGCTGGAAACCCCCCAGAAGGGGAGAGGGCTCTTGTGCTTTGATCCTGCTTCCTGGTTTCCCATAATAGGCAACTGTTCAGCCACTGGACTAGATGGGCCATTGGCTCTTCTTGTGTTCTCTGGAGATGTAGGTGGTGGTGTTTTGCTTTTCAGCTTAGCAAAATAAGTGATGCTGCAAAGCATATGGGAGCCCCTGTGTTCTTTATTACGAAGCGGCAAAATGAACATTGTTGGAAGGGTGGGGTGAAGGCAGGAGCCAGGCATTGAAGGCCCATGATCTTCTCTCCTGTCTCTGTGAATGTATCCTAATTTATTCTCAAAGCAGCCAAACTGGATCAGGACTACAGCAGCAGGGGAGAGGTTGAAATAGAGAAGTGAGTTGAAAATTGAGAAGCGGAGGGATGCCCGGGGGAATAATAATAATAATAATAATAATAATAATAATAATAATAATAAGTTATTTATACCCCACCCATCTGGCTGGGCTTCCCCAGCCACTCTGGGCGGCTTCCAACAAAATATTAAAGTACAGTAATGCATCAAATATTAAACAGGGCTGCCTTCAGATGTCTTCTAAAAGTCTGGTGGTTGTTGTTCTCTTTGACATCTGGAGGGAGGGCGTTCCACAGGGCGGGTGCCACCACGGAGAAGGCCCTCTGCCTGGTTCCCTGTAACCTGGCTTCTCGCAGTGAGGGAACCGCCAGAAGGCCCTCGGCACTGGACCTCAGTGTCCGGGTAGAACGATGGGGGTGGAGACGCTCCTTCAGGTATACTGGACTGAGACCACAGATATACAGGACCGAAGCCGCAGTGGAATATCTGGAGGCTCAGGGGCGCTGGCATTTGCCAGACCATGCCAGGTGCAGGTGCTGGTCCTGATGGAAGATCCTGTTCTCCTCTGGGCCCTGGGCTTTTTGTGACTGCCTGACTTGCACTGACACCTCCAGTACAGTTGATATAAGCCACTTAGGAGATCACTCAGCTAAGCTAGGCCAAACAGCACAGCAAAGGCTAAGGCTGAGGCAGGTTCTTTCCTTCCGAGAAAGGATAAGGGCCATAGCTCAGATGCAGAACTCTTGCTTTTCATGCAGGAAGTCCCCAGCATTGCCAGGTAGGTCTGGGAAAGTCCTCAGGCTGAAGCCTTGCAGAGCCAGCCCAACGCTGAGATGGATGGACCAAAGGTCTGGTTCTGCAGAACGCAGCTTCCCATCTCACTGAGTTCCATGGTGCCATTTGGCAGCGTCCTGAAAAAGCTAACCCAGCTGGAGTTTGTGACGGGGCCGGTGGCTTCCTTGCCACCACGGAATCATGGAATGGTCGAGTTGGAAGGGGCCCTCCAAAAGCCATCTAGTCCAACCCCCTGCAATGTAGGAATCGCAGCGAAAGGATCCCTGGCAGATGCCCACCTGAGCTTTGACTCTTCCATTGAGGGAAAGCTCACTTCCATCCATGCGAGTGGGACACCACCAAGCAGATGTGGGCATTTAAAAATGACCAAACTGGTTGTCAAAGCGCTTACAGTTTTAACAGAGGTGTGAAGGAAACAAACCGCTGGATGGGGCTGATGTGAGCTGTAGGGTGAAACATCTGGAGGGCGCCAGGTTGGCAAAGGAGCTTGCTCGACTGTGTGTTTGGCAGCTTGGTGTGCCATTGCTGTGCTCCATTGCTGTGCTCCAGACGTCCACTGTCTTAGATCTTCTGGGTGCAGCCCATGTGAACCAGCTTCCCCTGGATCTGTCTGAAGAAGGAAGGCTAAAGTCACTGGCTAATCCTCTTGTGTGTGAAACAAAATAAAAAAATCCTTCCAGTAGCACCTTAGAGACCAACTAAGTTTGTTATTGGTATGAGCTTTCATGTGCATGCACACTTGGTATCTGAAGAAGTGTGCATGCACACGAAAGCTCATACCGATAACAAACTTAGTTGGTCTCTAAGGTGCTACTGGAAGGATTTTTTTAATTTTTTTTCGACTACAGCAGACCAACACAGCTACCTACTTATAACTAGAACCTCTTGTGTGTGTTAAGGGCGGGCAGGGGGCTGGTTGTGGTTACACAGTTATTGGGAAAGGGATTTGGCACAGGATCCTGGGAGCTCTCCAACGCTTTGTCCAAGGGCTGAACCCTAGCGCCGAAAACGAGGTCCCTAGCATAGCTCTGAATCGGATCACAGCTGCCTGTCTGCAGCTTCCTCGGCAGCTGAGCTTGATTTCGCTCCCTAGGAACCGAGACTCTATTGGGAGAGCAAGAAGGAAGCGATATCGGGCCATGTAGTCATGAAAGCAAATGGAACCTGCAGTATGGGGTGGTCCCATTCACTGTGCCAGCCAGCCAGCTGTGCCCTCCTGCGGGTGACTCCATTCCATTCCTTTTCCCTCCTGGTTTTCTGTCGCTTCACCCCACCTGCAAGCATCAGTGAGCACTCCATAGCTACTCGGCCCTCAATGGGCTGTTTTCGGAGGTTCCTCCACTCCTCCATATTACTTCCCCGGCCCCCAGATGATTTTTTGTACCTTAGCATTCCTCTGAAGCTGCTGATTCCTGCAGTTCATATCCTGTTGATCCAAAGAGGTCCCTAAAAAGCCATCTGGCAGCATCTATCAGAACTGCTTCCTCTGCAGGGCTGGTGCGAACCATCATTGTCTCCTACCTGGTGAACTGGACCAGCTCTTGATGGTCTGGTCCTTTGCCCGAGATGTGCAGTTGTTGGCCTGAGGTCTTGCCACGGGTCCAGTTCGAAAGGGCAGGATTCTGTGCTCTTTCTGAGGAGGGGAAGTAGCTCAGCTGCAGAGCATCTGCACTGCATGCAGAAGGTCTCTGGGTCAGGCCCCACTGGCATCCCTATGTGGGGCAGGGAGAGAGTCCACCTGGAAAGCCATTGCTGCCATTGCTGACAGTACTGAGCTGGAAAACCATTGTTCCAACTTAGTTTAAGGCAACGTCCGGTGTTCCTGGAGTTTCCAGTAGAAAAAAGACAGTCACGGACCCGAGAAATTGCACAAAACAAACGAAATACCGGTATTTCATTTGTTTTGTGCAATTTCCTGGAGTTTCAGCTTCTGTCTGCAGGCCTATGGTTGAAAAGACACGACACAAAAGGAAAAAGGAACAGGGAGGGAAGAGGAAAAATAGCAAACTCGGGCGCCAATCCTTTAAGTAAATAGTAGCCCTTCCAAGCACTTGGGATGCTTACGCAGCCGGGCTGGTTCTTAAAATGCAGCAGATGTAATGTCTCCCCAATGCTACTTGTTCTGTTGAGGGGATGGTTTTGGACGGGCAAATAATCATCACCTTCATCACCACCAGAAATTCAGGAGGGCTGAAGCGGAAACAACAAACCAAGGCAGCTGTAGGTATCTGGTGCTACATGCCCTCGTCACCCAAACCAAAGGCACCATTTCCCCTGGTGACACATCTCTTGGGTGCCCAGCTGCCCCCCTCCCCACAATGGCCATGGGTTTTGATAGGGACTGAAGCTTCCGTTTGCCGGGCCTTTCTGGGAAGGGGAACATGAAGGACTGGAGAGTCCTGAGCATGAGTGTGTGTGCGTGTTTTGCTCCCTCTCCTTGTGGGGAAAACGGCACGATTAGCAATGACCTTGAAACGCCCTTCTGTGGGTCTTTCAGAAAGGCTGGGGGGAGCCTCCGAGAGCTGAGCAAAGCCATTATTTTAAGATGCGCAGCATCTCTGCAGCATCCTCCACATGGGGAGCTCTTGCTGGCGGAGGGGGAGATCCTGCTGGCAAAAGGAGGGGGGTCTACTCTCTATGCACTCTCGCCACGGTCTTCTCAGCCTACGGGCTGCGAGCTCTCTCAACCTTTGCAATAATCTCAGAGTAGATCCCAAGCAGACACTCCTGCAGCCGGCCAGCGTCTTCTATCCCCCTGGTGATGTGTACAGGTGCGTGAGTTTGGTGTGGGTGCCAGCACATGTCTCTACATGCAAAAGGCAGCGATGGAAGGGAGATTAAAAGGAGAACACAATAGCATCCACCCTCTCTCCCCGGACTGAGGGGGGTCCCCTTCTCAGTTTCTGTAGCTGTGCCATACAGCTCTCCTTGAACTGGGACAGAGAGATGGAGATCTGCAGATGGACTGGGGCATCCCAGCCTGATGGGCGAGGTCTAAATAATAAAATTATTATTGTCATGTTGGAACATCCATCTGAGATTATGGGATGCAGCTGGGGAATCGGTGGGGATGGTGGGTGGCCAAGGAGCTTTGGAGAGAGAAAAAACAATTCTCATCATTCCCAACTTTTTTCTGTTATTGTTTTCGGTGTTTCATGGAAGTTGAAAATAGGGCTGACTTAACAAAACGGCGAGTGAAACCTTTGAAAAATGTATGTTTTGCTGTTACCTGGATCCTGAACGAGGGATGCCACAATTCCCACAATAATCTATTTTAAAAACCAGACCTTGTATTGGTTCGCTCTTAAGCCGTCTCTCCCCAGTTAAAAGCCACAGTGCAACCCAGAAACAAGGATTTCTGGCCCAGGTTGAAGGCCCACGTGCCGAATTTTGAACCTGGGTGCTTCCGTATAGATTGAGGTCTCCTGGGATGGTGACGCGTGTGGAAGGGGAGTGGCTTTGCTTTTTAAGAGAAACACTGGTTTGGGGGTGAGGGGCAGGGCAGGTGTGTCTTCAGAGGTGCTACACACACACACATACATACACACACACACACTTTTCAAAATGAGGATGCTGAACTCCTGGCTTACCCTGGTGCAAATTAGAAGCAAGACTGCAAGGTCAGACTTTCCAAAAAGAGGAAAGGGAGGGCAAGGATGCTGTGTGGCTGTGATGTTCTGTGATAAGAGCCATTCAGTATCTTCTATGGAGTTATGATGCTCAAGGAAAAGCTGTTTTAGAATCCAGAGCCCTGTTTAGGCTTTTTTGGCGGGGCCACTCTGATCTATGCTAGGCCAAGGAACTGGCTGACTTGGGCCAGCCGCTGACCATGGAGGAAGGGGCGGAGGACCCCACATGGACACATTCTCCCCTCCCCCTCCGTGCCTCCCTCCCCTTCTCCCTCTGCCTTCCTGGGATCTGGTCCTCTCCACCACGTTCTGTACATACATCAAACGCCTCTTTCTTCTCTTGACTCTCCCACGCGGACACATGTCGGTGGGCGGGAGGAGCCGAGGATCTGTACTGAGACTCTTTTGTATACCACAAACTTTTTGTATATTTTTAATTCTGCTGCAACATGATATTAAAATTCATTTCAATAAAGCCTGCCTGGGTGAGACTCTTTCTTCTCCTTCCTCCTGCCTGCTTTCTCTCTTCCTCTGCAGGCCAACCACGCTTATAATTGCCATTGGGGAATAGCATGCAATTCACCTATGGAACTCATTGACACAGGATATGATGAGGATCACTCGCTTAGATGGTTTAAGAACAGATCAGACTCGGGGGCGGGGGGCCTCTGGACAACCTATTTATTGACAATTCACCCAGATTTGTTTGCAGAAAACTTGCAGGGAGATTATACTCCACCCAGTGTTTATTAAGCATGACAAAAATTAAAATTTCCAATTTAAGCAGATGCCTGGGTTAAAAAAACACAGAACACTTTCAAATAGATTAAACCACCAAGGGTTTTAGCAGCAGCTCCCATGTCATTTTTCACTTTACAGTATGCAGCTAGGCAGATTTGCCTTGGGTTTTCCTTTGGGGGGGGCGATTTGCCCATGTTTGGGGAAATCTAAAGTCACCAGACAAAAAAAATGTGGGATTGGTTATGGCTGAGGGCAACGTCAACGAGAATGATGCCCAGATATCTTGGAATCAAATCACCTCTGCAACTTATGGTCAAGCCCAGTTTGGACAAGTCCCTCTGACTCCCAGCTGCTGGGAACTCTATTGCCTTTACGTCCTGCTTGTGGGAAGCGATGTGCTCTTTAAACAGTCATAGCTTCCCCCAGAGAATTCTGGGAGCTGTAGTTTGTTAAGGGCATTGAGCGTTGTTAGGAGACTTACAACTCCCAGAATTCCCTGGGAAGAGGGCTTGATTGTTAAACCACTCTGGGAAGGGTAGCACCCGGCAGGGAATAGGAGGGACCCTAATTACTCTTTGGTGGCCCGCAGGTGATGCTGTGGGTTAAACCACAGAGCCTAGGACTTGCCGATCAGAAGGTCGGCGGTTCGAATCCCCGCAACGGGTGAGCTCCTGTTGCTCAGTCCCTGCTCCTGCTCCTGCCCACCTAGCAGTTCGAAAGCACGTCAAAGTGCAAGTAGATAAATGGGTACCGCTCCGGTGGGAAGGTAAACGGCGTTTCCATGCGCTGCTCTGGTTGGCCAGAACGGGCTTAGTCATGCTGGCCACATGCCCCGGAAGCTGTACGCCGGCTCCCTCGGCCAATAAAGCGAGATGAGCGCCACAACCCCAGAGTCGGTCAGAACTGGACCTAATGGTCAGGGGTCCCTTTACCTTTAATTACTCTTTAGCACCTTTAACAAACTACAGCTCCCAGAATTCTTTGGGGTAGCCATGGCTGTTCAAAGTGGTATCATGGTACAGTGGTACCTCGGGTTACATACGCTTCAGGTTACATACGCTTCAGGTTACACACTCCGCTAACCCAGAAATAGTGCTTCAGGTTAAGAACTTTGCTTCAGGATAAGAACAGAAATTGGGCTCTGGCGGCACGGCAGCAGCAGGAGGCCCCATTAGCTAAAATGGGGCTTCAGGTTAAGAACAGTTTCAGGTTAAGAGCGGACCTCCAGAACAAATTAAGTACTTAACCTGAGGTACCACTGTACTTTAAATGCATGGTATGGCTTCAGCCGGAGCAGACAAGGCTGTTTTTATGGTCTTCCTTCTTAGGGGTCATTTGCAAGGTCGCAGGCCTTTATTCCAGATTAATGCAAAGATCAGATGCCTGCAACGCAGGAGAGGTCTCTTGGTGGCTACTAGCCATGATTACGCTTGTCATCTGACCGGCTCTTGGCCGGCACGCCGTCGTTTCTCATGTCCAGGCTTCCTGCCATTTCACGCAATTAAAAAGAGAGAGAGAGAGCAAAGTTACCAGCTGCGTTCGGAGCTGTTGCCATTTCTGGACAAAGGGACAGCGCCGATCTGTTGCAGGAGGGGAGAGGAGGTGCCGATTCCCAACATTTCTCCCCAAGGCAGAGAAAAACAAAATCATCTCTTGTTGTCGGGTGGGGAGGCGAGTGCTCAGTGCCTTCTCGCATTCTGTCTCAGCGCTGTGAAGAAAGTCCCTGGATGAAATCTGAATGCATTCCTCACATTGTCACAGCGCTGGCTCTTTGGCAGGGAGGGAGAACAGAATAGGGCCGTAGCTCAGGAAGAAAGGCTTTGCATACAGAACATCTCCTTCCTGCACTCCCGTTCCCTTCCTGGTAAAGGTAAAGGGACCCCCGACCATTAGGTCCAGTAAAGCGAGATGACCATTAGGCTTTACTGGCCGAGGGAGCTGGCGTACAGCTTCCGGGTCATGTGGCCAGCATGACTAAGCTGCTTCTGGCAAAACAGAGCAGCGCACGGAAACGCCGTTTACCTTCCCACTGGAGTGGTACCTATTTATCTACTTGCACTTTGACGTGCTTTTGAACTGCTAGGTTGGCAGGAGCAGGGACCGAAACGGGAGCTCACCCCGTCGCAGGGATTCGAACCACTGACTTTCCAATCAGCAAGTCCTAGGCTCTGTGGTTTAACCCACAGCGCCACCCGTGTCCCTTCCCTTCCTGGTACTTGCCAGCCGGAGTCGACAGCACACCAAGCTCGTTTTTGTTTGGGACCTTTATAGTAATAAATAAAGTATAATTTTTTTTTTTATACCCTGCCCTTCCCGGTTCAGAAAACCGGGCTCAGGGCGGCTAACAACAAATTTAAAACACTTAATTGATTCAACAAAAAAACAGCATAAAACGTGAATAACAATCAATTCAGAATTCAAAAATCAATTTTTTGGGGGCGGGGGGGAATCCATCCAATAAACATTAGATGATCACCAGGGCTAGCTGGCTAAATTAGTCCTATTTGGGCCAGCGAGGAGACCAGGGGAGAATTAGCTGTGGGATCTCAGAGCGGGTGATCTTCATAAAAGGGGAGGGGGAGGGAAGGAAGGGGAATAAAAGATCAGGCTAAGTTCAAGTTGAAAGCCAGGCGGAATAGCTCTGTCTTACAGCCCGGCGGAAGGAGGTTAAATCCTGCAGGGCCCTGGTCTCATGGGACAGAGCATTCCACCAGGTTGGAGTTATCACTGAGAAGGCCCTGGCCCTGGTGGAGGATAGCCTGACTTCCTTAGGGCCCGGGACCTCTAAACTATGATCACTGCCTTCCCACCACACGCATGAAATAAAGGTGTGCAAGGCAGCTTATAATGAATCAAATCACAACAAGGGAAATAAGGGGAGATAGGCGTAGCTTAGTGAGGCATTCGCCAACCTGGTGCCCTCCAGCTGTTTTGGACTACAATCCCCATCAGCCCCAGCCAGCAGAGTGGATTCCCATGTACCTCCCACACCCAGGAGATTCCATTCTTCCTGACTTTTGCATTGTAGGAGGGTTGGACTAGATGACCCTCAGAACCCTTTCCAACTCTACAGTTCTGTGATTCTCTGACTTGACTGGTGTTCTGATCCCACTGGAAAACTTGTCTTTCTTGTTTCCAGGCTCATCCTCACTTCCAACCCATCCCATACCTAGAAAGCACGGGTCCAAGCAGTTTTGCTTTCTCCTGGAAAGCCCATTCTTTAGCACTAAAACGGTAAAGGTAAAGGGACCCCTGACCATTAGGTCCAGTTGCGAACGACTCTGGGGTTGCGGCGCTCATCTCGCTTTATTGGCCAAGGGAGCCGGCGTACAGCACCAGAGCAGCGCACGGAAACGCCATTTACCTTCCCGCCGGAGTGGTACCTATTTATCTACTCAAACTTTGACATTCTTTCAAACTGCTAGGTTGGCAGGAGCTGGGACCGAGCAACAGGAGCTCACCCCGTCGCGGGGATTCGAACCGCCAACCTTCTGATCAGCAAGTCCTAGTCTTTGTGGTTTAACCCACAGCGCCACCCGCGTCCCTCTTAAGCACTAAATGAGAGCAAATGTCAATCTGGATAAAACATAGTTGGCATTTGCTGTGATTCAGCAGTAAACAGTGGGTTTACCCTGGTGGAAAGTGCCAGGGTAAGAGGAATTGTGGATGAACCCAAAAACTTGACCTTGCCTTGTTAGTCAAGCCCTCACCCCACCCCAAGGTTTTTGAACAGAGGTTGGGTGGCAACCCAGCAGGGATTCTTTAGCTGTGGTTCCTTCATTGCTGAGGATTGGTATGGATGACCTTTGGGGTTCCCTCTCAATTCTACACTTCGATCCTTCTCTGACATCCAAGAGCCCCTCCGAGCCCCTTGCTATTCCACAGCAGCTCACATCTGCTTATCAATCCCAGGAGGGGCAGGAACTTGGCAATTTGACATCAGGGCCGGTCGCTTGGTGGAGTTTCCGACACAGGATGGAGGAAACAAAGGATGGCTGGCGTAAAGGAAAAGCCGCCTTCCTGGGGCAGGAGCAGAGCGAGGACGAGGCATGGAGCACGAAGCAAAGAAAGGCAAGAAGGTGAGTGCAGAGGAGGGGGACAAATGCCGTATGGGGGTGCTTTTCTGTGAATGGGTGTTGGGTGCTTTATGGGGTGAAGGGACGACACACATCAGTTTCCACCTCTCCAACCTGACCTGATGAGGCAGGCTGAGTTGTGTTTCTGGGTGCAAAACAGATCCCTGGATCTCTTAAGGGAGCCTGCAGCAGACAAGTGTATAGTCCAGGTTATGGGTAGGCAATTAAGGCCCGGGGGGCTGGATTCGGCCCAATCACCTTCTCAATCCGGCCCGCAGACAGTCCAGGAATCAGCATGTTTTTAAATGAGTAGAATGTGTCCTTTTATTTCAAATGCATCTCTGGGTTATTTGTGGGGCATAGGAATTTGTGCATCCCCCCCCAAAAAAAATATAGTCTGCCCCCCCCCCCCAAAGTCTGAGGGACAGTGGACCAGCCCCCTGCTGAAAAAGTTTGCTGCCCCCCGTTCCAGGTGTTTCAGACTAAAACTCCCATGTGTTGTAGTCCAAAACATCTGGCAGGCACCAGGCTGGCATGGGCTGTGTAAGGTGTTCAGGGAACCCCAACTGCCGTATACAAACGCCACACAGCCTTTTTCCTAAGCCACAAAAAGGATTCGGCCCTTAAAAAGGAGGAGGAGCCAGCAAACAATGGTGCCACCACTGTCAGCATGCCGTGAAATGAGACAGCCATGCACCGCAGAATCTATTTTGGAACCGCCGTTTCCATCACTGTTTTCTGCCCGTCCCCAGCCCCATTTTGCTATCCGGCGACTCCCAGAGCTTTGATTGAGCTGGCCCCAGAATTTCATCCTGCAAGTTGAGCGCCAGGGTTTGCACAAATAAATGCAATGCATCAGAGCAAACTGAGTGCCATATTTTTCGCTCTATAAGACGTACCAGACCACAAGAGGCACCTAGTTTTTGGAGGAGGAAAACAAGAAAAAAAATATTCTGAATCTCAGAAGCCAGAACAGCAAGAGGGATCGCTGCGCAGTGAAAGCAGCAATCCCTCTTGCTGTTCTGGCTTCTGGGATAGCTGTGCAGCCTGCATTCGCTCCATAAGACGCACACACATTTCCCCTTACTTTTTAGGAGGGAAAAAGTGAGTCATAGAGCAAAAAATACGGTAATTACCTGTAACTTTAATCAGGGGCAGAGGAGGGGGCGGAGGGGGCGTTCCACCCCAGGTGCCACTCCGGGGGGTGACAAGATGGCCCCTGCCTCCCCCCAGCTGTAGAGCGGCTGAGGGCGCACGCAGGCCGTATGGGCGCCGCTCGTATGGCGTCCGTATGGGCTGCCGCTTTTGTGCACCGTCCGTACGGGTCTCTGTATCAGCTGCCTCTCACACAGCGACCGTACGGGCTGCGCACTCCATACGGGATGCCGCACATGCGCAGGCCGTATGGGATGCCACACATGCACAGTCCATACAGGTTGCTGTTCACGTAGCAGCCTGTACGGTCACCGTGGCTGCCTGTACAGCCGTCGTGCGCTAGCAGCAGCCCATACAGACTGCGCATGTGAAGTATTCCATACAGAGTGCGCATGCACAGGGTGCCACATATGCGCACTCCATATGGGCTGCCCCCCCCCAGGTGCCAGAGAGGGTTTCCTCAGCCTCTGACTTTAATCAACCTTGGGTTAGGTGGCCGGGCTCTGCTGCTGGTGTTGGTGCCCAGCATGTTCCCATTTTAGAAACAAACTTTTACACATCAGAATGTAGGAAGCTGCCTTGGACTGAATCAGAGCGTTGGGCCATCTCTCTCAGTACTGCTCACACTGGCTGGCAGCAGCTTTCCAGGGCTTCAGACAGCCTATATTCCCAGCCCGACCTTGGGAAGTAATAGTCCTACTCTATTCTGCCTTGGTCAGACCACACCTGGAGTCCTGGATCCAGTTCTGGGCACCACAATTTAAGAGGGATATTCACAAGCTGGGAGGTGTGCAGAGGAGGGCGACCGAGATGATCAAGGTCTGGAAACCAAGCCTGATGAGGAACGGTTGAGGGAGTTGGGTATGTTTAGCCTGGGAAAGAGGAGACTGAGAGGAGACAGGATAACCATCTTTAAGTATCTGAAGGGCGGTCACACGGAAGATGGAGCAAACTAGCTTTCTCCTGGTCCAGAGGTGGGCACCCGAACCAATGGCTTCAAGTTACAAGAAAGGAGATTCCGACCAAACCTGAGGAAGACCTTTCTGATGGAAAGAACTGTTCAGCAGTGGAACAGACTTTCTTGCACTCTCCTTAAAAACTGGAGGTTTTTAAACAGAGGTGGGGGAGAGGGGATCTGTGAAGGAGTTGAAAGGAGAGGGGAGGAGAGATGGGGGTTATGTTCTTCCATTTTCTTGCATAGTGTTTGTGCAGGTAATTCTTTGAACCAGGATTCAGCCACAGACTGCTTCAGAATCACCTGAAAGCTGTTCACACCTCTTGCTTACCTGGCACTGACAGTCTCACTTTCTCACTCACCGCAATTGAGATGCCTTCAAGGTAGAGGAGCGCTGGAAGGGGTGGGCGGATGTGTTCTCTGTACATGATCAGAGGAACTCCCCAAATAATAATAATTAATAAATTTTTATTTATACCCCGCACTTCCCGGTTCAGAAAACCGGGCTCAGGGCGGCTAACAACAAATTTCGTCGTTTAGTCGTGTCCGCCTCTTCGTGACCCCATTGACCAGAGCACGCCACCCACTCCTGTCTTCCACTGCCTCCCGCAGTTTGGTCAAACTCATGTTTGTAGCTTCGAGAACACTGTCCCACCATCTCATCCTCTGTCGTCCCCTTCTCCTTGTGCCCTCCATCTTTCCCAACATCAGGGTCTTTTCCAGGGAGTCTTCTCTTCTCATGAGGGGCCAAAGTCTTGGAGCCTCAGCTTCAGGATCTGTCCTTCCAGTGAGCACTCAGGGCTGATTTCCTTCAGAATGGAGAGGTTTGATCTTCTTGCAGTCCATGGGACTCTCAAGAGTCTCCTCCAGGACCATAATTCAAAAGCATCCATTCTTCGGCGATCAGCCTTCTTTATGGTCCAGCTCTCACTTCCATACATCACTACTGGGGAAACCATAGCTTTAACTATACGGCCCTTTGTTGGCAAGGTGATGTCTCTGCTTTTAAGATAATGATAGCCATCTTCAAATATCTAAAGGGTTGTCATGTGGAATATGCAGCAAACTTGTTTTCTGCTGATCCGAAGGAGAGGACCGAAACCAATGGCTTTAACTATACGGACCTTTGTCAGCAAGGTGATGTCTCTGCTTTTTAAGATGCTGTCTAGGTTTGTCATTGCTTTTCTAAAACACTTAATTGATGCAACAAAAAACAGCATAAAATGCAGTATAAAACATGAATAACAATAAATTCAGAATTCAAAAATCAATTTAGGGGGGAAATCCATCCAATAAACATTAGATGATCACCAGGGCTAGCTGGCTAAATTAGTCCTACTTGGGCCAGCGAGGAGACCAGGGGAGAATTAGCTGTGGGATCCCAAAGCAGGTGATCTTCATAAAAAGGGGAGGGCAAGGGAACTGAGGCGAAGAAGCATTGAACTGGCCAGCAGATCCCAGGACTCAGCCCAGGCTCATCTCGAGCCTTGCACAATCTTTTCAAGAGAAGCGAATGTGTTTGCCATTCTTGGTTTAGCTTTGGGAATTGGGGGTGGGTGGGCAATGATGTCTTCTCCCCCGCTCTGCCCACATCCTGAGCAGATGGGCCTGGGTGGCCTTTCCCCACCCTGTCACAGATCCAGCAACATCCGAAGCCTCTGGGGATACATTTCCCCTCCAGCTGCCCAAGGCGAAGCCCAGCTGTCAGCCTGGGCTCCTGGCCGAAAAAACAGCAGCAGCCGATCCCGAGACCAGCATGTTAAATTGGTTTGCTTGGGCATCACCCATGGGGCAAAGAGAAGGCAGTTGTTGGGCGCCTGAAGCAGGTGGTCCCAATGTCACCCCTGCCTCCTCTTTAACTGTCTAGAACAGGGGTCCCCAAACTAAGGCCCACAGGCCAGATAAGGCCCAAGGGACTCGTTTATCCGGCCCACGGCAACCTCCGCCACCCGCTCTTACCCGTGCTGTGCTGCGCTGCTGCCCACTTCTGAGTTGGAGGAGTACTGGAAATAGCTTTTGCACATGCGCAAGCATTATTTGCGCATGCACACGTGTTACTTGCAGGTGTGCAAGCGTTATCTGTGCATGCACACACATTATTTGTGGTGCACATCTGGGTCAGAGGAGGCCCGTGCACATGCGCACAAGCTATTTCTGGTGCTCCTTCGCCCCGGAAGAGCGCCAGAAATAGTGTGTGCGCAAGCGTATGGGCATGCGCTTCCCCCCGCCCTTCAGCCGCACGATCAGCGCTGGAGACACCGGCCCGAGGCACGTTAAGTTTGCTGACCCCTGGTTTAGAGGCCTCCTGATCCATCATAAAGTTTACCAGTTCAAGCCCCACAGAAGTGAATGGGAGCTGCAAAAGATCCCACATCAGTGAGATTTTTGCACAGGGAAATTTCCCCAGGGGTGTGTGTCATATCTGCAAACCCCTGCACCTGAAGGATCCATCCACCTCACTTTGTGGCCAGGTGACCCGTTGATGGAGAATTCATCCTGATTTGTTTGCAGGGAGTTTGGGTAACACCAGCTGTTTAATGAACGTGCATTGCGATTTGTTCGCAATGACTATCTTAATGCAGTGGTTCACAAACTTTTCTGAGCTGCCTCCCCCTTGGCTCCATAAATTCCATGGACCCCGGTGCCCTCTATCCTATAGAAAGCATCATCCAGAATAGCAGTTTGCATGTCCTGCTAACACAGTAAAATTCAAAGCAGCAACAATTAATTGCACAAAATCCAATTAAAACAATTAAATTCAATTAAACTGATGATTTCAAAGTCTGATAGTCATTGACCTCTCATGTCCCCTGCCTCTTAGTGTCCCCCACTGCCCCCCCAGGAGTCGCTACTACCCACCTGAGGAAACCACGGGCTCTTTTTAAGGAAAGGGGGGGGTGCTGTGATGTTTTTATGATGATCTGTATGTTTCAATAGATTATAAAAAGTGTAACGGGACCCCTGACCATTAGGTCACGGACGACTCTGGGGTTGCAGCGCTCATCTCACTTTACTGGCCGAGGGAGCTGGCGTACAGCTTCCGGGTCATGTGGCCAGCAATGACTAAGCCGCTTCTGGCGCACTAGAGCAGCGCACAGAAACGCCATTTACCTTCCCGCAGGAGTGGTACCTATTTATCTACTTGCACTTGACGTGCTTTCAAACTGCTAGGTTGGCAGGAGCAGGGACAGAGCAACAGGAGCTCACCCCGTCGCGGGGATTTGAACCGCCGACCTTTTGATCGGCAAGTCCTAGGCTCTGTGGTTTAGACCACAGTGGCACCCACGTCCTTATTCAATAGATAATTCTATTAATGTTTAATTGTTGCCTGGAAAGCATGGGGCAAAAGGTCAATGTGGATGAGCCCTTAACGTGTGGAACTGGATGAGATTAGCTGGAAACTGAGGCAAAACTTCTGGAGAGAGGAAGGGGCTACCTAGTTGCTTTCTGGGAATGTGAGAGGAGGGTCTGTGCGGGGTGACAGAGCCTGGGTTTCCTTGCCCGGTGTCATTTCTTCTTCCTCCCTGTTGATTGCTGTAGCAGGAGCAAAGATAAATAATGCAAAATAGCAATGATATGCAAATTGCATTCAATTAGGCTGCAGGCTTTTTATTTCCTTGATACAGAACTTAATTTGGCCTTCTGGCAGAGAGCGCACTCGGAGCCATCTGCATTCATCACGGAGCCTGGACGAAGCCATGGAATCATAGAATTGTAGGGTTGGGAGGGACCCCCAAAGGTCATCTATTCCAACCCCCTGCAGTGCAGGAATTTCAGCTAAAGCATCCGTGACAGATGGCCACCAACCTCTGCTTGAAAACCTCTACCACCTTCTGAGGAAATCCGCTCCACAGTCCACGGTCAAACCGCTCCTAGTGTCAGAAAGTTATTCTTAATGTATAGTCGGAATCTCCTTTCTCATCATTTGAATCCATTGATTCAAGCCTTACTGTGCTGGTCCCGTGGGTCAACCGAGAGCCGAGGTCCGAGTCCAGTCCAAGGTTGAAGGAGCAATATGGAGGCAGTCTGTAAAAACTGAAGCTGGGTGCAGGGCAGGGAGTCCGGTGAGGTCAGGAGCGATGGTAGGAAAGCAGGACAGGGTTCAGGCAGGAACTAGCAACCAACAAAGTTTCTCCCACAACTAGGGACTGGGGGTGGCTTGTTTTATCTGCCCTGAGGCATAGGGCGGCCCCAATCCTCAGGTGACTTGTCTCTCCTGGCCTGGAGGCAGGCACTCCTCCTGCGGGAACTTAGTTCCCTCCGCCTCCCTGCCCTGAGCCTCTGCAGCTCAGGAGAGGCTGGAGGGTTACTGGACCCAGAGGCAACCTCCTCTTCCCAAGACGGGGCTGAGAGTGGAGCACCTGCAGGCAGTGGGTCCTCCCTCACCTCAGGAGCCAGAGCAGACTCAGCTGGTGCCTGCACCTGAGGACCCAGCACAGGTGAGGACCCTTCAGGCTCATGCCCCAGCCCAGGCTCAGCTAGTTCTGGAGGCGGGGAATCCTGTGCGGGCTGGGATCCCTCAGGTTCAGCCTCCGAGTCCGAATCCCAGGCCATGACATTTACCTTCTGCAGCAGCAGCAGCAGAAAACAAGCTTGCCCTATTTTCCATGTGATTGCCCTTCAAATATTTGAAGACGGCTACGTCTCCTCTTCTCCAGGCTAGCCATACCCAGCTCCTTCAACCGTTCCTCATCAGGCTTGGTTTCCAGACCCTTCATCATCTCGGTCTCCCTCCTTCACACCTTCCAGCTTGATCTAGACCAGGGTTCCCCAAACTTGGGTCTCCAACTGTTTTGGGACAACAGTTCCCCTCACCCCTGGTCCACTGGTCCTGCTAGCTAGGGATGATGGGCGTTGTAGTCGAACAACAGCTGGAGACCCAACTTTGGGGAATCCTGGACTTCTGTTTATGCAGCCCGGGATTGCATTGGCTTATTTTGCTGCTGCATCGCACTGTTGGCTCATGTTTGCAACAAGGGCATCTGCCAGCATCTGGGCCACCTGCAGCCCGTTCTCCATCACCCTCCTGTTGTGACTTTACTGACGGGGCCTCTGCTTCTGACTGCTTCCCCAACAGGGCTTTGTGTCACCGATCAAGAGGCTCGTCTTCCCAAAGGCAGCCCGGAGACAGGCCCTCAAGAGCAGCCTCTGCCGCCGCCCTCTTCACTCCGTCCCGCTCTACCCTCCGGACTATCTCATCGACCCTCAGATCCTCCTGCACGACTATGTGGAAAAGGAAGTGAAGGTGAGGGTGCCCAAGGGGCAGAGTGCGGAACTTGCTGGTGTCAACGCAGCAACTGAGGACCACGTGATACATTTTCTGCCAGTGTGGATTTTGAGCGGAGGGTTTTCCCCTTGGTTCTGCATTTGTGACAACTCAAGCTTTTAGTGTGCTGTACCTTATGTTCCTAGGGATGTGGGTGGCGCTGTGGGTTAAACCACAGAGTCTAGGACTTGCCAATCGGAAGGTCGGCGGTTCGAATCCCCACAACGGGGTGAGCTCCCGTTGCTCGGTCCCTGCTCCTGCCAACCTAGCAGTTTGAAAGCACGTCAAAGTGCAAGTAGATAAATAGGTACCGCTCTGGCGGGAAGGTAAACGGCGTTTCCGTGCGCTGCTCTGGTTTCGCCAGAAGCGGCTTAGTCATGCTGGCCACATGACCCGGAAGCTGTACGCTGGCTCCCTCGGCCAGTAAAGCGAGATGAGCGCCGCAACTCCAGAGTCGGTCACGACTGGACCTAACGGTCAGGGGTCCCTTTACCTTATGTTCCCATGCAATTAAAACTTCCAAACTATTTGACAGCCTAAATTACGAAAACATCCCAAAATGACGCAAAGTGTGGTCTGGATCTGCGCAATCTGTCATCCTCACCACAGATCCAGACAGACAGATCCCTCTGCTTTCAGCATGGAACCATCACTTAGGAGATTCCTGCCTTAGCCTTCTCCCACTTTACCGTGGCTTCTTATCTCTTTATCTCTAGTTTTTAGGTCACCTGACTTGGGTAACGACTTCCTTGAATCCCTCCAGCCGCGACGAGCTGTTGCAGCTACTGGACACCGCAAGGGTAATAATAATAATAATAATAATAATAATAATAATAATAATAATAATAATAATAATAATAATATATTATTTATACACCGCCCATCTGGCTGAGTTTCCCCAGCCACTCTGGGCGGCTCCTAATCGAGTGTTAAAAACAATACAGCATTAAATATTAAAAGCTTCCCTATACAGGGCTGCCTTCAGATGTCTTTTAAAAATAAGATAGCTGCTTATTTCCTTCACATCTGAAGGGAGGGTGTTCCACAGGGCAGGTGCCACCACCAAGAAGGCCCTCTGTCTCGTTCCCTGTAACCTCACTCCTCGCAGTGAGGGAACCGCCAGAAGACCTTCAGCGCTGGATCTCAGTGTCCGGGCAGAACGATGGAGGTGGAGACGCTCCTTCAGATATACTGGACTGAGGCCGATTAGGGCTTTCAAGGTCAGCACCAACACTTTGAATTGTGTTCGGAAACGGACTGGGAGCCAATGCAGATCTCTCAGAACTGGTGTTATGTGGTCTCGGCGGCCGCTCCCAGTCACCAGTCTAGCTGCCGCATTCTGAATTAGTTGCAGTTTCCGGGTCACCTTCAAAGGTATCCCCACATAGAGCGCATTGCAGTATTCCAAGCAGGAGATAACTAGAGCATGCACCACTCTGGTGAGACAGTCCTCAGGCAGGTACCTTCCAATGTACTTCAATGCGCTTTGGTGTTGTTCAATTAACAGTCCTATGCTTGGAACGCAAACTGCCCGCTTGGGAGGACGCGAAAGGATGCAGAGGTGCTGAAGAGACTTGCAACAGGCGCCACTAGGGAGAACCACTAGGATGGAGAAGTTATGTCGCCATGTCTCGGCTGCCAAAATAACTTGGCCGTCTGGGATGCTATATATCCCAGGTGCTCCACCCCAGGTGACAAAGCATCTTGGGCCAATTCTTCTAATCCCTTTCTGAAGCTACCTGTCTGGTGGTCATCATCAGCACAACATAAGCATGTATGTTTAGGCTCAGAGACTATTCTGCCTTTCCCTGTGGTGTGTGGCTTGGCTGACTTGCCTAAGTTATCTGAGTCAATTTCATAGAAGTGTGGAGTTGGGAGGAACCCCAAGGCTCATCTAGTCTAACCCCCTGTGCTTTTCTGCATTGATGGGATGGCCTCATAGTCCACTTTCCCCCAACTTGGAGTCCTCCAGGGGCTGATGGGAGTTGTGGTCCAGAGCAGCTGGCCTGGAGGACTACAACTTGGGGAAGTCCTTCCCAGGGATGCAAAACTGGGCACCATTTAACGGGCTCCCACCCCCTTTTCGTTTCACCTTTCCTGCAGCAATTGAAGGAGCTTCCTTTGAAGACAACCCCGGAGCAGGATAGCATCTTGAGCCTTTCGGCCCGCTGCCTTCTTCTTACCTGGAGGGACAATGAGGAACTCATCCTGAGGATCCCCACCCATGAAATTGCAGCCGCCTCCTACCTGCGGGACGATGCCCTGCACCTCCTGGTGCTCAAAACAGGTGTGGGTCGGTTCAGGTAACCTGGAGGATTCCCGGCTAGAGAATTCCCACCTGGTTGAAAATGGATCAGGCCACTTGCAAGCCATGGGACTCAGGGCAGAATGTTTTTGCATGGGCTGGCTCAGTTGGTACACACTTTTTGCAATATCTGTCCCCTTTTCTCTTGCAATACAGTGGTACCTCAGGTTACATACGCTTCAGGTTACATATGCTTCAGGTTACAGACTCTGCTAACACAGAAATAGTGCTTCAGGTTAAGAACTTTGCTTCAGGATGAGAACAGAAATCGTGATCTGGCAGCACAGCAGCAGCAGGAAGCCCCATTAGCTAAAGTGGTGCTTCAGGTTAAGAACAGTTTCAGGTTAAGAACGAACCTCCGGAACGAATTAAGTACTTAACCCGAGGTACCACTGTAATTTATTTTTTTTATACACTATATACATTTTTATTTTAAAAAATTAACATATCAGTTCCAACAGTCATACAACATAACTTCTCATCTTATACAGTATTTTGGACTTCCATCAACACCTCTGATGATTTTCCATTTTTATCACTTATTCCACATTTCTTACTTTCTGTATTACATATAATTATCCTTAACTAATAGTTCTCTTCATAGTCTTTCTTGCAATATTTCAAATAATCCACCTTACAAAACTTCTTTTCTCTTGCAATAATTTTTATTGGGGTTTGTATGGAATTGATACAAAGAAGTACCAAGAACAAGTAAAAACATTTCCCTCTAATTTCTCCTGAGTTCAGGTGTTCGGCCAGGATAACCGGCTCTCCTCGGCTGTAATCTGTGAACGCGCAGGATTTGCTCACCTGGTTACTTATAGCAGCATGGGTCTTCCATTCCCAAAACGCAGCCTTATTTTGCAACGAGTTGTTGCCAACTTGAAAGCAAATGAGCATTGCTATCTCCCAGCCTAACCTGCTTCACAAGGTTGTTCTGAGGTTAGACCAAGAGAAATCCATTCACTATTATCCTGACAGTTTAGAGATAAGCAAATACAGCCTTTTCTCCATTGGAGTTCCCTAAGCACCACCACTTGTCGTGCATAAAATCAGAAAATTGCAGAGGTGGAAGGGACCCAGGGGGTCATCTAGATCAACCCCCCTGCAATGCAGGAAAACTTAAAAACCTCTGCTTAAAAACTTCCAAAGGAAAGAGAGTCCACCACCTGCCGAGGGACTCTGTGTTAGAGTTGTTCCCTGATCTGGACCTTGTGAACGAATGGTGTGTCTCCACTGCAGTAAAGGGCTTTTACTTTTACTGCGGTTCAATAAACTTTCCTCGCTCTGGTCCCAAAGGGAGATTCCAAGCTTGTTCTTCCTTGCAGAACTTCTCTGCAATGAGCTGCTGCTGCTACAGTGGAACCTCAGTTTTCGAACATAATCCGTTCTGGAAGACCGTTCGACATCTGAAATGTTCAAAAACCGAGGCACAAAGGGCTGTTGGCAAATTGAATTGCGTTAGCAAAATTGACGGATTTAATAAGGCATAAACCCAAAACTATGGTACAGAAACAATGGGAATGTTTAAATGAATATTTACACAAACAGGGCTCAAATAGAAAAGTTTGGTTGTGCTTAGACTAACCTTGTGAAAAATATAAAGAATACAAAGATTTGATGAATTATGAAAAAACTTAAGGAAAGGAAGTGACTGAAGAACAGAAGTAAAGGTGAACTAGAAATTAAGAGAAATGTGGTGAATGCGATGGAAGTCTTTTATAATATTTTAACTAGGATTTATATATTGTAATGTTTAAAGTATAAATTTGGTATTATTGATTATGAAAAATATTTCTTTTCCTTTTCTTTTCTTTTTTTCTTTTCTAGTCTGCATTTTGGAAAATACGTAGACAAATGTGTTTGCAATGTTATGTATGGACTTTTATTTCGATTTCCTTTTTCTATTTATTTTCTTGTAATATTTAATGAATAAATAAAAATTTAAAAAGAGAGAGAAAACTGAAAAACACACAGCGGAAGCTGTTCGACTTCCGAGGTGCGTTCAGAAGCAGAAGCATTTACTTCCGGGTTTTCAGCGTTCGGGTTCCGAAACGTTCGTCAATGGAGACATTCGAGAACTGAGGTTCCACTGTACTAGCTGTCATGGACTGGCTGGACGTAGAGGAGGGGTGGAAAGCACCAGTTGGGGAACCAACAAGGGAAGAAAACTCAGAGCCAGGGGGTTGTGGTGGGATGGCAATGAGTGGTCAAAGGGAGAAGCGGGAGAAGACTGAGAGGAGGAGAAAGCTTCAGCAGCATTTAGTGAGCTTTTCTTGGACACTGCACTTCTGCTGATGCAGCCTAGAATTGTTGTTGTTGTTTAGTCTTTTCATCGTGTCCACCTCTTCGTGACCCCCTGGACCAGAGCACGCCAGGCACTCCTGTCTTCCACTGCCTCCCGCAGTTTGGTCAAACTCATGTTCGTAGCTTCGAGAACACTGTCCAACCATCTCATCCTCTGTCCTCCCCTTCACCTTGTGCCCTCCATCTTTCCCAAAATCAGGGTCTTTTCCAGGGAGTCTTCTCTTCTCATGAGGTGGCCAAAGTCTTGGAGCCTCAGCTTCAGGATCTGCCCTTCCAGTGAGCTCTCGGGGCTGATTTCCTTCAGAATGGATAGGTTGGATCTTCTTGCAGTCCATGGGACTCTCCAGAGTCTCCTCCAGCACCAGAATTCAAATAATGTATATAAAGCAGATATTTTGGGGGAACATTCATTCCTCACTACTATGAGCTGAATAAAAAGCATGAAATCCACACTCAACTCCGAGTATATTTCAGGTTTGATCTTCTTGCAGTCCATGGGACTCTCAAGAGTCTCCTCCAGCACCGTAATTCAAAAGCATCCATTCTTCAGCGATCAGCCTTCTTTATGGTCCAGCTCATGGGCCTTTTTTGCTGCTGCATCACAGTGTTGGCTCAATTGGTTAAGCTTGTGTTGTTCTTATTATTTCCAGGCTTGGGAGTGGACCCGGTCCCTGCAGGAGGTAGCTCGGATGTTTACCCTGGAAGCACCCAGGAGAAGAGATTTCCCGGAGGGCCAACTGAGAAGAGACCGGCAGAAGCCCGGCAGCTGGGGGGCACGATGGAGCGACGCCACACCATCTGCAGCCTGGACTGGAAGATGGCCCGGGGCGGACCGGAGGGCAGGCCCAGCGGAGGGGGCAGCCTGGAGCGGAAGCAGGGCACGGGCAGCTGGGAGAAGAGGCAGGGTCCCGCAGGCGGCAGGCCCTTCGGGAGCTGGGAGCGCAGGCAGACCTATAGCGGCAGCTGGGAGCGCTGCCCCACGGGCAAAGCTGGGGGCAGCTGGGAGAGGAGGCGACAGGCCTACAGCGGCAGCTGGGAGAGGGGCAAGACCTGGGGCAGCTGGGAGCGCCGGTGGCACACCGGGAACAACCCCCTGGACCCCAAGGAGCCCAGCCCCGAAGCCTACTGCAATCTCATCATCCTGGCTGTGGCTAACAGGGTGAGTGGCCAGAAGCCCGGTCTTGTCCACTCTTCAAAATAGACAATCTCTCTCTCTCTTTTTTCAGATTTTTAAAAGCTTTTTTATGAATCAACAAGATAAAAAAAATGATCTGTATAAAAACAAAAGCAGAAAAAGAAGGGGGGGAGCATGTATATGAAAACAAAAAAGGGGAAGAAAAAGGCAGCCCTAGATAGGGAAGTTTTTAAATGTTTTATTATGTTTTTATATATGTTAGAAACCGCCCAGAGTGGGGCAGCCCAGCCAGGTGTGCGGAATAATAATAATAATAATAATAATAATAATAATAATAATCATAATAATAATGGAATAGGACATCCCTATTTTCATCGGAAGGGACGTGGGTGGCGCTGTGGGTTAAACCACAGAGCCTAGGGCTTGCCAATCAGAAGGTCGGCGGTTCGAATCCCCGCGACGGGGTGAGCTCCCATCGCTCGGTCCCTGCTCCTGCCAACCTAGCAGTTCACAAGCATGTCAAACCGCAAGTAGATAAATAGGCGGGAAGGTAAACGGCGTTTCTGTGCGCTGCTCTGGTTCGCCAGAAGCGGCTTAGTCCTGCTGGCCACATGACCCGGAAGCTGTACGCCGGCTCCCTTGCCAATAAAGCGAGATGAGCGCCGCAACCACAGAGTCGGCCAAAACTGGACCTAATGGTCAGGGGTCCCTTTCCCTTTTACCTATTTTCATTGGAGGAATGTTGGAGGGTATGATATACCACCTAAATAACCACGTCCTCTAGTTTGGTCACAAATGATCAAGCAATTCTGGAACACGGATCTGACTGCCCTTTCTCCCTTGGGTGCAGGACATGGCAGAGGAATCATGTGCTCTCATCTGCCAGGTTTTCCAGATAATCTACGGGGACCAAACCATTGAGTGTGTGGACCGTGCTGGCTATCACTACACATCCACCATGAAGCGTCCTTGGCTGTCTAGCCGGAGTGAGTACATTTAGGGAAGCTTTTAATGTTTGATGTATTACTGTATTTTAATATTTTGTTGGAAGCCACCCAGAGTGGCCGGGAAAGCCCAGCCAGATGGGCGGGGTATAAATAATAATATATTATTATTATTATTATTTATTATTATTATTATTATTATTTATTACGCAACCGCCTTAGACAGAGTCAGCTCATTCATTTATTTATTTGAACAATTTATATACCGCTTAGCTGCAAGCGTCTCTAAGCAAATTGCAAAGTTGCAATGGGGGGAAAAATCAGTTGAAACTATTCAAACAAATATAAATGCATGCTGGAATGAAGAACTTGAGTAGAGAGGGGACATGTCTGACTTCAACTGGAAAGGAGTTCCATAAAATTGGGTGCATGATACTTTTGCTTCTGCTTTCTTTGGCGATCCCTCGTAGCTGAGTAAGATTGTCTTCTGTGAACACGGTCTTAACAGTGTGTCCATAAGTGACTGTGGAGGCCAATTCTGGACCCACACGTCCTTCCACAGTGGGGACATTGGTTCCCGGGCAGGAGTTGATCACGGTGTGGGTTTGCCAAGTGTGTCTTCCTCTTAGCACGTTTCTCCCTTTTGTCTTGAGTTCGAGTGACACCTTTGGTCAAGGCTGTTCTCCAACTGGAGCGCTCGCAGGCCAGTGTTTCCCAGTTGTTGGTGTTTATACTACATTTTTTTTAGATTTGCCTTGAGAGAGTCTTTGAACCTCTTTTGTTGACCACCGGCATTACGCTTTCCATTTTTAAGTTCGGAATAGAGTAGTTGCTTTGGAAGACGATAATCAGGCATCCGAAGAACATGACCAGTTCAACAAAGTTGGCGTTGAGGAATCAGTACTACCCCAGTATTTTCTGCTGTGACCAGCAGTGACTGAACTGTTGTGCCCAAAACTACTGTATCTTTTGCTCTATAAGACACACTTTTTCCCTCCTAAAAAGTAAGGGGAAATGTGTGTGCGTCTTATGGAGCGAATGCAAGCTGCACAGCTATCCCAGAAGCCAGAACAGCAAGAGGGATTGCTGCTTTCACTGCGCAGCGATCCCTCTTGCTGTTCTGGCTTCTGAGATTCAGTATATATTTTTTCTTGTTTTCCTCCTCCAAAAACTAGGTGCGCCTTGTGGTCTGGTGCATCTTATAGAGCAAAAAATATGGTAGGTCTGGCTCTTCAGATGAGTAGAACAGTGCCATTGGCTCCTGAATCTCATTGCAAGCAAACATTTTTTAGCATTGCAAACACCCTTGGGTTAGTGATTTAAAAAAAACAACTGGTGGAAATAGTTTTATGGGTGCCTTCCATATGCTTTAGGCTATGACTTGCCTCATCCCTGACCACTGGGCTTGGCTGACTGTGGATAATGGGATTTGTAGTCCCAAAAAATCTGCCGGGTACTGCATGGGCTGCCCCTGGGCCACCTGGTGGGTGCAAAGAATGGAGGGTTGAGGTCTTACAGCGCAGAAACCTGTTTTCCTATACCCCGTTTAACCCCTTGTGCTGTTTGCTTCCAGGTGAGAGCTGTCGGACGGATGGGACGTACGGCTATGATGCTGATTTCAGCTGCTGTAGCTCTTTGTGAGTCCTGCCCCCCCCCCACACACACACTGGTAACAGGCGGGATGTCTGGCTGGGGCTGATGGGAGTTGTAGTCCAAAATGGCTGCACCAACTGGGGCTGATTGGAGTTGACATCAGAACAGTACCTGGTTGTCAAAGGCTGACCTGATTTGTCATTTAATTGGTTATGTTAACCAACTAAGCACCTTTTCATCTGCTAAAAAGGTACCCTATGGGATTCTTTAATAAATCATTTCTAAAACTAGTGGAGATAAGATAGCAGGTACCATTTGGGAGGGACGAGGGTGGCGCTGTGGGTTAAACCACTGAGCCTCTTGGGCTTGCCGATCAGAAGGTTGGCGGTTCGAATCCCCGCAACGGGGTGAGCTCCCGTTGCTCAGTCCCTGCTCCTGCCAACCTAGCAGTTCGAAAGCACACCAGTGCAAGTAGATAAATAGGTACCTCTCCAGCGGGAAGGTAAACGGCATTTCCATGTGCTGCTCTGGTTCACCAGAAGCGGCTTAGTCATGCTGGCCACATGACCTGGAAGCTGTACACCGGGTCCCTCGGCCAATAAAGCGAGATGAGCGCTGCAACCCCAGAGTTGTCCGCGACTGGACCTGACGGTCAGGGGTCCCTTTACCTTTTTACCATTTGGGAAGAGCACATTTCTTCAAAGGCATCTGCCTTGGACAGCTAGAAAGTGCCCTGCTAGGGGTATGCATAGTCTGAGGTCACTTCCTGTTCTATGATCCCGAGGCAGATTTCGCCAACCTGGTGCCCTCTAGATATTTTGGACGACAACTTCCACGAGCCCCTTTGCTCGCTGAGGGGCCTGATGGGAGTTGCAGTCCAAAATGTCTTTTGACAGGAGCGAGCCAGCAGTAAATTGCACTGAGCAAGTTAGAGCTCAATCTTTATTAGCAAAAGCAGGATCTGCACAGGAGCGTCAGGCCTAATGAGCACAGCAACTCATCTCCCACAGGTCTTGCCCCCCCAAGAAGCAGTTGCTGAGACTGAAGGTCGCTGGCTCCCCACAGTCCCCTCCTCTCCAGGGTTTTCCCCAAGCAATCTGAGACTGTGCCTGCGTGAAGCTAACGTCTCCTCCGCCCTCTTCATGCCTCTCCTGGTTCTGGGAGACCAGCGCGAAGGGGAACTCATCACAGCAGGAGGAAAAGATACCTGTGCTTCTTCACCAGCATGAACCATCTCTGTCTCTTGGTGAAATACACTCGGAGTCAAGAGTGGATTTCATGCTCTTTATTCAGCTCCTAGTGGTGAGGAGGAATGGAAGTTCCCCCAGAATGTCTGCTTTATATACATTATTTACACAATGGGCTGCACGTGATTGGCTAATTCCGGGATTCTCCTGTAGGCCAATCAGGTTGTGGATTCCCTTCCATCTGGAGCTGGATTGGGTGGCTCCTGTGGACCAATCTTACTGCTGCATTGTTCTAGGACCAATCAGACTGCTGCATTCTGAATCCTATTGTTCTAGGACCAATCAGACTGCTGCATTTTGGATCCTATTCAACTCAGTACATAACACCTGGCCTCCCTTCTGCTTCAGCTTTTGCCTCTGGTTCTGGACCTCTCTCTGCCACAGAATCTCCCTGCTCACCAAGCCCTGTTACCTCTTCAGCTTCCGACACTTTTTCCTCCCATTCTTCTCCCTCTGACCACTCCTTGCTGTCCCACCACCAATCCCCTGACTCTGGGCTTTCTTCCCTTGGGGGTTCCCCAGCAGGTGCCTCCTACAATTCCTCTGTGTCCATGACAGCCATGTTGGCTGAGGGGACTGCTGGGAGTTGTAATCCAAAATGTCTGCACCGGCTGGGGACTGCTGGGAGTCATAGTCCACAATGGCTGTGCTGGCTGCAGGGGCTGCTGGGAGTTGTAGTCCAAAATGTCTGCTCTAGCTGGGGATTGCTGGGAGTTGTAGTCCACAATGGTCGGCACTGGCAGTGGGGACTGTTGGGAGTTGTAGTCCAAAATGTCTGTTCTGGCTGGGGACTGCTGGGAGTCATAGTCCAGAATAGCTGCACTGGCAGTGGGGGTTGATGGGAGTCGTAGTCCACAATGGCTGTGCTGGCTGCGGGGGCTGATGGGAGTTGTAGTCCCAGGGCACAATGGGGAAGGCTGACCTAGTCCAACACCACCTCTGCAATTGGGGAGTGGGGAGGAGTGGGGAGAAGAAGGAGACCTTCTTGACAACATGAGATGGGAAGGGTTACTGATCCGCTTGCTTCCTTCCTCCCTCAGTGACGGTTCCCACGACACCTTTGAGGCCTGTTGCAGCGACACCTCGTCCCCCTCCTTCCACCAGTCCCATCACAGCCTGGCCACGGCCTGCAGTGGCAGCGACCAGAGCAACACTGGCCTGGAACAACTACAGGACTACATGATCACAGTGAGTGGGGTTTGCGGGGGTGGCCTGGGGGGAGATGCACTTTGGGTGCCCTGAATCCATGAGCCTTGCAATTACTGGCTGCTTCTAAAACCTCCTCCTGGGAACTGTCCATTAGCATTACAGTATTATTGCAAAAATCAAAATCACCACAAAAGATACTATTTCACCTATAGATGTAAACGTAGGCAGCATGACAGAAGTTTATAGCACTACATAGGCATGGAGCAAGTAGATAGAAGAAAGACACACACACACACACACAGAGTGCTTTTGGGGGGGATGCAGGGGTACACATACCCCTAAACATTTTGTGAATCTAAGTTTGGCCTCATTGAGGGGCAGTATTTCAATATGAGTAGGAAAATGAGAGTACCCCTAAACATTTTTTTAGAAAAAAAAGCAGTGTATGTGTGTTTTTCTGTTTTACAATTTACAATACTCATTTTACATCCTTAAGATATCAATGACTTCCTTTATTCTCTTTCCGTGGTCCATTTTACATATCATAAATCCCTGCATATTTTGCAAAACTATACCAATGGAATACCAATCAGTATTCCATTGTTGCATCCATCAAAACTTATTTACACCATTTTCAGGTGTACACAATTATTTTCCCTATATTCAATACGTTTCCCAAAAGAAATGCAAGATGTCTGTTTTTACAGTTCCCTCCTTGCAAATGATAAATGTTTCTCGTTTGGCGTGACTGTCCTGCCTCTTTGCCTCGTCTCACAGCTCAGGAACAAGCTGACGCCGCAGGAGATCCAACAGTTTGCCTTCTTGCTGAGAGAATACCGGATGGGTCTGGCGGTGGAGGGATACTGTGCCGGCCTCCTCCAGCTCTACGGAGAAAAGCGGAAGTTCCTGCTGCTGGGTAAATGAAAAATCTCTGCTTTTGGTGGGGCAGAAGAGGGAAGAGATGGGAAAATCGCCACTGGGGGAGGTCAAGTCACTTCCATACATCAATACTGGGAAAATCATGGCTTTAACTATACGGGCCTTTGTTGGCAAGGTGATCGGGTGATGTTTTGTCCTTTGGGGGATTGCAGGGACAGGCTCCTGGTGGGTCAAGGAGCCTTCACCCAATCTCCCTGGCACCTTTCTCTGTTCCGCCTCCCCAGGGATGCGCCCCTTCATCCCTGACCAGGACATCGGCTACTTCGAGAGCTTCCTGGAGAACATCGGCATCCGCGAAGGAGGGATCTTGACGGACAGCTTCGGGCGCATCAAGAAAAGCATGAGCAACACCTCGGCCTCCGCTGTGCGCAGCTACGACAGCTGGTCCTTGCGCTCAGAGTCGGAGTCCTTCAACCGCATGATCACGGACATCACCCACGACATCGAAGCCCTGGCGAGGGATGAGGACGAAGAGGAGGAAGATGGTGACGATGACAATGGCAGCGGTGGCAATGATGATGAAGACAACTACCTGTGAGGAGGGGAGACCACCTGGGCCTGAAAGGCAGAGGAGAGCCAGGAACATCGAAAGCTCTTGAATATGAAGTCAGACAATTGGTCCAGCTGGCTCAATATGGTCTATATTGACTGACAGCAGCTTTTTAGGGTGGGTCTCTCCCCACCCTACCTGGAGATGCTGGAGGTTGAATTTGGGTCTTTCTGCAATTAAAGCAGTGGCGGGGCAGCCAATCCGTATTTGAGCCTTCTGCTCAATGAATGAGGGATGTGGGTGGCGCTGTGGTTTAAACCACAGAGCCTAGGACTTGCTGATCAGAAGGTCAGCGATTCGAATCCCCGCGACGGGGTGAGCTCCCGTTGTTTGGTCCCAGCTCCTGCCAACCTAGCAGTTCAAAAGCACACCAGTGCAAGTAGATAAATAGGTACCGCTCTGGCGGGAAGGTCAACGGCATTTCCGTGCGCTGCTCTGGTTTGCCAGAAGTGGCTTAGTCCTGCTGGCCACATGACCCAGAAGCTATACGCTGGCTCCCTCGGCCAATAAAGCGAGATGAGTGCCGCAACCCCAGAGTCGGCCATGACTGGACCTAATGGTCAGGGGTCCCTTTACCTTTTTACTCAATGAATATCTGGATCCTGCACACCCTCCAATTGCCCCTATTTGCCAGGGACATTCCCGGATTTACAGAAGCCATCCTGGTTTCTGATTTGATCCCAGAATGTCCTGCTTAGCCTCAGGATGTCCCTATTTTCATCAGAGAAATGGAGAATAAGTACCGAACCAAAGAGATAAGTCACTATACAGCCTTTAGAAGACATTTGAAAGCAGCCCTGTATAGGGAAGTTTTTTAATGTTTTATGTTTTTATATATATTGGAAGCCTCACAGAGTGGCTGGGGCAGCCCAGTGTGATGGCCACGATATAAATATTATTATTATTATTATTGAATAAGACATCCCTATTTTCATCGGAGAAATGTTGGAGGGCATGGATCCTGGCAAGCAAAGGTGAGCCACGCCTTTCTCTCCCCCCCCCCTGCTCCCCAGTTGTGAAACTGATCTGCATTGGAACATCCATGTTCAGAGGCAGTCTACCATTCAATATCATTTGCTGAGTGGCTGGGCTGGGAGAAGCCTGTGGAGCTCATGTCCTGCCTTTGAATATCCCAGAAGGATCTGGTTGCGCAATGTGAGAAGCAGGATGCTGGACTAGATGGACTTCTGGCCTGATCCACCAGAGATCATAGAATTGTAGAGTTGGGACCCCGAGGGTCATCTAGTCCAACCCCCTGCAATGCAGGAATTCTGCCTATGTTCTTGCACCTGTCCCATCCCACGGCTTGCTCTCTGCAGCTCAATGAAGACTTCCAATGTCTTCTCTTGTGAAGTTGGTCAAGCGCCAAGCAATTTTTAATAGAGCAAGACTGCCCTCTGCTGGTCTCTTGCAGAACCTATGCAGTGAGCTTATAACGTGATAACCAAGACAGGTATCACATTGCAGCCTCGTTTGCAAGTTCTCTTTCGAGACTCAAGCTTTTACAATCGGTGCAACGGCAGGGTTTTTATTTTGTTTTTGAAATGAGGTTAGAACCTTTTTTAGGAATTGCAATATTTATTTGTTTTCATACTAACAGAAGCTTTTCTGGACTGGTTTCCAGCCCTGTGCAATGGCTCTCCCACAATAAAATCATTAAAAACTTAGGCGGAACCCAACACTTCTGCAAGTGGACCTCCACTCATGCAATGGGACTTCATCCATCCTGTCCTTCCCCATTGCCCTACCTCAAACGCAGAGAGGGGAAACGGGGGGTCCCCGAAACATTGCTACACTCCAAATCCCATCGCCCCTGCCCACTGGGCCATTCTGGCAGGGGCAGATGGGAGATGGAGTGTGACAACATCTGGAACCCCCTGGGCTCACCATTCCCAAGGTCTCTGCAATGGCTGCTTTTCAGCTCTGCGGACAGTCCTTGGTTGATCAAGATATTCTTCTGAGCCAGAGTTCTTCGATCTTGGATCTCCTGGCGTTGTTGGACTACATCTCCCATCATCCCAAACCAGCTAGTTGGGGGTGGTGGGAGTTGTAGTAGCCCAACAAAACCTGGGAACCAAAGGTTTTCTCTGACCTGCAGCAAAGCAGGGCAAGGGTCAGTAGGAGTCCGTTTGGTGGTGCTTTGAGAAACCACGAGAGGGTGCTGTCCCCTCTTCATAACGCCCTTCCCTTTTAAGGTTTGTGTAAGGCAGAATGGTTTGCCCCATGCGGAGCTACAATTCCCAGCACCCTTAGCAAACTACAACTCCTGGGATTTTTTGCTGGGTAAGTCATGTTCTTTCAGTGAGTGGCTTGTGTGCTACCTGTGTTTCTTGGCTCAGCAGTGGCGCTTATAACTCATGGAAATCATTCCCGTAAGGTGTTTTCCACATCAAGGTCTGTCCCTGGAAAATGTGAAGGGCAGGAGAAAAGCCCTGTGGCTGGATCAGGCCCAAGGGGGTCCACCTTGTCCAGCACGGATGCTGGTGGCAACCATGAGCTCTGATGGCTCAGTACTTTCCCTCTGTCTCCTTCTTCCTCAATTCTCAGTTGACTGAGCAGCGAAAGAAAGATTTGTGGGTTGCATCAAAGTGTAAACATGGAGCAATTTGCATTTCAGAAAAGGAAGTTCCCCCTCTTGCAATTTCCGAGAAGAAGCCCAGGCCTCCTGCCAGCTGGGTGGGGCTAAGGTTGGTTCTCGTTTGGTACCTGCTGGCCCCGCAGATGCCCCTGACCAGGCTGGAGGGTGAGTCACCAGAAGGACGCGGTTGTGACATCATTCCGGAATCTGCACCAACTTCCTCTCACCATTTCGGGCAAAGCTTTGCATTTTTGCAACGTGGTAAAAACCACGCTTTGCAGGGAAACTCCCTAGAAATGCTTAACTAAATATTAGTAAAAGTCCCAGGTCTTGAACTCTAATTCCATTGGATCACCACCCCACTGTCCACTCCCCTGACAAAAGTCTTAAATTCCCCTTTTAAATCTATATTGTTTTTTAAAAAGCCTGAATCGCTCAGGCAGTAGAGCTATTAATCTAAAAGCCGTGGGGTCAAGCCCCATGTCAGATGAAAGGATCCTACATTGCAGAGCAATCACTCTGTGATTCTATGAAATCCTAGGTTAAACTGGCCTGGCTAAGCCTAGTCTGGCAGATCTCCTTTGTGAGTCGATCCCTGGCTTTTTGAGTGTTTTGGGGTAGCTAAGGGACCATTCATCCACACTGATTCCCAGGCGAAGGCATCTGTAAATCCCAGTGTCTGTGGAAAATAACTGCAGACCAGCAGTTTTGAGTCAGAAATTGAGGGCCAGGACATAGCTGAGTTCTTGAGCTCTGCAAGCAGAGTTGGAGGTCCTGGCTGGTCCTGTCAAGCAGGGATGGGAAGCTTGCTGGACTCCAGCTCCCATAAACCCCAGCTTGTATGGCCAATAGTCAGGAAAGATGGGAGTTGTAGTCCTGCAGCCCCTGCCCTAGAAGACCTGATGTCAGACCAGTGGACTTCAGGTGTCTGTTGAGTTCTTCGGCCGTGTTCCTCCAACTACACTCAACCTGTTAGAATTCCTGCACCGTTATTGCGGTCATGGGACTGTTGTCTATCACATGATGGTGTATGTTTTGATTCCACAAAGTGGGAAGTGATGGAGGCAGGATGTTTGTGTTCCTGTGTTCCATGAAGTGGAACTATTGTCCTTTGTTCTTTTTCTCTTTGCTGTCTGATGCTAGAGAGAGAGGGAGCCATGTTGCAGTGCTCCGTGTGGGTTTATATGTAAATAAAGTAGATTAGCCAAAATGCTGAGTTGCTGAGGTCTGTTACGCACGCTGCAAAGACTCTGCGGATCCCTAAGTGTGCCAGTGTCTGTTGGCATCGGTCGCTGTGATGTTCAGGCTGAAGAAAGCTTTTGAAGCTCCCGAACGATCGACCAGGAGGGAGAGAACATGCCAGTCGGGCATGTGTCTCTGCCAGGGTCCTACTCGAGAGTAGGACAAGCTCCTGACACAACCTGTGTGCTTGTAAATTAAAGGCAATGTTGCAAGCAAAACACCAGTAAGCCTCCAGTGACCTCCTCCCAAAGGAAAGAAAATCAGAGTAAGCGCTGCACTCCTGTAACTTTTCACAGGAGAAGTGGGCCGTGCAAAACGGCACGTTCGGTTGATGGTGCAGGTGGGTGTAGCGTTCAGTGAAGAGAGAAAAATCCACCACCTCATTTTCTGCAGAAGAGCAAAGGCTTTCTGTTTAAACCTTGCATTCAGAGGCTTTGCTAGTTCCTTCTTTTAAACAGAAGAAGGTGTGGGTACATGTGTGTGGGGTGTATTTATATAAGTAGTCCATGGAAATAATAACCAGATTTCAGCAAGAAGGGCTTGACAGGGCTTCTCTCGCAGTGGGGAAGTGGACGTGGTTTGCATGGCACCAACCTCAGCTAAGTTCTTGCAGGGAACTGATAATCATCATCAACATCATCATAATTTATTATTTATACCCTGCCCATCTGTCAAACATTAAAAGCTTCCCAAAACAGGGCTGCCTTCAGATGTCTTCTAAAAGTCTGGTAGTTCTTCTTCTCTTTGACATCTGGTGGGAGGGAGTTCCACAGGGCGGGTGCCACTACCGAGAAGGCCCTCTGCCTGGTTCCCTGTAAGTTGGCTTCTCGCAGTGAGGGAACCGCCAGAAGGCCCTCAGCGCTAGACCTCAGTAGAATGATGGGGGTGGAGACGCTCCTTTGGGTATACTGAACCGATGGCCTCATCTTGTTGGATTGCAGGCAGGAAGGTGTCAGGCACAAGAGATGGAGAAGAAATCTGGCTCACTTCACATTTAAAGACAAACTAACCTCGTTCACACTTTCTGAAACAATATGCAAACCAGTGCAAACCCTTCAAAATGCACACTTCTCTGGGTTTTGCAGCACAGCTCTCCAACGAAGTTGAGTTGAGTAAACCTCTGTCTGCCTTCGGAGACAATCTTGTGCACCTTCTGGCATGAAGTGAAACCGCTGTGTTAGCAGCGCCAAAGCAACATCCCCAGGGCATGAACACAACACCAAGCCAAACCCCATGTGAAAGGTTACTTCTTTGGCGATCACTCGTAGCCAAGTAAGATTGTCTTCCATGAACATGGTCTTAACAGTAACTGTGGAGGCCAATTCTGGATCCACACATCCTTCCACAGTGGGGACATTGGTTTCCAGGTGGGAGTTGATCATTGTGAGAGTTTGCCAAACATGCCTTACTCTTAGCACGTTTCTCCCTTGTGTCCTGAGTTCGAGTGTCTTCAGAACCCATGACATCTTTGGTAAAGGCTGTTCTCCAACTGGAGCGCTCGCAGGCCAGTGTTTCCCAGTTGTCGGTAGTTATATGACAATTTTTAATATTTGCCCTGAAAGAGTCTTTCAACCTCTTTTGTTGACCACCAGCATTACACTTTCCATTTTTAAGTTTGGAATAGAGTAATTGCTTTGGAAAGGTGATAATCAGGCATCCACACAACATGACCAGTCCAGCGAAGTTGACGTTGAAGAATCATTGCTTCAACACTGGTGATCTTTGCTTCTTCCAGTACACTGGCATTAGTTCGCCTGTCTTCCAAAGTGATATGTAAACACTTTTGAAGACACCGGTGATGGAAACTTTTGGGAATTGGAGCTGACATTTAAAAGTGGTCCATGTTTCACAAAGGTTACTACCACTTAAGAGCTATGCCTTGCCGATAAGGGTCCGTATAGTTAAAGCTATGGTTTTCCCAGTAGTGATGTATGGAAGTGAGAGCTGGACCATAAAGAAGGCTGATTGCCAAAGAATGGATGCTTTTGAATTATGGTGCTGGAAGAGACTCTTGAGAGTCCCATGGACCGCAAGAAGATCAAACCTCTCCATTCTGAAGGAAATCAGCCCTGAGTGCTCACTGGAAGGACAGATCCTGAAGCCGAGGCTCCAAGACTTTGGCCACCTCATGAGAAGAGAAGACTCCCTGGGAAAGACCCTGGTGTTGGGAAAGATGGAGGGCACAAGGAGAAGGGGACGACAGAGGAGGAGATGGTGGGACAGTGTTCTCTTAGCTACCAGCATGAGTTTGACCAAACTGCGGGAGGCAGTGGGAGACAGGAGGGCCTGGCGTGCTCTGGTCCAGCGGGTCACGAAGAGTCGGACACGACTAAACGACTAAACAACAACAACAAGAGCTATGCAATGTTTGCAGGTTGAAGAGAATTGGACAACATTCAAAAACTGCTAATAAAAATATGGCCCTGAGTTTGCCCCATGGCATAATTGAGATGAGATTGAGTAGAGTTGATTTAATATTTGCATTCCTCTTTCCCGAGTGGCTGACAAGAACCCTAGAATTGTAGAGTTGGAAGAACACTGCGATCACTGTAATATCAAACACAATATCATATAAAGCAGACAACAACAACACCTTCATCAACACAATCAGTACAATTCAATAAAGTCAAAGTAACTGATAGTATTGCCAGGATACCTCCCCCAGAACAACAAAGAAGTGGACTAGCTTTTGGTTATCAGACGCATTCACTGTACATGAATTATAGACACTTACAAAGAATTATGGGGATGCGGGTGGTGCTGTGGTTTAAACCACAGAGCCTAGGGCTTGCCGATCAGAAGGTCGGCGGTTTGAATCCCCGCGACGGGGTGAGCTCCCATTGCTCGGTCCCTGCTCCTGCCAACCTAGCAGTTCGAAAGCACCTCAAAGTGCAAGTAGATAAATAGGTACCGCTCCGGCGGGAAGGTAAACGGCGTTTCTGTGCGCTGCTCTGGTTCGCCAGGAGCAGCTTAGTCATGCTGGCCACATGACCCAGAAGCTGTACGCCGGCTCCCTCAGCCAGTAAAGCGAGATGAGCACCGCAACCCCAGAGTCGGCCACGACTGGACCTAATGGTCAGGGGTCCCTTTACCTTTACCTTTCTACAAAGAACTATAGATTTAAAGAAACATTTCTGGGGGGGGGGGCAAATTCATTGAATCCATGGAGGCTTGTCAGCTTCAGATGTGTCAGTATTCTGGATGTATTTCAGTCTGGTTTGCCCATGTAGCAACATGGTAGAGAAGCACCACATGGACTGAACTTTCACTGAGAAACCTTGAACCAGTTGCAATTTGTGAAGGTAAAATGGTCAGGGTGGAGAATTGTGTGTGCTACTCAGAGGAAAAGAGGAATATAATTTATAAATTTATAAATTATAAATTGACGTAGAAGTCCAAGTCAGTTTCTTAACCTTTTGCAATGCCAGGAGCCTCAGCTCCGTTATCTGAAGTAATAATCAAGTGCGCACCTCTGAGCATGTGTGAAATGCCTTTCCCTCACCTCCAGGCAACCACAGACAATTGTGTGTGATTTGCAGACAGCCTCTTCAGCGACTTCCCTTCTAGGAATCGAGGGCTTGACTCTGGTCCAAGTGGACTGGCTCTCAATTTTTAAGGCAAACTCAAGAGCTAAAGGCAGCCCTGTTTAGGGAAGCTTTTAATGTTTGATATTTTATTGTTCTGTTAATAATCTGTTGGGAGTTGGACTGGATGATCTCTGGGGGTCCCTTCCAACTCTACCATTCTACGATTGTAAAGAAAAATACGTGTGGCCAGTAGGCAGTTACTTCAGTGAAGTGGCACAGTTTGTGTTGGGAACCTTCTTCAGCTCGTCGTAATCAGGGCAGCGCCCACACAGAGGCGTGGAGGGACTGAGAAAATAACAAAATTGGAGAAGTGACTTCTTTTTCATGCCAGTGCCTTGTCAAGAGGGGAAAATGACTCATGGTGCTCTCAGACGATGACCCCCATACCGTCCTGTTATGAAGTGTGGGAACTTGAAATAATAGAATCCCAAACTTTTTCTAGCTACTGCTCCCTTGGTTCCATAAACTCATCTCTCACACAGTCCCCCTTACCAGTTTATTCAAAATTCAATTTACACCATACCCTCCAACATTTCTCTGATGAAAATAGGGGCATCCTATTTAATAATAATAATAATAATAATAATAATAATAATAATAATAATAATAATAGCCCACCCATCTGACTGGTTTGCCCCAGCCACTCTTGGCACCTTCCAACATATATGAAAACATAACATTAAACATTAAAAACTTCCCTATACAGGGCTACCTTCGGATGTCTTCTAAAGTTTGCATGGTTACTTATCTCCTTGGTTCACAGGTCGCATAACTCCATACCTTCCAACATTTCTCTGATTAAAATAGGGATGTCCTAAGGAAAATAGGGACACGGGTGGCGCTGTGGGTTAAACCACAGAGCTTAGGGCTTGCCAATCAGAAGGACGGTGGTTTGAATCCCCGTGACGGGGTGAGCTCCTGTTGCTCGGTCCCTGCTCCTGCCAACCTAGCAGTTCGAAAGCACGTCAAAGTGCAAGTAGAGAAATAGGTACTGATCTGGCGGGAAGGAAAACGGCGTTTCCGTGCGCTGCTCTGTTTCGCCAGAAGCAGCTTAGACCTGCTGGCCACATGACCCGGAAGCTGTACGCCGGCTCCCTCGGCCAATAAAGCGAGAAGAGTGCCGCAGCCCCAGAGTCGGCCACGACTGGACCTAACGGTCAGGGGTCCCTTTACCTTTTTAAGGAAAAGAGGGACATTCCATGATCAAATCAGAAAACGGAAAGACTTATGTAAATCTGGGGCTGACCTCGGAAAATAGGGACACTTGGAGGCAGGGCCATCTTACCCATAGGTGCTAGGGGTGCGGGACACCCAGGCACCGGGCTTTCAGGGGCACCAAGCCGAGAGTCTGGGTCCGAGATTTGGAGTCCAGGTATTGGGAAGAGCCGACAGCTGCTGCCAAGCAAAGTAGATCCCTCAAAGCGCTGCAGCTCTTCTGCTGCAAGCGAGCGAGGTGCTGAGGCAGCCGGCCAGCTCTGCCCTCCTGCGCACCTGGGACTGGCAGGCTGTCGAAAGGCCTACCCAGCTTAAGACAGCCCTGCTGGGAGGGTCCTTTTAAACTACTTAGTTTGATTAATTCAACAATGTTAACGAACTTCATCCAGGGATGCCAGCTTTTCAGAGATTGATTGTGGTTTACACCTCCAGCAGCCCTTGAAACTCTCTTACCTCTTTGCCCCCCCCCCCCAGGAATTCTTAGCCCCCCATAGCTATGAATATATATCCTTTGGGCCACAGCAGCGAGGCTGAGGGGGGGAGGTCTTGTCGTCTGGGCAGCCAGGAGCTCCAGACACCCTGCCCAGGCTTCCACCCGGGGAGATCACGTCGGTGCAGCAAACACCCCCAGAGGTGCACTCCATTATCTCTTGAGACGGAGAGATGGCAACATTCGTAGCTACATAAATATAAGCAAAATTGCACTGAGAGGACGTGTTGACGGCCAGCCAGCCAGGAGCTGCCGTTATGCACCGGTGCGATACATCAACCACATTCTGAGTTTCAGTCAGTTAAAAAAGAAATGTTTATGTCGCAGGTCCTTTGCAAGGTTCAGCTCAGAGCAGTGGCGTAGCGTGGGTTGTCAGCACCCGGGGCAAGGCAAGTAATTTGCGCCCCCTAACCCGTGGATTTGCGTACCCTAACCCGTGGATTTGCGCACCCTAACCCTAACCTCCAGATGTTGCGCCCAGTGCGGCCGGCCCCCCCTGCACCCCCCACGCTACGCCACTGGCTCAGAGCAAGACAAGCCTCTGCGTCTCCAGCTTCCAGCACCAACCACAAGCCTCACACATTGCTCCTTCTTGGCCTATTGCTCTCCATTCTAGGATGAGTTGTGAAAAGTCCCGTCCATTTGCCTCTATGGCAACAGAACTCCCTCTTTGGCCATGTAAACTTCCGTCTGTGCTTAACTGACTAGCTAAGGCCATTATCTTACCAATAAACCAGTCTGACTGATTCACCGTGCTTCCTCTTGTAGAATCTAGACTCACAATGGCAGGTCACAGGTGCGCAAGGGACTCATGGGTTATGACCCGTGACTGACCAGCCCACCACCTATAACACTATTTTCAATGCGATCGGCTTGTGCATTTCCTTTCTGTAAATGGTGTTAGATGAGAGATGCTTGTGGTTTTTTTCGTTTGCTTAGTCTTTTCTTTTTGTTTTGTCAACCACGTACCCTGGGGCTTATTTTGGTATAATCAGCACATAAGGAACAAATAATGAGCCCTGGAAAATGCATTTTGGTGCGGAGGTGGCCTGCAGGACAGCAAGCAGCCCAGGCTTTGCTGGAGCTTCAAATGCTACTCCAGAGTAATTCTGCTTCAAAGTGCAGCAGCCCTTAACAGCGGCCTCCTCCCTCTATTTTCTGCATGTTCCTGTTTTAAACTTTTAACATAGAAGCACGCCAGCGAGGCTCCTTTCCTCGGTGACCCTAGAAGATGAGTCTCCCGTGGGCGGGGGTGGGCGGGTTGGGCTCCAGAGATGTCATGCTTTTTTGAGCTAGAGAGGGAAGTGCGGGGGGGGGGGGATGTTTCCTCTTTTCTTCTCCCCAGAGAGTGAAAGGTTGCTTATTTATGCAGTAGAAATAGACTGAAAGACCATCTTCTCCCCCATCGTTCAGCCCGGATACAGAGGTCCAGCTCCGAGGGCCTTCTAGTGGTTCCCTGACTGCAGGAAGTGAAGCTACAGGGAACCAGGGGCGGCCGCCAAGACCACGTAACACCGGTCTTGAAAGACCTACATTGGCTCCCAGTATGTTTCCGAGCACAATTCAAAGTGTTGGTGCTGACCTTTAAAGCCCTAAAGGGCCTCGGTCCAGTACAATGGTACCTCGTGTTAAGTACTTAATTCGTTCCGAAGGTCCGTTCTTAACCTGAAACTGTTCTTAACCTGAAGCACCACTTAAGTTAATGGGGCTTCCCGCTGCCGCCGCGCGATTTCTGTTCTCATCCTGAAGCAAAGTTCTTAACCCGAGGTACTATTTCTGGGTTAGCAGAGTCTGTAACCTGAAGCGTATGTAACCCGAGGTACCACTGTATACCTGAAGGAGCGTCTCCACCCACATTGTTCTGCCCGGACGCTGAGGTCCAGCGCCGAGGGCCTCCTGGCAGTTCCCTCATTGCGAGAAGCAAAGCTACAGGGAACCAGGCAGAGGGTCTTCTCGGTAGTGGTGCCCGCCCTGTGGAATGCTCTCCCATCAGATGTCAAAGAGATAAACAATTACCTGACATTCAGAAGACATCTGAAGGCAGCCCTGTTCAGGGAAGTTTTTAATGTGTGACATTTTAATGTATTTTTAATCTTTGTTGGAAGCCGCCCAGTGGCTGGGGAAACCCAGCCAGATGGGCAGGGTACAAATAATAAATTATTATTATTATTATTATTATTATTATTATTATTATTACCAGGCAGAGAGCTTTCTCTGTAGTCGCACCTCCCTGTGGAATGCCCTCCTGTCAGATGTAAAACAGATAAACAGCTCTATTACTTTCAGAAGACATCTGAAAGCTGCCCTGTACAAGGAAGTTTTTAATGTCTGAGGTTTTATTGTGCTTTAAATGTTTTGTTGGGAGTCACCCAGAGCAACTGGGGAAATCCAGTCATGTGGGTGGCATATAAATAATAAAACAGAAATCAACATATAGATGGTCATTAAATGAAGGATTATTAAAGAAGCCAGAGCTATAGGGGAAAGGGATGAAAGTCCTAAAAGACTACATTGAAATAAATTTAAACAGACTTAAATATGGTACAGGATGCAGGTAAGGCAGTAATAAGAGGCTTCTTTATATACAACAAAACGCTTCCCAAAAGAAATCAAGAGAAGCCAAGAAGCAAGAGATAATAAAAGAACTTACCATGAATGAAAATAAATGAACTGAAAAACTGGGAAAGACTATTAAAATGCTACAGACGCAGTTATCAATTCTGACTCTACATGAAATTAAAATATCCTAAACGGAAAGAGTCTGAATTTGCAAACAAACCTGGAAGATTGTCGCTGTGGCAATTAAAGAAAGAAGAGAAATCTAATGTGATTAACCCACCCACCAGCCGCTGACACTCTGGAGGGAGGAAAGAAAGTGACGTTTTGGTTTTAAGTGACTAACAAAGCAAAAATTGCAATACTGAGCTGGGTATTTGGTGGCTGAATTGCCTGACCACAGGTGGCTCATCTAGAGCAGGGGTCTGCAACCCGCGGCTCCGGAGCCGCATGTGGCTCTTTTACACCTTTGCCGCGGCTCCGGGGTGGATACTAACTAGGGGAGGAGGCACATTGTGCGCCCTGACACTCCCCACTGTGACGGGCGCTGTACTGGCTGTGACGTCGCATGGGGGCGGTGCGTGCATTAGTCACGCACCGTCCCGACGTCACCTTCCCGCCCACCTGCCCGCTACATTGTAAGGGGCATGTACGCTGGTCACTGCATTGAAAGGGGGCATGTACGCTGGTCACTGTTTTGAAGGGGAGTGAAGAACACACACACACACACACACAAAGGTAACTTGTTAATATAATGTTTATTTCTATGAGGAGGAGTAATTCTGAGGGGTCAAACAAAGAAATAATTAAAAAAAGGGACAAAAAAGTTATTTTTATAATGGCGAGTTTTGCGGCTCCCAGTTGTTTTTTCTTCGGAAACGGGTCCAAGTGGCTCTTTTTGTCTTAAAGGTTGCAGACCCCTGATCTAGAGCATCATTCTGCTCCCAGAGTGGCGAACCTGATGCTCCAAAAGGAAAGGCCATGAGCAGGATGCGGCCGCAAGAGCAGTGGAGGGAGATAGGACCCGATGGTGGCCTCATCCTACGTGATTTGGGGGTGTTCAGAAGTAATAATAATAATAATAATAATAATAATAATAATAATTTATTATTATTTATACCCCACCCATCTGGCTGGGTTTCCCCAGCCACTCTGGGCAGCTTCCAAAAAAATAAATAAATACTGTAATACATCAAACATTAAAAGCTTCCCTAAACAGGGCTGCCTTCAGATGTCTTCTAAAAGTCTGGTAGTTGTTCTTCTCTTTGACATCTGGTGGGAGGGTGTTCCACAGGGCAGGTGCCAATACCGAGAAGGCCCTCTGCCTGGTTCCCTGTAACTTGGCTTCTCGCAGTGAGGGAACCGCCAGAAGGCCCTTGGAGCTGGACCTCAGTGTCCAGGCAGAACAATGGGGGTGGAGACACTCCTTCAGATATACTGGACTGAGGCCGTTTAGGGCTTTAAAGGTCAGCACCAACACTTTGAATTGTGCTCGGAAACGTACTGGGAGCCAATGTAGGTCTTTCAAGACCGGTGTTATGTGGTCTCGGCGGCCGCTCCCAGTCACCAGTCTAGCTGCCGCGTTCTGGATTAGTTGTAGTTTCCGGGTCACCTTCAAAGGTAGCCCCACGTAGAGCGCATTGCAGTAGTCTAAGCGGGAGATAACCAGAGCATGCACCACTCTGGCGAGACAGTCCATGGGCAGGTAGGGTCTCAGCCTGCGTACCATATGGAGCTGGTAGATAGCTGCCCTGGACACAGAATTAACCTGTGCCTCCATGGACAGCTGTGAGTCCAGAATGACTCCCAGGCTGCGCACCTGGTCCTTCAGGGGCACAGTTACTCCATTCAGGACCAGAAGGGGCAAAGTGCATTTTGGATAGCAGCTCCACCCCACATTTCTGAAAGATGAACAGCAGCACATTCCACACAAACATCTGGCGCTTATTTTCTCCAAAGGAAGTCCTGTTGGGTTTTTTTCAGGAGTTAACGTTCCAGTAAGTCTGGTTAAGGCGGCACCCTTATTTGAATGTGTAGTTTGTGATTTGGATACGAGCAGTGCAAGTAACCGCAGGGGTCCAGTTGTGGGGTGGGGCTAGTAGAGAAATAAGCTGCTTGCCCGGGAGGGAAAGCACCGTTCCCTCCCCCCCTCCCCCTCTGCACCTGCCGCAACCCTTTAACCTCCTGAGAACCTCTATGCAGGGTTCACATTTCCATATTGCAAGGCAAAAACATAATAAGAGCTTGTTGCTGTTGTTTAGTCGTTTAGTCGTGTCCGACTCTTCGTGATCCCATGGACCAGAGCACGCCAGGCACTTCTGTCTTCCACTGTCTCCCGCAGTTTGGTCAGACTCGTGTTTGTAGCTTCGAGAACACTGTCCAGCCATCTTGTCCTCTGTTGTCCCCTTCTCCTTGTGCCCTCCATCTTTCCCAACATCAGGGTCTTCTCCAGGGAGTCTTCTCATGAGGTGGCCAAAGTCTTGGAGCCTCAGCTTCAGGATCTGTCCTTCCAGTGAGCGCTCAGGGCTGATTTCCTTCAGAATGGAGAGGTTTGATCTTCTTGCAGTCCATGGGACTCTCAAGAGTCTCCTCCAGCACCATAACTCAAAAGCATTAATAAGAGCTTACTGGGTCAGATTGCCCCTATGGGAAGTGCACGAGCAGGACCTGAACACAAGACCCCTCCTGTGGTTTCCAGCAACTGGGATTCAAAAGCATTTCTGCCTCCAACTGTGGAGAGCCATCATGACTGATAGCCATCAATACCCCTTTCCTCCCAAGAGTATGTTTAATCCTTTTTAAATCTTAAAGGTATATCTCTAATCCCTCTCTAACCCCATCTAAGTTGGTGGCCCTGTCTCCTGTGGAAGGGAGTTCCACAGATTTAATTCTGCCTTGCAAGAAGAAGTCCTTCCTTTTCTCTGTCCTGATTCGTCCAACCTTCAGCTTCATTGGATGCCATAGAATTCTAGAACTGTAGAGTTGGGAAAAGGTCCATCTAGTTAAAGCCATGGTTTTCCGAGTAGTGATGTATAGAAGCGAGAGCTGGACCATCAAGAAGGCTGATCGCTGAAGAATGGATGCTTTTGAATGATGGTGCTGGAGGAGACTCTTGAGAGTCCCATGGGCTGCAAGAAGATCCAACCTCTCCATTCTGAAGGAAATCAGCCCTGAGTGCTCACTGGAAGGACAGATCCTGAAGCTGAGGCTCCAAGACTTTGGCCACCTCGTGAGAAGAGAAGACTCCCTGGAAAAGACCTTGATGTTGGCACAAGGAGAAGGGGATGACAGAGGACGAGATGGTGGGACAGTCTTCTTGAAGCTACCAGCATGAGTTTGACCAAACTGCGGGAGACAGTGGAAGACAGGAGTGCCTGGCGTGCTCTGGTCCAGGGGGTCACGAAGAGTCGGACACATTAAACAAGAAGATGATGATGATGAAGAAGAAGAGTTGGGAGGTAACCTGAGGGTCATCTAGTCCAACCCCCTAAAATGCAGGAATCTTTTGGCCATCACGACCCTGAGATTGAGAGTCTCATGCTTCACCGACTGAGCTAAAGAGTTCTAGTGTTAGGAGGCGAGAGGAAGGAAAACGCTTCTATCCAATTTAGCCATGAATTTGCCTAGTCTCCATCCGAAGCGGTGACCGCCCTTTGCCTCTTGCGAGAGTGAAAGGTAACTACAGTATTTGCTGAGAGAGAGCCCTCTTTAAAAAAAGTGGAAGGGCTGGTGGGGACGAGGAGCCTGGGGGGCGAGGCCTTCGGGAAAGAGGCGCGGCCGCCGTGGGGCTGGGCGGTTCTTAAGCGCACGGCTTCCCCATCGCGGGCGCGTCGGGTTCTGCTTCTGCTTCTACGGACCGTGAAACCGTCGGGGAGGCGCAACAACTGCTGTTTTCCTGCTTTGCTGCAGCAACTGCGCGGGGCAGAGACCTTTTCCTCTCCCCTTGCCGGGCATTTTTGTGGGGTGCGTCCCCCCCGAGGACTGCGTACAGGCGAGAGCCATTCTGGAGATGCTCCTGGCCCCCGAAGAGGCACCAGCGAGCGCGCAGGAGCTGCCGGGCTGCTGAGAACGCGCCGTCGAGGGAACGTCGGAAGGCGGCAGGCAGGTGAATCCGGGGAGAGACGGCGGGGACAGGGGGCAGCCGCGACCCTCCGCTCCCCCGGCAATGGCAGGAAGGAGATGGGTCGTACGAGGGAAGCGTAAGGAATGCTTAACCCGGAGTCTTGTCTGTGTCTTTAAGGCCCTGGAGCCTGTGAAATGATAAGGCAGCGAAGAGCGTGCTCTAGAGCATGTGCAGAGTTTGTTTTCCTCTTCCCCCGAGTCATCACTCACCTGCGCTTTCGGCTCATCTGGGTAGTCGTGAGCCAAGGTACTTCTCTGTTGCGAAGGCTCTGGGTGCCTTGATCAGACGTCTCCCTTTTCAGGGGGGTTTGTAGGGGACATGCCAAAAAAAAAAACCCCTATTGTTTGCGTTGTATAGTTCATAAGTCACCCCACTGAATTTCAGTGGCTGTTGCGGCAGGAGCTGAATCTTGCAGTCTGAAACATCTGGAGCCTGGAGGGCACCTAGTTGGAGAAGGCTGCTGGAATATGTAGCCAGGTGGTGAAAGAAAGGAGTTTCACAAGGACTCGACTCACCCTTTCAACTAAATGTTTAGCCCTCAACCGTGCTATTCAGTGTGCACCTGAGAACGCGCTGTACACTGCAATTGAACCGGAGTTAAGTCGCGCAAGCTCTGGTGCCCTAAGGCTTTTCAGCACATCATAGTTTCTAGAGGCACAGCGAAGATATTCTAAGGGAGGGAACAATGGAGGAAATTGAGCATCTTGATTCTGTTTTAATCTGTATCGCAGCTCCGTGGGAGGTGTGTCCAGCTCTGTCCTTCTGGTTGTTTATACACGCCTCCCCCTCCCCCTGCAAAAGCCGCAATCCACTGCTCACCCAGTTGGGGGGGGGGATACAAGTACCTGTATTTTTCTTCCAGTAGTTGTGTGAGGAAAGATTAACCATTAGCCTGGCTGCCTCAGACTATTAAAAAGGTAAAGGGACCCCTGACCATTAGGTCCAGTCATGGCCGACTCTGGGGTTGCGACACTCATCTTGCTTTATTGGCCGAGGGAGCCAGCGTACAGCTTCCAGGTCATGTGGCTAGCATGACTAAGCCGCTTCTGGCGAACCAGAGCAGCGCACGGAAACGCTGTTTACCTTCCCACCAGAGCGGTACCTATTTATCTACTTGCACTTAGACGTGCTTCCGCACTACTAGGTTGGCAGGAGCAGGGGAGCTCACCCCGTCACGGGGATTTGAACCGCCGACCTTCTGATCGGCAAGTCCTAGGCTCTGTGGTTTAACCCACAGCACCACTATGGTTTATTAAAATCACACAAAAAAAACTTTGTCCATAGGTATAACTATGGTTTCCAACAAACCATGGTTTGTTATTGGGTTATGAACCTTGGTTTGTTTTAACTGCAGCTTGTCATCATGCTTAAACTCAACACCCCCTCCTGAACCAAGGTTTGTTTGGCCAGACCACCTCAATTGCAGGAGCAACTGGAAAAACAACAACAAACAAACTTTGGATAAATAAGCCATTGTTTGTCTGATTGTCTGTGCGGCAACTCATGGTGAACTTGTAGTTTGTCAAACCACAGTGTAGTGTTACATGGAAACCAGACAATTTCCTCCTCCAACACTGCTGCTTTGGGGGGGTAAAAAACTGAGCCCACATCTCCACCCAGGGTCTTCAAGGAGTTTGGAGTGGAATGTGCACCTAATAGTCTTATTGATGTTTCCTTAGTTTTGGTATATTTGAAAATCATATCTCTTCCTCTCTCATAAATAAAATGAAATATTGGTTTGCTTCTGTGACCCAGATGGCACGTCACAGTAAACCATAGTTGATGGTGGGTTGTCCTGTTCCCTCAACACACAGAGGAAACAAACCATGGTTCCTAGTGTCAGGCGCATTGCACATAGGTCTAGGGCACAAATTTGCATTAGCTGTTGCATAATGTATGAATGCTTCTGAGCAAATTGTGCAGAGTGTGTTGTGTGTGTCATAGACATATCTCCACTGGGCTATCCCCCAACAACTCTCCTGCTGGGTGAAGTATGTCCATTGTGGTTGGTTTTGCTCTAACAGAGCACGAGGTCTCTTAGAGGCCAAGGGATGCTCTGCGCATGGGCTCCGGAAGGCCAGGGATGCTCATGTGAGCCCAGTAAGATCTCGCAAGAGCACTCCAGAATTGGTGCACCAACAGGGCTTTGTCCCCTACCCTGCCCCCCCTCCAAGCAAGGCAGAGAGCTGAAGAGCTCATACCACGCTGTTTCTGCTTGGATTACGTGGTGTGGAAAGAGCTTTCAAGCTCTCGGCTTTGCTTGCATTTAACTTGCAGAATTTCAACCAGCCGGCCCCATGCCACATATGGTTGAAATTGCGCAATCTAAGTGGCCAAAAGATTCAATTGCATATTCTCTCTGCAAATGCAGGCGGCTTTAGCGTGACTCGGCAGGTTTGATGTTTCAGGCAGGTGAGCCCCTGCTGTCACTCCTCAACTTCAGCACACCTTGAAAATATTCCCCGCCTCGCCAGCACCATTTTATTCAAATTGATCTCATAATTTGTACTTGCACACACTTTTGCCAATTAAAAAATATTTGTGCAATGGTGCTTAAGTGGAAAAATGTGTTGATGCAAGTTTAACACCGGTCTTGAAAGACCTACACTGGCTCCCAGTATGTTTCCAAGCACAATTTAAAGTGTTGGTGCTGACCTTTAAAGCCCTAAACGGCCTCGGTCCAGTGTACCGGAAGGAGCGTCTCCACCCCCATCGTTCTGCCCGGATGCTGAGGTCCAGCGCTGAGGGCCTTCTGGCTGTTCCCTCATTGCGAGAAGCCATGTTACAGGGAACCAGGCAGAGGGCCTTCTCGGTAGTGGCACCCGCCCTGTGCAACGCCCTCCCACCAGATGTCAAAGAGAAAAATAACTACCAGACTTTTAGAAGACATCTGAAGGCAGCCCTGTTTAACGAAGCTTTTAATGTTTGATGCATTACTGTATTTTAATATTTTGTTGGAAGCCGCCTAGAGTGGCTGGGGAAACTCAGCCAGATGGGTGGGGTATAAATTATTATTATTATTATTATTATTATTATTATTATTATTATTATTATTATAAAAAAGCAGATTTCCTTCTTTCTTTTAGAAAAGTGCAACATGCGCCCTTTCCAACTGGGACAATTTCAGGCCACTTTCATGCCATACTTTTAAAGTTTGGTGATACCACTTTAGACAGCCCTAGCCTCCCCCAAATAATTTTGGGAGCTGTAGTTTGTGAAGCTTGCTAAGAGACCCCCCACCCATTCCCCTCACAGAACTACAATTCCCAGGGTTTGCTATGAAGAGAGATTGGCTTTTAAACCATTCTGGGAATCATAGCTCTGTGAGGGGAATGAACCTCAGTAATTTTTGGTCTTTTCAGACAGGCCCCCTGGAGTTAGAAAGTTTGAGAAGCCTTAGCCTAATCCCCTTTTAAAGTCACAAAGCTTATCTCATCGTGTGGCAATGAATGCAAACAATTAAATTCCCCACCTTTTTCTTTGGCCAACAGACCCATTTGGAAACTTCAGAAGGCTCCGCGGGCGCCAGTCACAAAATGGCTGCCGTTAGGCAGGAGCGTAACACCTAATAGCTGCCACATCTGAAAGATCAGGGGAAAAAAGAGATTGGGGGGCCCAAAATGGAGCAAGCAGCTCCTACCCCCCTTGCTTAGGCATCGTAGGTTTTTGAGGGTATATTTACTGGAACACTTGTGGCCACCATAGGAAAGAGGAGCTGGCAGGGCCCCTGAATCAAATTATGCACTGTGGGGAAAAGTCTTAATTTCCTGAGAAAGTTCCCCTTCCTCATGCAAAAGCATGGTCAGTGCACAGGGGCTGCCTTGTCTGCAGATCTGATGAGCCAAAAGACAAGTTCTCTTTTTAAATTATTTTTAAACCACTGCTAGGAACCAAAGGGGACGGGGGTGGTACTGTGGGTTAAACCACAGAGCCTAGGACTTGCCCATCAGAAGGTCGGCTCCCGTTGCTCAGTCCCTGCTCCTGCCAACCTAGCAGTTCGAAAGCAATGTGCAAGTAGATAAATAGGTACCACTCCGGCGGGAAGGTAAAAGGTGTTTCCGTGCGCTGCTCTGGTTCGCCTGAAGCAGCTTAGTCATGCTGGCCACATGACCCGAAAGCTATACGCCGGCTCCCTCGGCCAGTAAAGCGAGATGAGCGCTGCAACCCCAGAGTCGGCCATGACTGGACCTAATGGTCAGGGGTCCCTTTACCTTTAAGGAAAAGGAGGAAATTCCGGGATCAAATCAGAAACTGGGATGGCTTCTGTAAATCTGGGGCTGTCCTTGCAAAATAGGGACACTTGGAGGGTCTGATCCAGCTTAGTTTGGTCTACACACTGACAGATCAGGCAGGCCCACCTGGAGATGCTGGGGCCTCTTCTCCATGCAAAGCTGCTGGCCCTACATTTGCAAATGTGCAATACATTAAAATGCTTAATACTGCACTGTTGTCGGTTTGGGGGGTCAGTCTGGATGATGTCCTGAGTCCCTTCTAGTTCTTGGGGTCCAAATGCTTGTTTACAAAGCTATTGTACTACCAACCTTACTATATGCTTGTAAAACGTGGACCACTTATAAACGCCATCTCCAACTCCTCAAAAGATTCCATCAACGGTGTCTCCGAAAAATTTTACATACCACTTGGGAAGACAGGCGAACTAATACCAGTGTACCAGAAGAAGCAAAGATCAGCAGTGCGGAAGCAATGATTCTTCAATGTCAACTTCATTGGACTGGTCATGTTGTGCGGATGCCTGATGATCGTCTTCCAAAGCAACTACTCTATTCCGAACTTAAAAATGGGAAGTGTAATGCTGGTGGTCAACAAAAGGGGTTGAAAGACTGTCTCAAGGCAAATCTTTAAAAATGTAATATAAACACTGACGACTGGGAAACACTGGCCTGTGAGTGCTCCAGTTGGAGAGCAGCCTTTACCAAAAGTGTCCTGGGCTTTGAAGACACTCAAACTCAGGACGCAAGGGAGAAATGTGCTAGGAGGAAGGCACACTTGGCAAATCCACACTGTGATCAGCTCCTGCCCGGAAACCAATGTCCCCACTGTGGAAGGATGTGTGGATCCAGAAGAAGAAGAAGAAGAAGAAGAAGAAGAAGAGAATCTAACAGAGGAATTCACCAAACTAGTTAGACAATTCTCTTTGGACAATGACCTCTGCAGGCCACTTAAGCGTCCTGGTCAGCACCTCAAAAAATGAGCTAGGTTGCAAGAACTACAACTGAGTGGTGGCACCATCTGGGCAGATAGGTGCCCCTCATCTCCTAGCTGCTAGGTAGGAGAACAACTGCCAGAGTTTTGGGGTGTGAGCTGAGCTGGAAGCAGGCAGGAAGCTGGATGCACAGAGACCTGCTTGCTCTGTGCTGGGTCCAAAGCAGTGACTCATTGAGAAGCAAGATCCTTTGGGGTATTCATGCTGTCAGCCCCTCTTATCTGAGCCCCCTGAGCTGTCGGCTCAGGTTGTAGATACAGTCATACCTTGGTTGTTGATTGCCTTGGTACTCAAACATTTTGGGTCCCGAATGCCGCAAACCCAGAAGTGAGTGTTCCGGTTTGCGAACGTTTTTTGGAAGCCAAATGTCCATCACAGCTTCCGATTGAGTGCAGGAAACTCTTGCAGCCAATCGGAAGCTGCACCTTGGTTTTCGAGCATTTCCGGGAGTTGAACGGACTCCCAGAACGGATTAAGTTTGACAACCAAGGTACCACTGTGTGTGTAAATAAAGCCATATATGCAAAAGACTAGGGATGCAGGTGGCGCTGTGGTCTCAACCATTGAGCCTCTTGGGCTTGCTGATCGGAAGGTCGGCGGTTCAAATCCCCGCGACGGAGTGAGCTCCAGTTGCTCTGTCCCAGCCTTCCAACCTAGAAGTTCAAAAGCATGCCAGTGCAAGTAGATAAATAGGTACCGCTGTGGCAGGAAAGTAAGCAGCGTTTCCATGCACTCTGGTTTCTGCCACGGTGTTCCATTGTGCCAGAAGCAGTTTAGTCCTGCTGGCCACATGACCCAGAAAGCTGTCTGTGGACAAACGCCAGCTCCCTCAGCCTGAAAACGAGATGAGCGCCGCAATCCCAGAGTCTCCAGGGGTCCTTTACCTTTTACATATACAGTGGTACCTCGGGTTACAGACGGTTCAGGTTACAGACGCTATAGGTTACAGACTCTGCTATCCCAGAAATAGTACCTTGGGTTAAGAACTTTGCTTCAGGATGAGAACAGAAATCACACAGTGACAGTGCGGCGGCAGTGGGAGGCCCCATTAGCTAAAGTGGTACTTCAGGTTAAGAACAGTTTCAGGTTAAGAACGTATCTCCAGAACAAATTAAGTTCTTAACCCAAAGTACCACTTTATCCAAAATACCTCAGTCTCTGCTGACCTTCATTCCGAGGAAATTGAACCCTGAGTAAGTGCCAGGAAAGCCTTGGAGTTTCCCTGCTCAGAGATTGAGGTGGCGTGAAACAGCACTTTATAGCAAAAGAACTTCCCGTTTTGAAGTTCTGCTAGTGCGAACCCCTGCAAAGTGACAGGCTGAGCTACATGGACCAGTGTTTGGAGCGACTTATGACAGTGCTGCGAACAGGGCTTAATTTCCCCGAAACACACAGTTCCACCCCAGCAGTGCCTTGGTCTATTGTCACAAGTATGTTCAGAGGCACTTTTGGCCTGTTGTTGCATGTCACCCTTCCCCGGCTTCTGACCAGCGTTCAAAATTAGCCAGGCGCCAGGCGTGTTTTGCGACTGATTGCAAGCAGTTTGAGAAATCTTGGTAACTCAAGATTTAAAATTGCTGCCACTGGCACAGAGGGCGCAAGAGGAGAAATGCCTCCCCGATGTTTTGGGGGCAACTCGCAGCCGTGCTGTCCGGAGCTGGCGCGAGTTGCCACGCAAACATCTGGAGGCCGCCATTGCAACAAATGCAATGTGTAAAGATCGAAACCCAAAATGCTGGCAGGCGGAGGCCAATTGAAACCGGTAGCTTGTGTGTGTGCTTCTTCCTGTCCCCGGAGAGAGAGAGAAGAAACTTTCTCTTCCTCCTAACCAACTTCCGCTGTGCTGAGGAAAGCTTATCTCATACCCTTGTGGCGCCGCTTTGGGCCGGTGGCCCAAATTCTGTTCCCTGTGTGCCATGCCTCTTGATCCGCTGAGTTGAGAGTGCCTTCTGCTTTTCAGAGGCTGAGAGGGGATGTTAAATGTCTACAGGGGGTCATGTCAGCGGGGAAGGAAATGGGCTTTCCCCACTTGCCTCCTATCACAGCTCTGTGGTTATTGTGGTGGCCATGGTTCGTAGGGAGATAATGCTCTAGGACGAGTGTTTTTCCTGAGAGCGTAAGGTGTTAAGAATAGTCCGCTATTCATGATGTGTGGTGCGAACGTAGAGAAATAAAAAAAATTCTGGGGAATAATATATAATGAGTTGAAGAAAATGTTTAAATTAACATTTGTAAAAAAAACCACAAGCATTTTTGTTAGGGGTTGTAGGAAAAGACCTGCCAAGGAAAATTAAGAATCTATTTACATATGAGACATTAAAAAATTCTGGGAAATGATATATAATGAGTTGAAGAAAATGTTCAAATAAACATTTGTAAAAAAAACCAGAAGCATTTTTGTTAGGGATTGTAGGAAAAGACCTGCCAAGGAAAGTAAAGAATCTATTTATGTATGTGACAACGGCAGCAAGAGTCTTAATAGCACAAGGATGGAAGAATGAGGAAATCCCGACAAAAGAACAGTGGCAAGAGAAATTGATGGATTATGCAGTACTGGCAAAATTGGCATGCAAGCTGCGAGACAAGGACAACTGTGACTTTAAAGAAGATTGGGAACTTTTTACAAACTACTTAAAAAACAACAAAATGAATTGGACTCCTTGGAAGGTTTTGAATAAACACACACAAATTTATTGATAGTTAACATAATAGACAGAGAATTTGAGGATCTTTACAATTTTACAATGTGCAGAGAATAACATGTGTTGAAAAATCAGAGAGAGAAGCTGAGGGAAGTCTTGGGGGTTGTTCCTGGGGTGGGGAAGGGGAAGGGGGGAGGAAACAATGAAGATGATATGTTTTGATAATATGTTATGTTGAAATTCTTAATAAAATGATTTAAAACAAAAAAAAAGAATAGTCTTCTGGATCAGGCCAATGGCTCATCTGGTCCAGACTCCAATTGTACAAGCCGGATTCAAGCGCAAGGGTGTAGCAGCACATGAGTGAAGGCCTCCACCTGACCAAAGCATAAGCACACAGCCAACACTTCCCTGCACACAGAAAAGACACGGGGAAAAGTTGGAGGCAAGATCCTGAAGGGCTTGCTTTCTGTGTGCAGGGAACTCGGTTTCCACTCCCGGATTTTTCACCTGCTGAGCAGCCTCACAACTCTGACCATCTGTAGGGAAAATTCCTGTTCCTGATAGCAGCAGGAGCACCGCCGCTGAGTTAGTCTTTTAAATATTGCTTTGCCTATTTCAATAATGATGGACGGGCCACGGGGTTAGCTTGAAGCTTCCAGAATTATGTTGGCTTGAGTTACAAGGACAGAAGAAGAAAGGGTCTGTTTGGGATGCAAATTGGATGCAGCTCAACTCGGGCGCTGAGGGTGCTGTGCTCAGGTGGTTTAGCCCGTGAATGCAAAATCTGATGCTTACGGTTGCCCACAAAAGCTCACAGTGTTACTATTGGTTTGCAAAGCCCTTAACGGCTTGGGACCAGTTTACTTGTGGGATATGCCCTCTTGACTGCACAACATCCTACTTGTTCTGCACTTGCAAGAAACCAATCTGTTAGTGTGGCAGCACCTGCACTTTGGAACTTTCTGCCACTTGACACCTTGGCTGTACTTTTTGACAGTTGCCTTAAAACATTGTTATTTAGGCAAGCCTACAGACATGTAGGGACACGGGTGGCGCTGTGGGTTAAACCACTGAGCCTAGGACTTGCCGATTGGAAGGTCGGTGGTTCGAATCCCCGCGACGGGGTGAGCTCCCGTTGTTCGGTCCCTGCTCCTGCCAACCTAGCAGTTCGAAAGCACATCAAAGTGCAAGTAGATAAATAGGTACCACTCTGGCGGGAAGGTAAACAGCGTTTCCATGCGCTGCTCTGGCTCACCAGAAGCGGCTTAGTCATGCTGGCCACATGACCCAGAAGTTGTACGCTGGCTCCCTCGGCCAATAAAGCGAGATGAGTGCCGCAACCCCAGAGTCGGCCACAACTGGACCTAACGGTCAGGGGTCCCTGTACCTTTACAGACGTATAGAAGTTACACATGTTTTATTTCTTTTTTAGCTGCTATTGATTTTAACAATCTTCTGAATATTTTAAACCACCTGCTTTTACTTGTTTTAATCAGCAATGTTAATGTTTTGTTTTATATCTCTGTAAACCGCTTGGAGATTTCCTTACCATCAAGCGGTACATAAATTTTGTTAGATAAATAAAGAAAAATACGTATTTATGTCTATAGCCTGGGCTTAGAATCTCTTCTGTCTCTCCCTCCCTTCTCCCAGAATGGGCTGCATGAAATCCAAAGAAATCAACCTCGATGAAAAAGTCTCAGGAACTCGTCAGAGCTTGGGTGATCTGAATAATTACATACCAGACCCCACTAACTGTGTAAGTCTAAGTTATTTGCCAGTCTCAAAGAAAAAGTCAGGAGAAATATTTTACGAAGTGTTAAGGGTATTTAACGGAGTGTTAAGAACTTTCTGATGGTAAGAGCTGTTTGACAGCGGAACGGATTCCCTCCAAAAGTGGTGGACTTTTCCTTCCTTGGAGGTTTTTAAGCAGAGGGCTGGATTGGTTAGCTGTGATTCCTGCATTTCAGGGGGCTGGAATCGATGACCTTTGGGGGTCCCTTCAAACTCTTGAAGCATTAGCTTTAAAGGCTGGTATATTTGTGGTGGGATAAGCTTTTTTGGGGTTAGAGATCACCATTAAAGGAAGCAGTCTCTAACCCATCAGAGCTGATGCCATCTTCCGTAAGGCCAAGAGAAAAAAGCACACCAGGAACTCAGGCCAATATAAGTTACAGATGGGTAGCCGTGTTGGTCTGCCATAGTCGAAACAAAACAAAATTCCTTCCAGTAGCACCTTAAAGACCAACTAAGTTAGTTCTTCGTATGAGCTTTCGTGTGTATCTGAAGAAGTGTGCATGCACACGAAAGCTCATACCAAGAACTAACTTAGTTGGTCTTTAAGGTGCTACTGGAAGGCCAATATAAGTTTGAATAGTGGGAGTGGTCCCTACTCGCAAATCAATAGTCAATTGTAACAAGAACTACCCCATTCAAAAGTGTGTATTCTGACAAGAATTACAAACTCAAATAGAGTTATGACTGTTTTACAATTTATGTTAATTTAGAATTTAAATGTATTTTCATGTAATATTTGATACTTCCAGCTGATGAAGGTGAATACATCGAAAAAGTTCTCTGTCCTGGTTTCTGATCCGTAATTGACTTCTGACTTCTGCTCAGTGATCAAAACTAAGACCTTCTCGTCAAATCTGACTTGGGACTAACATGAACTTACTGGTTTCTGATCCGTATACAGTGGTACCTTAGGTTACATACGCTTCAGGTTACAGACTGCTAACCCAGAAATAGTGCTTCAGGTTAAGAACTTTGCTTCACGATGAGAACAGAAATTGGGCAGCAGCAGCGCGGCAGCAGCAGGAGGCCCCATTAGCTAAAGTGGTGCTTCAGGTTAAGAACAGTTTCAGGTTAAGAACGGACCTCCGGAACGAATTAAGTACTTAACCTGAGGTACCACTGTACATATCCTTATGAGTTTGAGTTGGTAATCTCTGTTTGAGTTTGCAATCCTTGTCAGAATACATACTTTTGAATGGATTAGTTCTTGTTACAGTTGATTTGCATTTTTTTTTTTCTGCATTAAATTTTTATTCAAGGTTTGAAAAAAACAACAGACAAATACATACTAATACATACTTACACATATTTGCACATATTATTTTCCTTTCTCCATAGTATATAAACACAAACTATGACCTAGAACTCATAATAAAGAAAATTATAAAATTTTAGGTTCTATCGAACCTTTGACTTCCCTTCACCCATTTTGGTAAGTATCGAATAATTTCCATGATTGCGTATTTAAATGTTACCCTTATAGTTAATCTCTGATAGAGTTACTCTAGTACCGCCAGTTCCTCTACATATCCATTCCAATGTATTTCCAAAATTTGTTCCAATTTTTCTGGACTTTCTGATCATCTTGGTCTCGTATTCTGCCTGTTAACCTATCGAGCTCAGCATAGTTTATAATTTTGACCTGCCAATCTCTTATTGTGGGTATAAGTTCTATTTTCCAATTTTGCGCCAACATAATTCTTGCAGCTGTGGTGGCATAAAGAAATATTTTTTTGTCTTCGTTTTTTATCTCTTTGTTCATAATTCCCAGCAAGAAGGCCTCCGGCTTCTTGGGAAAGGTGTATTTTAATATTTTTTTAAGTTCATTATATATTGCTTCCCAAAAGGCCTTCACCTTACTGCATCGCCACCACATGTGGTAAAGATCTCCCTCCGCCTCTCCACATTTCCAACATATCCTGTTCCTTAGTCTATACATTTTAGCCAGTTTCACCGGGGTGAGATACCATCTGTACAGCATTTTCCAGATGTTCTCCCTCAGAGCCGTACATGCCGTAAACTTGATATTTTTATTCCACAATTCCAACCACCTATCAAACTCTATATTGTATCCAAAGTCAATTGCCCATTTAATCATAGCCTCTTTGACTTCCTCGTCCTTGGTATGCCATTCTAGTAACATATCATATATTTTAGACAATGTTTTATTCTTACCTTCTACTATTTCTGTATTAAACTTTGATTTTTTATTGTCAAACCCTTTTTTCCTTTTATCCTCTTTTAACAGATCATTCACCTGGTGGTATTGTAACCAGCCAGTGAATTGATCTTTTATTTCTTCATAAGGCTTGAGTTTGGGTCCTTGTTCTGTTTTTCTTACCAAGTCTTCATACGTGGCATTCTTCCCCTCCATATTGACTTTTTTTATCGTTAAGACTTCTATTGGTGAAATCCACCAGGGCGTCTTTCTTTCAATGAGATTTTTATTTCTCTCCCAAATCTGATATATAGGTCCCCTAAATATATGGCTTAAAAAAGCTCTATGCACTTTCACTTTCTCATACCAGAGGTATGCATGCCACCCATACCGGTTGTTAAACCCCTCCAGATCTAATAGGTCTCTATTTTCTAATTTTATCCAATCCTTCAACCAGAGAAGACATGCCGCTTCGTAATACACACTCAGTTCTGGTAGGGCAAAACCTCCTCTCTCTCGTTTATCAATCAGTATTTTCATTTTAATCCGTGGTCGTTTCCCCTGCCAGATAAATTTCGCCAGGGATCTCTGCCATTCTTTGCATTGTTTTACTCCCTTAATAACTGGGAGGGTTTGAAATAAGAACAGCATTCTCGGCAAGATGTTCATTTTGACCACTGCTATCCTTCCTAAAAAGGAAAGTTTCATCCTCCCCCAGGTTTCCACATCTTTCTTTATCTTCTTCCATGTAGCTTCATAGTTGTCCTTATATAAATTTATATTTTTAGCCGTGATCCAGACTCCCAAATATTTCACTTTCCTGGCCACCATAATTTCTACCTTTCTTTCTAATTCTGTCATTTCTTCCTTAGTTAGGTTTTTAACCAACATTTTAGTTTTGTTCTTATTTACTCTGAGTCCTGCCACGTCTCCAAATTCCTCAATTTTTTGTAAGGCTTCCTCAACACTATCCTTTGGTTCTTCAAGGGTCAGCACAATGTCATCTGCATAGGCTTTGATTTTAAATTCTCTCTTTCCTACCTTAATCCCCCTCACTTTCGTCGTTTCCCTCAATCTCTCATTAAGTATTTCCAGCACTGTTATAAATAATAAGGGGGACAGGGGACAGCCTTGTCTAGTCCCTTTATAAATATTGAAGTACTCTGTTGTAGTATTATTTATGACCAACTTTGCTTTCTGTTCTTTGTATATTGCTTCAATGCCCCTTCTAAATTTTTCCCCTATTCCCATCATTTCCAAACTCCTCTTTAGAAAATCCCACGAGATGTTATCAAATGCCTTTTCCGCATCTATGAAAACCAGTGCCGCCTTTCTATCTATATTCATATCCAAATATTCAATAATATCTATCAGATTCCTTACATTGTCCCGTAGTTGTCTCCCCGGAAGGAAGCCTGTTTGATCTTTATGTATTTTATTAATCATAACCCTTTTTAACCTTTCCGCCATTATGTCTGCAAATATCTTATAGTCGTTGTTTAACAGTGAAATTGGTCTATAATTTTTTACGTCCAGATTATCCACGTCTTTTTTGGGAATCAGTATAATATAGGCTTCCTTCCAGGTTTTAGGGATCCTTCCTTCTTTCAGTATATTATTCATCACCTCTCCCAACACTGGAGCTATCTGATTTATTAATGTTTTATAATATTTAGCCGGGAGGCCATCCGGTCCTGGCGCCTTCCCGGCTTTCATCTTTCCTATAGCCTTCTTTATCTCTTCCTGTGTGATTTTCTGATCTAGCACCTCTTTTTCTTCTTTTGCAATTTGTTTGAGATGGTATTTTTGCAAATATTGGTCTATTTCTTTTTCTGTTTCCTTTCCTCTGTTATACAAATCCTTATAGTATTTTTGAAATATCCTTTTTATTTCCTTTGGCTCTTCCACAGTTGATTTGCAAGTAGGGACCACTCCCACTATTGAAACTTATAGTCATACCTCGGGATAAATACGCTTCAAGTTGAGCGCTTTCGGGTTGCGCTCCGCAGCCACCCGGAAGTAACGGAGCACGTTAGTTGTGGGTTTCGCCGCTCACGCATGCGCAGACGGTCAAAATGACGTCACGCGTCTTACGTTCTGTTCGGGATGTGAACGGGGCTCTGGAACGGATCCCGTTCGCATCCCGAAGTACCGCTGTATTGGCCTGAGTTCTTGGTGTGTTCTTTTCTCTTGGTATATTTAATAACAAGACCTCCATCTTCCATAAGGCCTGCAGTGATGTGACTTGTCTGCTGAAACAGCTGGAGGGCACCAGTTTGGCAAAGCGTTCTGCAGAGATTGTGGAGCAGACTGAGGATTAGAAATGCTGTCTTGCGGAGGTTCTGTTTTCCTGTTCATAAATTATTTCTGTTCTCTTGCATCCCAGCTTGGCCAAGCACCCAGCAAACCGAAGCCTCCCACAACCGATGGTATGTATACCTGCCTCTATGGTCTGTCTTGGCGGGAGGGAGACCCATAGATCTTTGGCCCCTGGCCTACATCAGAGAGCTGTGTGCTGCAAGGACATACGTCCCCTTGTCAGCCAGGGGCTCAGCTTTCCTCATGCATAAAAAGATAAAGGGTAGAGGGACCCCTGACCATTAGGTCTAGTCATGACCAACTCTGGGGTTGCAGCGCTCATCTTGCTTTACTGGCCGAGGGAGCCGGCGTACAGCTTCCGGGTTATGTGGCCAGCATGACTAAGCCGCTTCTGGCGAGCCAGAGCAGCGCATGGAAACGCTGTTGACCTTCCCACCGGAGTGGTACCTATTTATCTACCTGCACTTTGACGTGCTTTCGAACTGCTAGGTTGGCAGGAGCAGGCACCGAGCAATGGGAGCTCACCCCGTCGCGGGGATTCGAACAGCCGACCTTCTGATCGGCAAGTCCTAGGCTCTGTGGTTTAACCCACAGCGCCACCCGCGTCCGTTGTTCCACATCCATACCTGCCTATCAACCAGCTGGTTTTATTTGTTTTCTTTTGTAACGTTTATATACCAATTGCAAAAACAAAAATAAAAAATCAGAGTGGTTTACAAAAAAAGATAGAAGAATAAAATCATCAATGAGGAAATTCAGCAACAATAACTTACCAATAATTTAGCTGCCGGCGAAGTGAGGTTTGTCCCTGCGTCCAGAGTAAACACTGTGTTTGTGTGAATACAACCCTTGCTCTTCTCGCAGGAACAGAGGAGTTTATCGTTCTGGCTCTTTACGACTATGAAGCCATCCACAATGAAGACCTGAGCTTCCAGAAGGGCGACCATCTCAAAGTCCTAGAAAAGTAAGTACAAGACCCCCTCTAGTGCAGCTGTTTATTGAGCGACGGTGGGGGGGGTCTAATCTGGGAGTAAGTGTTGGGGAGCCCTGATCTGCTGCCTGCTTTCTTTGGGAATCTGGTTGACCCAATTTGTTATATCCTATCTGCTGGATCCCCGTTACAGATAGGTAGCCGTCTTGGTCTGCCATAGTCAAAACAAAACAAAATTCCTTCCAGTAGGACCTTAAAGACCAACTAAGTTAGTTCTTGGTATGAGCTTTCGTGTGCATGCACACTTCTTCAGATACACTGAAACAGAAGTTGCCAGATCCTTCTATATAGTGAGAAGGTGGGGAGGGGTATTACTCAGAAGGGTGGTGGGAATGGGTGATTGGCAGATAGCTGTGATGAGCCTGTTGACGACTCTTAACGACTGCAATAGGTCTTACAGGAAAAAGTAAAGGGTGAGAAGGTGAAAAATGGCTTTGTCATGGCAAGGACATGGGCGGCGCTGTGGGTTAAACCACAGAGCCTAGGGCTTGCCGATCAGAAGGTCGGCGGTTTGAATCCCCGCGACGGGGTGAGCTCCCGTTGCTCGGTCCCTGCTCCTGCCAACCTAGCAGTTTGAAAGCACCTCAAAGTGCAAGTAGATAAATAGGTACCGCTCCAGCGGGAAGGTAAATGGCGTTTCCGTGCGCTGCTCTGGTTCGCCAGAAGCGGCTTAGTCATGCTGGCCACATGACCTGGAAGCTGTACGCCGGCTCCCTCGGCCAAGAAAGCGAGATGAGTGCCGCAACCCCAGAATCGGCCACAACTGGACCTAATGGTCAGGGGCCCCTTTACCTTTACGCAGAAAGCATGTAGCGGCATTCATATCTCTACACTACGAAGCAGCTTTGGTTGTCTACCTCTTTACCTGCTGCCGCTTCCTTCCAGGGTATTGTAGTTCGTTTATGGTACTGAGATGTCTGTTTCCAGCTCCCTCTGACAGATCCTAAACTTAACGTAGCAGAGGTATTTCCCCTGGGGACAAGGAAGGATTATAAAACATGTTTAAATCCATAGCATAGGTAGACTTGCCCCTGAGAATCCTGTTATACCCCACCCATCTGGCTGGGCTTCCAACAAAATATTAAAATACAGCAATGCATCAAACATTAAAAGCTTCCCTAAACAGGGCTGCCTTCAGATGTCTTCTAAAAGTCAGATAGTTGTTTATTTCCTTGACATCTGACGGGAGGGTGTTCCACAGGGCGGGTGCCACCACTGAGAAGGCCCTCTGCCTGGTTCCCTGTAACTTGGCTTTTCGCAGTGAGGGAACCACCAGAAGGCCCTCGGTACTGGACCTCAGTGTCCGGGCAGAACGATGGGGGTGGAGACGCTCCTTCAGATATACTGGACCAAGGCCGTTTAGGGCTTTAAAGGTCGGCACCAACACTTTGAATTGAATGCAGCCATAGAACTTTGAGGCCCATTCTGACAACTACATAGACACGTGTTGGTGGACCCTGGGAAAGTCTGTGGCTCATAGCCCTTGAACCCTTGCCACATACCCTTTAAGATGCATTTTAGCATCTACCCAAGCACAGCATCTTATATCATGCCTCGATTACGTTTTGGCCTTTGGCAAACCTCAGCAGCAAGTGGTCTGCATTGCAATGGCGTCGCTGCGGGGAATGCCTCTCTGAGCACCCATTTTTGAACTTGCCATTTGAGCATGTGATTGCTCCTCCTCAGTGACAGAAGATTGATATTCTCGACCTCTTTCCTCCCCCCTTCCTCTCTCTTTCTTTCTCTCTGCAGCTCGGGCGAGTGGTGGAGAGCCAAAGCCCTCTCGACAGGCCAAGAGGGTTATATCCCCAGCAACTATGTCGCCAGAGTCAACTCCCTGGAGACGGAGGAGTGAGTCTGCTCTGTGGCTGGGGGGTGGCGAAGGGGGTCTTCTCTGCACAGCGCTTATCTAGGACTGCAATTAAAGTGCCCTTTGTACTGGGGGGTGGGGTGGGATAGTGAACAGGGGCAAAAGACCCTCTCCACCTAGCCCTGCCAGCTTCCACCAGCATAGAATTCACTAGTATCAACCCAAGTGTTGATGGATTTTCACGAGGACTTAAAAAAATAAATAAGAAATTAAGAAAGCGGACCAAAGACTCTTTATGTACGCCACAGCAGCGGCAAGAAACACGCTTGCCCCAAACTGGAAACTGCAAGAAATTCCTACTACAGTGGTACCTCGCAAGACGAATGCCTCGCAAGACGGAAAACTCGCTAGACGAAAGGGTTTTTTGTTTTTTGAGCTGCTTCGCAAGACGATTTTCCCTATGGGCTTGCTTCGCAAGACGGAAACGTCTTGCAAGTTTGTTTCCTTTTTCTTAAAACCGTTAATACAGTTGCGACTTGACTTCGAGGAGCAACTCATAGCACGCGGTGTGGTAGCCTTTTTTGGGGGTTTTGAAGACTTTGGTGATTTTTGAAGCTTTTCCAAAACTTTTCCGAAACCGTGCTTTGCAAGACGAAAAAATCGCAAGGCGAAAAAACTCGCGGAACGAATTAATTTCGTCTTGCGAGGCACCACTGTATTGCAGAGTGGCAGACAAAATTGATGAGTTATGCGGAGCTAGCCAAACTGATGGGAAGAATTTGGGATCAGGACAATCAGAGGTTTCAAGAAAGTTGGAGTAAATTTATGGTGTATATAAAGGATAATTGTAAAACTTTAAAAAGACTGGCAGGATTGAAATAGCTCTTACAATGTATGGCAGATAGAAGGTTAAAAAGTAGAATACGCGATATAAGAAAATAAGGGTAAGCCGCTGAAGGGAGGGAGGGAAGTCGCACGCTCGGCAGAGCTAGAGGTATTTATGTGATTTAATGTATTGTATTGCAAAAGTATGTATAAGGAAAATAATAAATACAGAATTGCAAACTGATGTGGAAATGTGGAGAAACAAACTAAAGTTTGGGAAAATGAGAAACTGAAATGGACCGATTTGCCCCTGCCTGCTTGGGAAGGTGCGCAGCGCATGCAAAGCCAGATCTGGCTTGCTCACCCTCCTGTCTTGTGACTGTTGCCCCCCTCCCAGGTGGTTTTTCAGAGGCGTCAGCAGGAAGGACGCTGAGCGGCAGCTGCTGAGCCCTGGGAACGTGATAGGCTCCTTCATGATCCGAGACAGCGAGACAACCAAGGGTAAGTGGCGCTGGTTCATGTGTGCATGTGCCAAATCAGCTCTTCCCCACAAACAGCTGGACCTGTTGAAGAACGGATGCCCTGCTGTTCAGAGAGGAGCTGCTCGCGCATAGAAGTAGCCTGCTGGACGCCTCTGGGAAACCCACAAGTGGGGCAGAGTGAATGTTGTTCAGTTTGCTTTCCTCTTCCACCGTCCAGTGGCGTAGCAAGGTCAGGTGGTACCCAGGGCGGAAAATTTCTTGTGACCCCACCCCCACATTGAAATTTATTTATTTTTGCCTGCAAAAATGGTTTGACTTTACAGTCATACCTCATGTTACGTTTGCTTCAGGTTGAGCGTTTTCAGGTTGCGTCCTGCAGCGACCCGGAAGTACCGTAACGGGTTACTTCCGGGTTTTGCCGCTCACGCATGCACAGACATGCAAAATGATATCACGCGCATGCACAGAAGCAGCGAATCATGACCCGCACATGCACAGACGTGGAGACGCGGGTTGCGTTCTTTTTAGGTTGCAAACGGGCCTCCGGAACGGACCCTGTTGCAGGACCTCAGCCAGACCTAGCAGAGTAAATGCAGAATCCACGGAAGCAATTGGCGACTTGGCTGCAGACAGGATAGACGAAGCAGGAACCAGGAACTTGTAGTTAGGTGTTTATTATATACAGTGGACTATTTACAGGAACAGAACACGGATCTTTAGCTTGCCTTCTCATACACGACTCACAACTCCTACACTGACACTGACCCACTGAACTAACAGTTAGTAGGCCATTAATTAACCCTCCCTTGAGAGAGCTTGACCAATCAGGGAGCTGTCTCCATGCCTCTTTATCACCAGGCAGACTTACTCCTTCACATGACCTTTTGGCTGTCTGCCAAAACTTAAGACCCTACCTGCCCGCGAACTGTCTCGCCAGAGTGGTGCATGCTCTAGTTATCTCACGCTTGGACTACTGCAACGCGCTCTACGTGGGGCTACCTTTGAAGGTGACCCGGAAACTGCAATTAATCCAGAACGCAGCAGCTAGACTGGTGACTGGGAGCGGCCGCTGAGACCATATAACACCGGTTCTGAGAGACCTGCATTGGCTCCCAGTACATTTCCGAGCACGATTCAAAGTGTTGGTGCTGACCTTTAAAGCCCTAAACGGCCTCGGTCCTGTATACCTGAAGGAGCGTCTCCACCCCCATCATTCAGCCCGGACACTGAGATCTAGCGCCAAGGGCCTTCTGGCGGTTCCCTCATTGCGAGAAGTGAGGCTACAGGGAACCAGACATAGGGCCTTCTCGGTAGTGGCGCCCGCCGTGTGGAACGCCCTCCCATTAGATGTCAAAGAGATAAATAATTACCTGACATTCAGAAGACATCTTAAGGCAGCCCTGTTCAGGGAAGTTTTTAATATGTAACGCTGTACTGTTTTTAACACTGATTGGGAGCCGCCCAGGGTGGCTGGGGAAACTCAGCCAGATGGGCGGGGTATAAATAATAAATTATTATTATTATTATTATTATTATTATTATTATTATTATTATTATTATTATTATTATTGACTCTGTGTGAGTAGCTGCACGTACACAATTTACAAACAGGAATTGCATGTGAACCGTGGTTCGCTTGGCCAGCCCACCGGAGACACTTGCCAAGCTAAATGGGCATGAGGCGAGAGCAGTTGGTAAACAAACCATGGCTAACTTGTGGTTTGCTAAACAAACCATGGCTTGAACCAGCCTCCCCCAGCCTGGTGCCCGCCAAACGTTGTGCACAACTCCCATCAGCTGTATGGCTAGGGCTGATGGGACTTGTAGTCCAAAACTTCAAGAGGGCATACCAGTTTGAGGAAGGCTGCCTTACACAAACCATGGTGTAGTGTTACATGCAAACCAGGTCATTGCACCCAGCCTGAGGCAATGTCCATACGGCAGATATCATCAGTAGTTTTATATGTTTCTCGTTGAAGCTGGCTCCTTAGAAACATTCCCCTCCTCCCATTTATAATGGTCTAGATCCAAAACCCCAAGAGCAGGTATGGGAGAACTGGTGAAATGGTCACGTGAACCTCCTTTCTCAGTTTGCATTCCTCCCTCTTGGCCCAGGTTCTTACTCCTTGTCTGTGCGAGATTTCGACAACCAGAAGAAAATGGAGACAGTGAAGCATTACAAGATTCGGACGCTGGACAGCGGCGGCTTCTACATTTCTGCTCGGAACACCTTCAGCAGCCTGCAGGAGCTGGTCAGCCATTATAAGGGTGAGCCTGTCCTGGGTGCTCCCTGGAACGCCTCCATCTCTTTGTGACTCACCCGGTGTGTTTTACAGTCAAGGGGGGATTTGAACCGTGGTCTCCAAGGTCTCTAGTCCAGAACTCTAACCACTACTCCACACCACTCTCTCACATATCTGCGATGGGTTCATATCAAGGCTTCTCCATGGTGGCACAAGTGTAACAAAATTTGTGGTCCGTTTGGAGCCTTGTTTCCAAAAGCGCCAGCCTGCAGCCTTGCCTTGGGATCCTGCGGGGTAGAATAACCTGTGTTCTCTTCCAGGGCAAGCTGATGGTCTGTGTCAAAAGCTGACTTACCCGTGTATCGCTCCGAAACCTCAGCAGCCCTGGGAGAAAGATGCCTGGGAAATCCCCCGCAGCTCTCTGAAACTGGAGAAGAAACTGGGAGCTGGGCAATTCGGAGAAGTCTGGATGGGTAAGAATGTCGGAACCGGCCTGTCAAATGATGAGCCTGAGGGTCCCCCTAGTCCTCTATGTTAGTTCCCTGTGATGGCCAGCCAGATGGGCTTCTGGGAAGCAGAGTTATACTGCCTCTGAACATGGAGGCCCCATTTGGCAACCATCGGTTGCAGCCAATTCCATATGATATAATAATAATAATAATAATAATAATAATAATAATAATAATAATAATTTATTTATACCCCGCCCATCTGGCTTCCAAAAAAACACTAAAATACAATAGTCTATTAAACATTAAAAGCTTCCCTAAACAGGGCTGCCTTCAGATGTCTTCTAAAAGTTTGGTAGTTGTTTTTCTCTTTGACATCTGGTGGGAGGGCGTTCCACAGGGCGGGTGCCACCACCGAGAAGGCCCTCTGCCTGGTTCCCTGTAACCTCACTTCTTGCAGTGAGGGAACCGCCAGAAGGCCCTTGGCGCTAGATCTCAGTGCCCGGGCAGAACGACGGGAGTGGAGACGCTCCTTCAAGTATACTGGACCGAGCCCGTTTAGGGCTTTAAAAGTCCGCACCAACACTTTGAATTGTGCTCGGAAACGTACTGGGAGCCAATATTGGTCTTTCAAGACCGGTGTTATATGGTCTCGGCGGCCGCTTCCAGTCACCAGTCTAGCTGCCGCATTCTGGATTAGTTGTAGCTTCTTCATATGTTCATGAAGAAACCCCAGGAGAGTCTGGAACCGTGCTGCCTGATGTGCTAGCTTTCTAGATGCAGGGTGCTTCTGACACTGGCTCTTGCCAAATAACGCCCGTAGGCTTTGGGGGCCTGTTGTTTTAGTCTAGAAACTGTTCTTACCTAAAGCTAAAGAATTCCGTAGCCCATTCCACATTCTGCTTTTACACCGCACCCCGTGCTTGCCTGGAAATCACAGGCTGCACAACATCCCTGGGCATCAGTTAACATAGTGTTTTGGGTCTCATATGGTCTCCCTGGGTATCGTGATGGAAAGCTCCATTTCCCATGATGGATAGCTCACTTGGTAAAGCATTGGACCCTTGACCTCAGGCTCATGAGTTTGAGCCCCATGTTGGGCAAAAGGATTCCTGCATTGCAGGGCGTAGGAATGGACGATGCTCTGTGATTCTGCCGCTCTGAAACAGCCCCTTCTCTCCTCTCCAGCCACCTACAACATGCACACAAAAGTGGCCGTCAAAACCATGAAGCCAGGGAGCATGTCTGTGGAAGCCTTCCTGGAAGAGGCCAACATCATGAAGACCCTGCAGCACGACAAGCTGGTCAAGCTGCATGCCGTCGTGACCAAGGAGGAGCCCATTTACATCATCACCGAATACATGGAGAAAGGTGAGACGCAGGAAGGAGCAGAAGGTTCCGCAGCAGCCTTTGCCAACCTGGTGCTCTCCAGATGTTTGGGGCTACAGACTCAGCCGGCACATCTGGAGGGTACCAGGTTGGTGAAGCCTGTTCCATCCCCAAGCTTCTATCCCCAAAAGGAGGTTTTCGCAAAAGGCACCTGCCCAACAATACCTTTTTCACTCGTCCTTCTCTTTTTTTACTTTTTAAAAAAAATTTTATTGGAAATTTTATTTACAACATAACATAAACCCCCCACCACCCCCAATACAGAAATCCACCCTTATTAAACATGAACATAACATACAATAAGCATAACATACAACAATACAAACAACCAAATAAAAGACTTCCTTTATCCTGTATCTGGCCTCCTTGTTTACTTCTTATAAGCTGTTTCCTTTATGAGTAATTATTAAGATTTTTCTAATTATAACTTGAATATCCACAAAATCTCCTGCAGACATTAATTGAAACAAGTCCCAGGTATGTATTTTAGGGCACTGTTTTGTGAAGTATTCACTGCATTTTCCCCATGCTTTTTGAAACTCTTGTCTAGTGTGATCTCTAACTTCCTCTGTTAATCTAGCCAATTCAATATACTCTAACAGTTTGTTTTGCCATTCCTTTTTTTTCACTCGTCCTTCTCTATCTGTTTTCAGCCTTATCATCACAAACAAGAAGGCTAGAAACTGGAAATATTTTTTTAAAAGAAACATGAAACCAGAGTTCCTTAAGAATCGGGGTTATTGCCTTGTTTTTGGACGCAGGCAGCCTTCCTCGCTGTCTCCCAACATCTACAGGGCTGGTACAATTTAGCAGCATTCTGTGGAGGCGCCGTCAGCTCCTAGCACACGAGTGCCACATGCCACGGAGGTTGCGCAGGATGCAGCACACAGCTGGGAGGAAGAGATAGCTGGGTGGGGAGCAGCATGAGAAGGTGGAGGAAGAAGATACTAGAATTGCAGAGTTGGAAGGGACCTGAGGGTCATCTAGTCCAACCCCTGCAATACAGGAATCGCAGCTGAAGCATCCCTGACAGGTGGTCACCCAACCTCTGCTTAGAAACCTCCAAGGAAGGAGAGTCCACCGCCTTCCGAGGGAGTCCGTTCCGCTGTCTGACGGCTCTTGCCATCAGAAAGTCCTTCCTGATACTTAGCCAGAATCTCCTTTCTTGTAACTTGAATGCATTGGTTCAGGTCCTGCCCTCTGGGGCAGCAGAAAACGAGTTTCTCCATCTTTCATGCAACAGTCCTTAAGATGATAATAATAATAATAATAATAATAATAATAATAATAATAATAATAAAATTATTTATACCCCGCCCTCCCCAGCCAAGACCAGGCTCAGGGCGGCTAACACCAGATATAAAACAATTTATTGAAATACATGTACAACTTTAAAAAACAAGATTAAAACACAACATTAAAATGCAGCCTCATTTCTGCAGAAACTCAAAAAAAAAAAGGGGGGGGTGAAAAAGTCAAGTCTTCACCAAAGCTAACTATCCAGACTGGTCCTATGTGGACCAGAAAAAAGCCAGGGAAGTCCCCAAATAGGAGTTCCATCACAGAAGAAAAAAGGGAAAAGAAAGAGGGGAAGGGGATCAAGTTGATTCCAAGCCAAAGGCCAGGCGGAACAACTCTTTCTTACAGGCCCTGCAGGGCCCTGGTCTCATGAGCATTCCACCAGGCCGGGGCCAGTGTTGAAAAGGCCCTGCCTCTGGTTGAGGCTAATCTGACTTCCTTAGGGACCTCTAGTGTGTTGCTATTTATGGACCTTAAGGTCCTCCGTGGGGCATACCGGATATTTGAAGTCAGATATTATGAAAGTGCCTTTAACTCTAAGATGGGAGTAAGCCCCTCTGGAACAGAGGCGATTACTTCAGAGTCCAGATGCAGAAGACTCGACTGCGTCATTGAGAGGCCACCTTACCAGATTTCCCTGCAAAACTCTTTGGTGCTAATTATGATATAGGGCAGCCTTTCCCAACCTGGTGCCCTCCAGCCATTTTGGACTACAACTCCCATCAGCCCCTGGGAAAGGCTGATTATAGGAAGACAGGGTAGGGTAAGCCAGTGTCTCTGAGCATCAAGACAGCCCAGGTCTATATGAGCCTGGGAACAAAGTATGTGCTGCCCCACTGAGCAATGGGTCCCTTCCTAATGGAAGATCTGGCCCCCTCTGAAGAACACAATGAAGAGCAGTTGGTCCCTTACCTTTCCCACCCCGCCCTGGCCACAGTGATCCATGCGACGGTCATCTCCAGGCTTGACTACTGTAATTCGCTCTATGCGGGGCTGCCCTTGAAGCTGACCCAGAAACTCCAGCGGGTGCAGAATGCTGCAGCGAGGCTCCTCACGGGCTCTCTGCCATGGGAGCATATTCACCCAGTGCTTTTCAAGCTGCACTGGCTCCCGGTGGAGTACAGAGTCAGGTTCAAGGTGCTGGTTTTGACCTTTAAAGCCCTTCACGGCCTAGGACCCTCGTACCTATGGAACCGCCTCTCCCGGTATGTCCCACGGAGAGCCTTAAGGTCCATAAACAGCAACACCCTAGAGGTCCCGGGCCCTAAGGAAGTTAGATTAGCTTCAACCAGAGGCAGGGCCTTTTCAACACTGGCCCCGGCCTGGTGGAACGCTCTGTCCCAAGAGACCAGGGCCCTGCGGGATCTGATTTCTTTCCGCAGGGCCTGTAAGACAGAGCTGTTCCACCTGGCCTTTGGCTTGGAATCAACTTGATTCTCTCCCCCTCTTTTCTTTTTCCTTTCTCCTCCTGTGATGAGGCTGCATTTTAATATTTTAATGTTTCAATATTTTAAGGTTGTATTTTAATCTTGTTTTTAAGTTGTATTCATTCTTCTTGTTTTTATTATTGCTTGTAAGCCGCTCTGAGCCCGGCCTTGGCTAGGGAGGGCGGGGTATAAATAAAAATTTTATTATTATTATTATTATTATTATTATTATTATTATTATTATTATTATTATTAATGGACTGCGCCCTGATGAGTTTATTTCCTCTCCGCAGGTAGCTTGTTGGATTTCCTGAAGAGTGACGAGGGTCACAAACAGCAGCTCCCTGTATTGATAGACTTCTGTGCCCAGGTGAGTGTGACCGGAAAAAGAGACCTGCTACTGGATCATGCCAAAGGGAGCTCATCCAGTCTAGCATCCTTTTCTCTCTCTCTCTCTCTTTTTAAAAAAATGTATTCATTTTTCATTTTCATTCATTACATACATCTCAAATTCTTAACGTTTACTATATATTCCTCCCCCCCAAGACTTGCGTTTCTCGTTTGTTTCTATTTTCACCCACTTTGCTATCTCTCTACAGAAAAGGTTATTAATAGCATAACATCAAACCTATAAACCTAAAAATAAAATTAACTACATCATCTTATTTCACCATCTTCTAAACATTTTCTGATGCTAATGATGTGAATGTTTATTTAAATCCTGCCATCAAGTCTATCGCCTTTCTTTGTTTCTGCAAATATAATATGAATGGTTCCCAATCTTTTTCAAAGTCTCTGCTGTCTTTTTCTCTTAGTCTTTCTGTCATTTTTGCCAGTTCTGCATAGTTCATCAACTTCTCTTGCCAGTGTTCTTTAGCTGGTATTTCTCCAGGCTTCCAGTTTTGTGCAATCAACATTCTTGCTGCTGTAGTGGCATACATAAATAAAGCCCTCATTTCTTTTGGTATGTCTTGACCTAAAATACCTAATATAGCATCCTTTTCTCACAGTGGCCAACCAATGCTTGCGACAAACGCACAAGCAGTACTTGGATCTCTCCTCTCCTGTGGTCTCCAGGATTTAGAAGCCTAGTAGCCATTGATAGCCCTCTTCTCAATGAATTTGTCTCATCCTCGTTTAAAGTTCCTGGCCATCCCTGCCTCCTGTGGCAGCAAGTTCTGTAGTTGTCAGGTGTGTGTGCAGGAGCCAGGCCCTGTGACCAATAGGACTTTGCAGGACTGGGGCCTTCCTAAGTCTGTTCTGAAGAGGCAAGGCGCGGCCACACAGGTGAGGCTGATTGGTAACTCACAGCACCTGGTGGCAAGAGCCGGGAAGGGATATACGGTCAGCATTTCTTTGCCACAGCAACACGCTTCCTGCCTTGCTGTGCTTGGCTTCTTGATCCTCGGACCCTTGACTTCATGACTCCTTGCTTCCTGATCCTCGGACCCCTGGCTTCATGACTCCTTGCTTC
>JAXCMG010000097.1:1714217-1764259 GCA_034642415.1 Podarcis siculus | reverse complement strand
AGCGGGTGGCGCTGTGGGTTAAACCACAGAGCCTAGGACTTGCCGATCAGAAGGTTGGCGGTTCAAATCCCTGCGATGGGGTGAGCTCCCATTGCTCCGTCCCTGCTCCTGCCAACCCAGCAGTTCGAAAGCACCTCTAAGTAGATAAATAGGTACTGCTCCGGCGGGAAGGTAAACGGCGTTTCCGTGCGCTGCTCTGGTTCGCCAGAAGCGGCTTAGTCATGCTGGCCACATGACCCAGAAGCTGTACGCCGGCTCCCTCGGCCAATAAAGCAAGATGAGCGCCGCAACCCCAGAGTCGGCCATGACTGGACCTAATGGTCAGGGGTCCCTTTACCTTTACCTACAGGGGAAGGAGAGGAGAAAGGTTCAAGTGCACAAGGAGAAATCCTTGTGCTGATGGAATGAGTCACATAGCTCTGCTTTGGATGCAACCCTTAGCTTCTACAAGTCCATAGGAACCTAGGAATGCTGTCAGAGCATTGGTCTATCTAGCTTAGCATTGCCTACAATGACTGGCAGCTTCTCTCCAATATTTCAGGGGTGGGATCTCTCTCAGCCCAACCTGGAGGTGCTGGGAACAGAACCTAGGACCCTCTGTGTGCAATGCAGGTACACAACCACTGAGCGATGGTTTCTCTCCCTTCCGTTTGAATTCAGGGATGTCGCACCAGGAAGTGATCCGTGCCCTGGAGCGCGGCTATCGGATGCCACGCACGGAGGGCTGCCCAGAGGAGCTCTATGAAGTGATGATGCAGTGCTGGAAACGCAAGCCTGAGGACCGCCCGACGTTCGAGTACAATCAGAGCATCCTGGAGGACTTCTTCACTGCCACCGAAAGCCAGTACCAGCAACAGCCTTAAAGGAGATGGAGGACCTAGACAGCAGAGTGGGACAGTCACTGCAATACGATGCTTGAGAGAGAGCCAGTGTTTGATGTCAAGATCCCCCTGTGGCTTAGGCAAAAGTAGCTGCCTCCATCTTGGGAGCTTACAAAGGAACATTTTATTGACTGCTGTTGGGAGACGGGACTGTACTTGATGGACCCTCAAAACGATCCGACATAAGCAATTGTTGTGCTCATAGCTAAAATGCCTTTTTAAAAACTCCATTCAGTAGATAACATTTCTGCTGAAGCATGCCATGCACTTTTTGTCTCAAGGTTTTGTTGCCTGCTAGAAAACCACTGGCTGTTGCTCTAGAAGTGTCTGGTGTGAGTGTGTGTGTGTGTGTGTGTGTGTGTGTGTGTGTGTGAGAGAGAGAGAGAGAGAGAGAGAGAGAGAGAGATTGTCATTTGACGGGCGTGAAATGCAAGAGAATCTGACTAATTGACCAGGCAAATAATATTATAAATATACAGTACCACTACTTACAGGCATTCTAACTAAGCTTGCCACCTCTTTCTTAATGCAAGGGATGGTTGCTTATTTAGCAATATGAAATTTTAATTTTGGATAGGAATCTGTTCCCTGAAATAAACCACAGATGGTGAGCCTAATTGGCTTATATTGATCGCAGGAGCCCTGGTAGCAATGAGATTAAATCCTAAACTATTCTGATCAATGTATTATTTATAGGTTATAATATTATAGAAATATCAGTGTATGCCAACAATATTCAAGGGAACAAACTGTTATTCCTGGTTTTTACTTAGAGTGCCAGGGGAGGTCTGTTACAGACGAAATGTACACATAATGAGATGCAGGTTTATTTTTTAATTATGGTTGCAGTTGTGTGTGTTTGTGAATCTAGATTCCTGAAGTAGGAAGGAGTTGCTGAGAGTACTCTATCCTATCTTTCAACTTGAATAAAGCCATGATGGCATTAAAAGGGCACTGAAATGCTATCCTTAGATTCATGGAATACCTGACTGCAGTCAAATATCGGGCAACTCTGCTGCCAGTCAGAGTAAACAATATGCAGCTGGGTAGAAAAACAGTCTGCCCTGGTACAAGGTGACTTCCTACAACCATTACAGGTGGACTGGACATTTGTATGGTCTTTCTTGTGCTGAACCAGGAGTTTGCAAGACTCTTGTGGCTTAGGCACCCTTTGATCCTTGTGCAAGAGAAAGGGCACTAAGACCACATCTGTTCACAAGAGCAGGACCGCACTGTTTTCACAACTGTGCATTTCAAGTTTGGGGCGTATGTATTTTTATAGAAAATTCCCAAACCAGGTAACAATAAAACAACATAGAAAATAGAACTGCAAAGTTGCAGAATCCTAAAATATAACATTGAAAGAATGAGATTTTTTAAAAGAAATATGGCAGAGAAGTAGCATAAGGAGCAATAATGGATCAGTGCCAGCTCAGTGTATATTTGGAAAAGATGACCTCAGTAGATCTCCTCCCAAAGAAGACCCACCTCCTCCTTAGGGCTGTCCCCACTGCCCAATCCCTTGCCCCTCCCAGACCCAATACAAACGGAGGGACTGTGGAATTCCTTCACCTGCCTACTATTCTCTCTCTGGACCAGAGGGAAAATGGAAAACCAGTCAAGGCTGCTGTCCCATCTACATCATCCTGCACGCTCAGAGGAGTGGCGGAGCCAGGAAGCTCTGGGGGTTGACAATGCTCCCCACCCCCAAAGAAAAAGAGTGTGGATAATGAAAGTTGACCAACAATGCTGACCCCTGCTGTTGACCCTGTATCAGATAAAAACAGCATATTAAAATAATTCGGAATAAAAATTAGCCAGTTAAATATCCATATATCTAGGTTCTATCGTTTCAAATTCAAGGTAGGTAGATTTCATGCCAAATTATACATTTTCACAGTTGGGATTTAAAAGGGGGAGGGGAGCTGTCAAAGGGCTATAGCCGTTTCCTCTTCCCTCCACCCATCTGCTCTGCAATTTTGTTGATGTTTTTCTTTAAAAATTAAATTAAAATATACATATATTTTATCTAGTGTAGAAGGGAGGAAGAGGAGAACTTTTCACTTTTCACACATCCTTCGTGTCTGCCCATTTTGTTAGTATCTTTGTGACGTCATCTGGTGAGCTGTCCACAGGCTGGACCCAGAGCAGGTGAAATCCAGAACCTCCACAACTTGGGATGTTTGCATTTTTAATGCCAGTGAAAGTTGAGGAAATACTTTCCGCAGATAAACAGAAGCACGCCTCTGCCTTGTCCTCATTTTCTGCCTGAGCTTAACAGCTCTGCAAAACTAGGATGCTCCATAATAAATAAAATAGGATTTGTTTCAGGATATTTTGAAATGTTTGGATGTAAACTTTTTTGCATGTTTTGTAATGATAAAAATGTTAAGAAGTCAAACATTTGTATGTGTATGTGTGATTTGGACACGGGCTGTGATAATTTTGGAACAGTGCATTTGGAAGTCAGTTTAAAACTATATTGGCAGGATCTAACTAAAGTTGGATCCCATGTCCATATGATCAGAAAACTGCAGCCCTGACAATCCTAAACATCAATAGGACACCCTCTTTTTCTAAAGGTTTTCAGGCCTTAAAATACTATAGATTCTACACCACAACTATGAGCAATGTCCAGCATAACACTAAAAGACAGCAAAGAGTGTCATACATGTACTAGATCAGGTTGTCCTCCCCCTTAAAGAGCAGGTCAGCAGCTATGCATATACCCTATACCCTTTTAAAATACGGGGGGTGGGTGGGGGGGTTATTGGGTTGTTTTTATTTTGAGTATATATTTTGTGGTTTTATATTTTGATATTGTTCTGTGAACTGCCCTGAAACCTCCAGGTATAGGGCAGTACCTAAATTCAATAAATAAAATAATAATTGCTTAGAGATCTAGATGCTTGGAGTTCTCTGATGCTTTCCCAGTGAACTGCTGTCACTCCTGTTAATGGAGAAATCTGAGGGCTCCCTTGGACAAAAAAAAACAAGGACACCAGCCAGGAATACCAGCACAAAACAGCAGCCAGTAGGCTTGGTCTTTATTGAAGACTGTTGCAACAGGACTCCCACCTGCCACAAGGTGGAACATGATGGAAGCCCCCAAACTGTTATTAGCTGCTAATCCCCAAGTTACACCCCCCAAACTACATCACTAATACATCATGGTTACATCATGAAAGGGGAGGTCTGGTGGCAAGAATCTGAGCATCCTGGACCCTGCCCCATGGTTCTCCTTGCCCTCCACCAAACACCCATCAAGCGTAACAAAAGAGACATTTACATTTCCCTGTTTCCCAGCCAAGTGAATCACACCCTTTTGTCTTCATCTGGGTTTGTTATTTCTGGAATGGCTACCTGTTTGGCACTCAGGTATCAGGATGCCAGGGATTATCACTCAGGCAGAGGGGCTGCTGAGTAGCTGAGCTCACATGTCCATATGCATTTCTGAAGTTTTCCCAGTGAGCCAGTACATAGAGACATTGATCAGTGAGTTCTTACATTTGGTATTGTGCAGCAGAAGCCCTTTGAATAGATAGGAAGAAACTGTGATGAAGTGTTTTGTGGGGACAAATCACAAAAGTGATTGTGCTGATTTTGGCAGTGGGCTGCGTGTGCAGGATATCTGCTGGAGGGGCAACCCCCCCCCCCAACCTATACATAAATTCCTGCAACACTCCTAACAATAATTGCACATGGCGTCTGAAGTGCGCAGGGAACGTGGCCTGAAGATCAAGGAACTAATGTTCTTTCAACTGAGTCGAGATCCTTCGGAAGAAACGGCGCCCCAAAGACACACGCCCTTTGCAGCGCACACACCTGCCGCCCTTACCAAAGATGGCGACTATGCTTCGACGCGTAAGGTCAAGGTGGGGTAAAACACCTTCAGCGGCCAATGACGCTCCACGCTCTAAGCAGAGCGCGTTTGCCAGCACTAAAGATGACGTTCCGGTCATCTTACCCACGAAAAAGATGGCTGCCTCACTTATCCCCCCCCTCCATTGCCCCTAGTAAAGATGGCGAGGAGAGGGGGAGTAGCCGTTCTGCCAATACCCAAAATGGAGACGCGGAAAGGCGGTCCGCTTATTTCCTCCCCTCTCAGCAACTAAAAAAAAACCCCACGGCTAAACTCTTCTCGCGAGCTGACGCGCCTTTCGCGGAGGCTTCCTGCCTTTGCGAGCGGGAGAGAGCGACTCCGCCGGGCCGAAGCGGAAGGCGGCGGGCCCTTTCCCCTCAGCGGCGACGGCCTGCTTCCGTCTCCATGGCGACGAGCCGCCTCGGCCAACCGCGAGCCGCTTCCGCTGACGTCGCCGCCGACACGTGGATCCAAGATGGCGGCGTCTGGGGTGCTGGTGAGTGGGGAGGCCGGGGAGCCTCCCTCCCCTCGCGCTGTTTCGCGGCCGCCGGGGCCTCCGAGGGCCCCTTTCTCGGGCGGGGGTCGCTTCGCACCGCGGGCCCGGACCCCTCCCCGGCCCTTTTCGGAGGGGGGGGCGTGGGGGTGGAGATGGGGGGGCCTCGTTGGCGCGCCTGACGGGACCCTCCTGAGGTGACACACGCACCCCGGAGAAACCCCTCGCCCAACCCCCGAAGTAGCCGGCGAAGGCGCCCCTCTCTGCCGCCCTCCGAAGGTCTCCCCGGGAGACGCGAGGCCGGGAGGGAGCCCGGCAGAGGCGTCCCCGGCTGTGGCTGCTCTCGCTTTGGGAAACCCGACGAGCAGCAAGCCCTGAGGGCTCGCCTCGGTGTTTGCGCCCCTTCCTTGCAGGGGGGTGGGCTGGATGACCCTCGGGGTCCCTCCCGGCCCCGCGGTTCTGCGACAGGCGACAACGGCGCGTCCGCTTTTTGTTGCTCCCGCGTCGCGATCCTGCGTCTTTACTGAATTGCGTTAGATGGTCTTGAATTGAAAAAGCAACAAGACATTGCGATCTCTGTAACGTCAAACATGGTAGCATTCAAATGAGGCCAATGGCAATGAATTCGTCCAAGCAATGCACAAAAAAGGCCTAGTAATTCAAATTGATATTCTGTTGCAACTGTTTCAAAAACGATGAGTAGCAATGCTTTGTCACCTGTTTTGTGAGGTCTGCCTGAGAAGCGGTATATCAACAGTGCTGGTGGCACTAACAAACTCAAAATTGGCAAAAAGGTGGAAACTGCAACCCGAACCAGATGTCAGCTACTGATGGGACATTATTTTTCCCATCCTTGCTAGCTGTATATTGTAACATGCCTTGCTGGTTCACCGTATTCTGCGCGCAACTGGATTCTAGTCTCAAATCTCACATTCCCCATAGAATTCTTGTTTTACACAGCCAGATTGGGCCAGGAATGATGCTGTTGTCCATGGGTAGGCAAACTAAGGCCCAGGGGCCGGATCCGGCCCAATCGCCTTCTAAATCCAGCCTGCGGACGGGTGTTTTTACATGAGTAGAATGTGCCCTTTTATTTAAAACGCATCCCTGAATTCGTTTATATATTTTTTTGCAATATAGTCTGGCCCCCCACAAGGTCTGAGGGACAGTGGACCAGCCCCTTGCTGAAAAAGTTTGCTGACCCCTGCTGTAGTGCCTCTAAAGAGGTTGCCATTTTCAAGGACTCCTGCTGTGTTTAGACAGCTGTGGTCCAGCTTTCAGGAAGTTGTTGGGGGTGGGTGACCAACCTGAGATTGTATTCCTGTCTCGACGAAAATTACTGGTGAATTTGCTCTGAATCAAGATTGTGTTCTGGATCCCATGTTGCAGGGACTCCTTGCCCAGCCCGAGACAAAGTTTGTGTCCTTGTCAACCTTGTGTTTGCATTCAGAACTTTCTTGCAACACGCCTGGAGGCAGAGAGTAGTATCACTTCCTTTTCTGTATGCTAACAACCAGAAGCACTGAGTTTCGGTGCACTGCACACCAAAGCTCTGCCATAAACTTGATAAGAATCACACAGGCTGGAGCAGCTTAACGGGCTCAGTCACGGCAGTGGAATTTTGTTGGGCAGGGCACCTTGTGGTCACTCGATGATCTCAAGGTTGAGTCCACATGTCTAAAGGCAAACAGTTTTGTGTCACAGTTTTTCTAGTGCTGATGCTTGTCTTCTGTACTCTTAACTTGCAGAACATGTTGTTTCTGCAAGGAGGAGGATACTCAGTGATGATGTGAAAAGGTATAGAGAGTTCTTATCTCATTCCCTTTCTGCAGAGGATTATCTCTGTGGGAAGGAGGAGGGGAGGCCTTATTCCTATTAAGCCATCTGCTCCAGCACCCTTTTCACCGCATAGGCTGGCCATATACTTTGGGAAAGATAGCAGCTCAGTGATATATTTGCTTGGAACATGGAGTTTCCTGATTGGTTGATCCGTCTATCCATTTCCATGAACATGCCTAATTCACTTTTGAAGCCTTCCAAATTATTCATTATTTACTGAATTTCTATACTGCGCTTCGTCTGAAGATCATCAGGCGATTCACAACATAAAAATAAAAAATGCGAACACAAAATACATAATAAAGCAAACAAAAGTGACAACCCCATGCTCACAAACACATTTAAAAGGCCATAGAATGGTTAATCAGCCCAAGGCCTGGTTACAGAGAAACGTTTCTACCTGGCCTCTAAATATATGTAATGATGGCACCAGAGAGAGCCACTGCAGAAAAGACCCATTCTTGTGCTGCCACCCTCCAGACCACTTGTGGAAGAGGCACACAGCGAAGTGCCTCAGAAGATGAGCTCAGGGTCTAAGTTGGTTCATATTGTGAGAGGCGGTCCATGAGGTATTGCTGTCCTGAGCCATTTAAGGCTTTGTAGGTCAAAACCAACACTTTTTGTTGGGCCTAGAAAACAATTGGCAGCCAGTGCAGTCCATCCAGGATCTTGTGACCATCTCCTCGCCTTGTGACAGCAGATGCTATAAATTAACTATGCATAGTGTGAAAGGGCACTCTCTTATCTGCCCTGAATCTCCTGCCAGTTTCATTAAGTTACCTCTGCCCACCTCCTCCGCACAATGCTTACTGGTGTCCAGCTTTTGTGAACTTGGTAGGAGGAGGTGAGCACAAGGAGAAATTGCCATGGAAGATTCTGTGCATCAGTTTTCGCAACAGTTTAGAAAGCCCCATTGGAACTTGCATCTCAGTAAACATGCCTAGGATTGCATTTGCTTCAGAGAGCAGGACAATATGTGGAAACTGTGAGGAAGCAGATATAGGTTAAATGAAACAGTAAAAACTGTTTGGCAGTGGAACCTTTGGGTAGGTGTGGATCTCTCTTCCTGGAAATGTAAACAGAGGCTGGGCATCAGTCAGCAAGGCTGTAGATGCAATATTTTTTGTACTGGGCCAGGAGTTGGACTAGATGCCCTTTGAGGCTTCTCCCAACTCTGAAATTATATTATTCTAACTCGGTACTTTGTGACCTGAGTCTCGTCTCTTCCTTCCCTACCACACCCTCAAATTTTCTTACCAGTGGCGTAGCGTGGGTTGTCAGCACCCGGGGCAAGGCAAGTAATTTGCGCCCCCTAACCCGTGGATTTTAGCACTCGAGTGCCAGCGCGCGCCCCCCAAGATGTTGCGCCCGGCCCCCCCTGCACCCCCACGCTACGCCACTGCTTCAGGTTCCCCAATAAAACATTTGAGGGGGCCAGTCCCCCAGTTGATGGGCATTGCCAATGTGATCAACTATGCAGGGCGGGGTTTACTTGCCCCCCCCCAATATCATACTGTATTCACGTTGGCACCCCTGATGAACTTCTGCCCCGCAAGCCTTTGCGCCTCCGCGTCTCCTTTCCTCTCCATATGTAAGAGGGTGAAGGTCAGGCTGGCAGCGCAAAGAAGGGCCCCGCGGCCGAAGGCCTCGCCCGCCATGACCTCCTGGTCCACGGGCAGGGCAAGAAAGTGGGGGGGGGGAGTCTTAAATCTCAAACCACGATGATGATGATGATGATGATGATGATGAAGATCTAATGTGCGTGGTTTCTCTACCTCCACCGACGACCCGCCACGTGCCAGGAGGAAGGCGGGCACCCGGAAAACGACGTGAGGAAAAGCCCTGAAGCCGAGCGCGGAGGGAGGCGGCGGGACAGCGAGCGGAGTCCCGCTGCCCCCCAACCCCTCTCGAGGCGGCATGAGGGGGCGCCCGCGGGCGCCGCGGCGGCTCCTGTCAGGGCGCGAGGCGGGCCCGGCGCCTCTCCCCCACCCGCCCCGCCTGCCCCCCCATATCCCGCTCAGGAGGGGCCGGCGGGCTGGCGAGCGCCACGCAGCAGCAGCGCCAGAGGGAGAGAAGTCCGCCTCCCGCCGCCGCCGCCTCTTCATCCCCAGCAGCAACCTCATGCCCCCCAACGCCTCTCGAGGCGGCATGAGGGGGCGCCCGCGTCAAGGGCGCCCGCGGGCACCGCCGCCGCCGCTCCTCCTCTCCTCCTCCCGGGGACGATGCTCTGGCTCCTCAGCGGCAGCTCCCGAGCCGTGTCCCCGCGGCGCCTCCGCTCCCCCGGGCTCCCCTGCGCCGCCTGGCTCCTGCTGCACCACCTGGGGGAAGCGCCCATGGCCGGGGCTTCCTCCTTCTGCTATAGCCTGCGCCTGAGGCTCTTCGGCGGCTCCGGAGGCGGCGAGCGCGCGCCCCCCCAGATGTTGCGCCCGGTGCGGCCGGCACCCCTGGCACCCCCCACGCTACGCCGCTGTTTCTTACCTAGTTAAATTAGCTTCTTGAGTTGTGATGTTTGCATAGTTTTTAACTGTCCTGGTTTTGGAGAAGGGCGGGTTTATTTTATTTTTTTAAATGCACATAGCCTAAAAATGCTATATATGGTTGAGACTTTTAGGGCATTATTCGCAAAACAAGTGACTGCTCTACAGCGCCAACTTGAGGCTCACCTCTGTTGTCTTGCTTCTACTTTTTCCCTGCCTCCCCTTTGTCTTCAATTTTATATATATATAAAATTTTTGAACCCTGTTTTTGTTTTGAGCCATGCATTTACGTTGGACACGATCAGTGAGCAACTTTGCCTCACATTCTGTTGAATGAATGTGACTTAAGCAAGAGCTTACTTCTGCTTCAAATGCAGCTGTTTCTCACACTTGCTGAAAAGCTCCTGAATTCTGACACTTGCTCAACCACCCAAGTGTGGCCTAGAAAGGTTGCTGACCCTGGTAATAGATAGGCTGGTTGGTTAGGAACATAGGAAGAACAACACAGGAAACGGAGTCAGACTGGTGGTTCATCTAGCTCAGTATTCCCTACACTGGCTGGCAGTGGTTCTCCAGGGTTTCAGGCAGGGAACTATTCCCAGCCCTACCTGAAGATGCTGAGAATTGAACCAGGCATCTTCTGCACGCAAGGCCAGCGCTTTACCACTGAGGTGCTGCCCTTCTCAGTTACGGTTGTAGTTGATTTATAGAAGTGGCTGCCAGTGTGTTTTGTAAAAAGGGTATTTTGCTACTCTTGCTTGGTTATGGTTTCTAAAGTTTTGGACAGGAGTTGCTGTCTATCCTCTGCTGCTTTTCAAGACTGTGTGTGTGTGCACAGTGCACCACTTGATGTGTCAAGATGTCTTTAGTTACCTTTTTATTTAGTTTCATTCAGTTACACATTTTTCACACTCTTTGCAATACATTCAAATTATAACTGTTTTCAATACTCTCTCTCTGTGTGTGTTCGTTCCTTTTTCTTATCCTTGTGACTTCCCTCCACCACATTACAGCTTCTTCTACTTACATTTCTATTGTGTTGTGAATATTGTTTTTATTTTTATCCATAAAACATCTATCCATATTTTAGCTTTACGAAATTTAATCAATGCATATCAATGGTTTTGTTTTGGAGCAATGTTTTGTCATTTATTCTTCTACACATTCCCTTTCTTTCTGATTTGATTGATATCTAATAGCTGCTGTCATTCTGGCAATTTTTACGAATTCACATACCTTACTTTGCCAATCCGCTTTTGATGGGACTATGTTCCCTTTCCAATTTTTAGCTATTAGTATTCTGGCTGCAGCTGTGGCATATAAAAACACTTTTTTCTTGTCGTTAGGGATATCTATTGATAAGATACCTAACAGAAACGCTTCTGGGTTTTTTTTCCAAATGATGTTTTGAACATCTTTTTCAGTTTTTCATGTATACTACTCCAGAATTTTTTTGTTTTTTCACACCCCCACCATACATGATACATCGTTCCTTCTACCATATTGCACCTCCAGCAAGTGTTAGATTTTAATTTATAGATCTTAGCTAGTTTAGTGGGAGTCATGTACCACCTGTACACCATCTTCATGAGATTTTCTCTTATTGTATAACAGGCAGTGAATCTTACGTCTTGTTTCCACAGTTTTCCCCATTGTTCCATCTGGATGGGGTGTCCAATATCTGGGCTCACTTGTGTCCAGATCTGTGAGGGTAGCTGAGCGACCGTTCTCTAGTGCAATGTCTAAAGATGAGAGTCATGTTGTTTACGGATACATGTCAACTTTGCCTTCTTTGTATTAGAGGAATTACCGTATTTTTCGCACCATAGGGCGCACTGGACCATAGGGCGCGCCCAGTTTTTAGGGGGGGAAATCAAGAAAAAAAAAATCTCCCCCCCCCAGCCCCAAAGAGCAGGGTACAGGCTGCGCACAACCTCTCCCTGCCGGAGGGGTTGCGCGCAGCTATGGAGCAAGCCAAGGCAGGGGGCGGGATGGATCCCGCTCACTGTTTTGGCTTCCCCTTTAGCCCCATGCAGCCTCTCCTTGCCGGAGGAGTTGCGTGCAGCTATGGAGCAAGCCAAGGCAGGGGGCAGGATGGATCCCGCTCGCTGATTTGGCTTCTCCTTTAGCCCCGTGCAGCCTCTCCTTGCCGGGAGACGCTGCGCAGGGCTTTCCTGGCTTTCCTGGGAGGTGGGGGAATTCCCCCACCTCCCGCAAAACCGGCAGAAGCCGCGCGCACTTTAAAAGGGCTGCACGGCTTCTTCTGGCTTACCTGGGAGGTGGGAGAAGGGACTGATGCGGCCAGTCAGTCCCTTCTCCCTCCTGTGGAAAAGCCCGCAAGGGGGCACGGAGCTTGTGTGCGGCTCTTGGGGGCTTTTCCCGCCTGCCCCCCCTGCATTCGCTCCATAGGACGCACACACATTTTCCCTTGCTTTTTAGGAGGGAAAAAGTGTGTCCTATGGTGCGAAAAATACGGTAGTTACTAGATCAGTCATCTGGGTCCTCTCCTCTCCTAGTCGTCCTGGAGTTGAAATTGTGAAGAAATTGACTTGTAAGAATGGGTTGGTGGTGTGTCACTTAGAAGCAGGAGTTGGAAACAAAGGCCTTAGTGGACTTGTAGGCCACAAACCCTTTCTTCGGATGAGACCCTTCAGTTGGACCCGTGATGATGCCTCTTACCTGTTGCAGGTGAGATGTTTGTGCGCCCAGAAGCTTCTAACTTTTGTGTGGCTGGAATCCAGCCAACTGTACAAAGGCAAGAGCGCACCCTGTCTCATAGCCCCTTGAAAGCTGCCCACAGTGGAATGTGGCCATTGGTTTCGTCTCCCTTGCTTTAAAGTCTATAGTTTGAGATGTTGATCTATGTGATGGATTTGTTGCTGTACCACAGGCTTCCTCAATCTTGGCCCTCCAGATGTTTTGAGACTACAATTCCCATCATTCCTGACCACTGGTCCTGCTAGCTAGGAATCATGGGAGTTGTAGGCCAAAAACTTCTGGAGGGCTGAGGTTGAGGAAGCCTGCTGTAACATTTGAGCCTGCAAGTGGGTGAACAAAATGTTGGAAAGTGTGTATGTGAAATGCTGTAGTCCTATGACACAAAAACACATGGTACTTTCTCTGCTTTAGCTCGCAGTTAAAAGTAATAGTCATTCCGCAAGTGTGTATGAGAGAGAAAATACTTGGGGAAGGAGGTTTTAGGCAGCAGTGGGTAATCTCCACCCTAAAGGCCTACTCAGGCCCACGAGGCCATTTCTCCTGAACCTCAGCTGGTTGCCCAACACATGAGATACGGGACTTGCTGTTGTCACGGGAAGTGCAGCAAGTGGATCCTAAAGAGGAGGCCTTCTCAGTGGTGGCACCCCACTTACGGAATAGCCCACCCAGAGAGGTTCACCTGGTGCCCTCTGCATGGTCTTTTCAGCATCTTGTTATTACCTAGGCATTTTAAAACAAACTCTGGGTTTCTTAAATTAACTGTGCATTCTTGGTCCTCGAGTATGTTTTGCAGCTGAGCTGAAAATATGTTTTGTTCTAAATTTTTACTGATCTTTTTTCAATTACTGTACTTCTAAATGCTACTTGCTTTTCGTCTTGTAAACTAGAGAATTTTAGTGGTTTTAATGATGGATGAATGTATAATTTGAATAAATAAAGGATGTTGAAATGGGTATTGAATGGGTAGACTGGATTGCTGCCCCCGTAAACTTGAGAGTTGCATTCTTATTGTAAAGAAGGCAGAGAGAGTAGTGGTGGATGAGAGAGCCATGCACTGACTTCGATACCCTGCATTTCTTAAGGGTTTCTCTTTCCTTGAGAATGGAAAGTTTTCTGTCTCCAGTAAGACAGGGTCCAGCTTCCTGACCTGGCCTACACCTGAGAGGCTTGGATTTGTTGCCTTCTGCGTGATGCCTCATGATTGGTCTCTGTTTGTCAGCTAGAATTCCCTCTTTCTTTTAAAGAAACAAGTCTTTCGGGGTTTTAGTGGCAGCAAATAGATTAGGTATCACTCTTGGTTTCCCCTCTGTCTGCGACTTCTGCAGTTCTTGCGGATTTGCCCAAAATTACTGAGCTGGCTTTGTGGCTCAGTTTTGTGTTCAGACTTAAAAGCAAACAAACAGCCAACCAGTGTTGGGAATTGCTTGCATCTCCCTGAATGCCTTTGGCTATGGAGACAAAATCTCCTTTCTCGTTGCAGGAGAAGCTCACGTGTCCAGTGGTGCTACTGCTCTTGTGCCATGGGGTGAGCAGTTTCTACGTGCCGGGGGTGGCACCCATCAACTTCCACCAAAAGGATCCTGTAGAAATAAAGGTAGGTTGGTGATGTGGTTGACCATTTGAATATACACACACCAAGTGTGTGTGTGTGTGTGTGTGAGTGAGAGAGAGAGAGACAGAGAGACAGAGAGAGAGAGAAATAACACTGGTACTTATGACAACCTGGAAAACAATTAGTTAGCTATATTTGTGAAACAGTAATAATGCCCTTATTACTGGATGCGGGTGGCGCTGTGGGTTAAACCACAGAGCCTAGGACTTGCCGATCAAAAGGTCAGTGGTTCGAATCCCCGTGACGGGGTGAGCTCCCAATTCCTCGGTCCCTGCTCCTGCCCACCTAGCAGTTCGAAAGCACGTCAAAGTGCAAGTAGATAAATAGGTACCACTCCGGCGGGAAGGTAAACGGTGTTTCCGTGCGCTGCTCTGGTGCGCCAGAAGCGGCTTAGTCATGCTGGCCACATGACCCGGAAGCTGTACGCCGGCTCCCTCGGCCAAGAAAGCGAGATGAGTGCCACAACCCCAGAGTCAGCCACGACTGGACCTAATGGTCAGGGGTCCCTTTACCTTTACCTTAATAATGCCCTTTTTTAGAAAGGGTGAATTATTACGTTAAACATTTTGTACTTTCCTTCCCCCATAAGAGCTCAGAGTGGAATACATAGGTTTATTATTATTTTATTTTTATTACATTTGTATCCTGCCTTTCCTTTCCAAGACCATTAATACATGGTTCTGGGCTGAGTGTCTGTGAGACTGGCTTGATGCCATCTAATGAGTGAGGGTTGCCTTCCGGTTTGGAGATGCTTGTAGCTCTAGCCAGCAGGAAGAGCGTCTGCTGTGCATCTCAGTTGGCCCCAGCTGCCGTAGGGCTAGCAAGCAAGCTGCCCTTAGGAAAGGATTCGCTAATGAAATTGTAAGGAGAAAAGGTACCTGTGACCACGATCAAACAATACATGATCAGCCGGCAATATTTGACAGTTCGGTTGGGCCATTTGTTGAACCCTGGTGGGAGCCTTGAAGGAGCTGAGAGTGCTTTGCAAAGTAGTGACAGCATTCCCAAGGAACGTTTTCTTGAGCTGTGGCTTTTGGACACCAATGAGAGGAATATATCTCTCACGCCCTACAACATGAGCTGCTAACATGGCACCCACGGGTGCATGTGGGCCTTCAAAGTCTCTTCGTGGTGCTGCAGGGTCTGATCCCCCAAGCCTGTTTGTGGTGTGGGGGTACAGCTGATCAGGGGAGAGTCGACGCCCAGCATCCCTGACCATTGGCCATGGTGGTTGGGGCTGATGGGAATTGGAGTCCCACAACATCCAAAGGGCCACCATGCTGATTTCCCTTCCTCTAAAGCATAGGTCTGTGTAGATATGCCTGGCAAAAGAGAGAGTGCAAGAGAAAGGGCAAAGGGACATTTACTTTAAAAAAACAAACAAACTGGGAATCATGTTGCAATAAAACTGCATCCCAAACCTGAAAATGTTGAAGTCTGTTCTAAAGTGTTGTAGAAATGCTGAATGCCCTGTGAATCCTTTTAAAGAATTGTAGGTTCCATTCCCATAATGTTTTCCTTGCAGCTATAACAAGCTGAAAACCACAGTGGTTTCCTCTGTCTGTGCTTCAGCATTTTTGAGGGGTGTGGGTAGGATCAAGTACTGCAGGAAGTTAAGTTCTCCAAGACCATTAATACATGGTTCTGGGGTTGTTTGCAGCCTCTTGGGGGCAGGTCAGACATAGGCTCAAACCTTCCGTGGCCTCTTTGTTTTTGTTTTTTTACTAAAGCTGTGGGCTTTATCTTGCCATATAAGCTTCCACACTGATGCCAGCAAGGTTTGGCAAGTCCTGCAGAGCATAAAAACATTTTTATGCGGCCAAGCCTTGGTGTCTTGATGGCCATATCCTGTCTTGTATGTTTCCTCTGTGTTACATAATTTATCTCAGTGGAAGGGGTAGAGGGGCATTGGTCCAGTTGTAAAGGTGGAAACTAGGGAACTTCCTTCCCTCTCGGTAGAGCTGGAACAATGAACCTGATAATCCCCTTGTTTTTCCAGGCTGTGAAGCTCACCAGTTCACGAACGCAGCTACCTTATGAATATTACTCCTTACCTTTCTGCCATCCTCAGACAGTCACATATAAAGCTGAAAATCTAGGTAAGGGCACAGAGTCCTCCACTTTTCTTTGCGTACTTTGGTGTCTGTGGTTGATTTCAGGATCCGTGCACTGTGTACATGAAGTGGGGGCACCCATTCCAGCCCTTTCCCCAAGGCCCTGGCTCCAGCATATTGCAGTCTCCCCTTCCTCTACTATTGCCTGTAGTCTAGAATGCAATGGGTAATCAGTTATTCATTTGGGCTGACGCTCTTTCACTCTCCTTGCGTGGAATGCTTTAATCATGAGGGTGGATCTCTCTGGGGAAACTGGTAGTTTCTAAAGGGAGGGGTGAGGTGCCAGTTCCACCCAGAATGCCTAGTAAAGAAGAATAAAGCAAGCATATTGTCCTCCCAGTAAGACAGATGGTATATTCCTGTGGCTCCCAAACTATTTTGGGCCACCGCCCCTTGGTTCCATAAAGTGATTCCAGTGCCCTCTATCCTATGAAAAGCATTATTCAGAATGGCCGTTTGCATGACCCGCTAAGGAAGATAATAACACTATAAAATTCAAAACAGTAACAATTAATTGCACATTTATTCCTAATCCAGTAGAAACTATTTAGCTGAGTTAATTCAACAACAGCACTGAACTGGAATCGGTGATACCAGCTATTCAAAATACGATTGCCATTTACACCTCCAGGGCCTTCCTGCCACCCCCTTGCCTCTTAGGGCCCCCCCCCAGGTAATCCCCCCCGCAGGGGTGATCCCGTCCCCTTTGGGAACCACTGGTGTGTTTGGATGATTTAACCTATAAAGCTGCCTTGTCCTGAATCAGACAGACCATTGGCCCATCTGGAAGAGCGATGGGGAACCTGTGTCTTTCCTGAAGTTGCTGGAGGGTAACTCCCATCATCCCTGACCATTAACCAAGGTGACTGTGGCTGATGGGAGTCATCAAAATCCAAAAACTTTTGGAAGGCCACAGCCTCCTGGCTCCTAATCTTGCCCAGTAGAGTCTGCTCCAGCTGTCAGCTTGATACTTGAGATGTTTACAGCAGGTTTGCTCTGCCACTCAGTGCTGTGAGCTCTCTCTCTCTCATTCTCATTCCCCTTGCCTGTCTTTCATTTGCAGGTGAGGTCCTTAGAGGGGACCGGATCGTCAACACGCCATTCCAGGTTTTCATGAACGTTGAGAAGAAGTGCGAGGTTTTGTGCGAATCCCCCAGCAAGCCCGTAACCCTGACCAAGGAAGCGAGCAAGCTGATCGCCGAACGGATCCAGGAGGAGTACTATGTCCACCTGTGAGTCTCTGTCCTCTGAGCATGAGACAGAGCAACTCAGCGGGAGTCCTCCTTACTTATGGCGAGTCAAGGAGGGGCCCTCTGGGTGGCAGCAGTGGGCAAGTAGCTCTGACTCGAGGGCTTATCTTTGCAGCATCGCTGACAACCTGCCTGTGGCCACGCGGCTGGAATTCTACTCGAACCGCGAGGAGGAAGAGAAGAACAAGGAGAAAGACATACAGTTTGAGCATGGCTATCGGCTCGGGTTCATGGACAGCCGCAAGGTGAGGATAATAGTAATAATAATAATTTATTATTTATACCCAGCCACTCTGGGCGGCTTCCAACAAAGTATTAAAATACAGTGGTCTGTTAAACATTAAAAGCTTCCCTAAACAGGGCTGCCTTCAAATGTCTTCTAAAAGTCTGGTAGTTGTTATTCTCTTTGACATCTGGTGGGAGGGCGTTCCACAGGGCAGGCGCCACCACCAAGAAGGCCCTCTGCCTGGTTCCCTGTAACTTGGCTTCTCGCAGCGAGGGAACCGCCAGAAGGCCCTCGGAGCTGGACCTCAGTGTCCGGGCAGAACGATGGAGGTGGAGATGCTCCTTCAGGTATACTGGACCTAGGCCGTTTAGGGCTTTAAAGGTCAGCACCAACACCTTTAATTGTGCTCGGAAAAGTACCGGGAGCCAGTGTAGATCTTTCAAGACCGCTGTTATGTGGTCTCGGTGGTCGCTTCCAGTCACCAGTCTAGCTGCCGCATTCTGGATTAGTTGTAGTTTCTGGGTCACCTTCAAAGGTAGCCCCACGTAGAGAGCATTGCAGTAATCCAAGCGGGAGATAACTAGAGCTCGGATCTCAGCCTGTGTACCAGATGGAGCTGGTAAGCAGCTGCGCTGGACGCAGAATTGACCTGCACCTCCATGGACAGCTGTGAGTCCAAAATGACTCCCAGGTTGCACACCTGGTCCTTCAGGGGCACAGTTACCCCATTCAGGACCAGGGAGTCCTCCACACCTGCCCACCTCCTGTCCCCCAAAAACAGTACTTCTGTCTTGTCAGGATTCAACCTCAATCTGTTAGCCGCCATCCATCCTCCAACCTGTTCTTTTGCCTGGGGAAGGGAGGGGATGGTTCAGGGGCGCCACAACAGCACGAACCCTCTGAGTTTTACTTGTAGGCACCTGTTTCAGTTGTTGTGGGAAATAAAGCAGTGACCACAGCAGCTCCCTTTAAAGCACACTTTATTTTGCATTGTAATGCTGAATGTACCAGCCATAGGCCTTTGAACTTTGCTGTGAATGTTGTATGGAAATCTGAGTGCGCATGTGCACACATACCAGAAACTGAAAGGTGGCAGGGAGGAAAATTCAGGCGGTGTTTACCACAAACTTGCATGCTGCTCTGCCAAAGTATTTGAGCTGCCTGGACACTAAGCCTGCCCTCTCCTTCCTGCCCTCTGGAGATCAGCTCAGGTGAAACATAGGCTAGTAAATGTGTGAGAGCTGGGAATTACTGTTTATTTGTCAGGCACCTAAAGTTTTTCCTTCTGTGCTGTACAAAGATTTTTGTACTGTACAGGGATTTTTAAAAGCCAAATGCTGACAGGCTTGCAGTCTAATACAAAAGAGGATGCCTGTATTTTGAGAGCCAAATAAATATTAGCCCAATGGTTTGATACAGGCAATTTATTCTGATTTCCAAATTCTGAATTATCTTCTGCCGGGGGAGAGGAAGCAGCATCCTAAATGGGTTGCACGATCACAGCTTAACACGCTGGGCGGCTGGCCAGCTGCGATTGCACAAATTAAATGCACGCAAGATGGATTTTCCATGCTGGGTTTTCCTGCTGTGGAAAGCACTTTTAAGCCCTCTGGCTTGCTTCTGGGGCTCTGGGAGGCTCTTGCATGAGACCTAGCAGGCGCCTCCCAGAGCCTCATAAGCAAGTCAGAAAGCTTAAATGCTCTCCGCCTTACATAGTGGGCAAGGCTCAGTCAGTGTGTTGGCTCTGGCATGGTAGGGGTGGTTGCACGGGGTGGTTCTGGATATATGTGATATCAGCTTTACACATAATTCCTGGAACCAACCCCCAGGGCAAGTTGTGAGTCTGTAGTTTGATGTACAGTGGTACCTCTGGATGCGAACGGGATCCGTTCCGGAGCCCCGTTCGCATCCTGAGCAGAACGCAACCTGTGTGTGTGTGCGCGCGGGTCGCAATTTGCTACTTCTGAGCATGCATGTGACGTCATTTCCATTACTTCCGGGTCACCGCGGAACGCAACCTGAAAAGGCTAAACCTGAAGCAAATTTAACCCGAGGTATGATTGTATCTTCTAATCTGTACTCCCTTATCATGAAGAGTTTGAGGAGAAGTGCAACACACGGAGACCTCTGAGCCTGCAAACCACTTGGCGAGATAGTGCACATCACCCCAACTAATTTGCATTTTCTTCCCCCAGGGCTTCTAACATCTCTCTTGATATCCCATCTGTTCTAGTTCTACCTGCACAACCACCTCTCCTTCATCCTTTACTACCACAGAGAGGATGTGGAAGAGAACCAAGAGCCCAGCTACAGGGTGGTCCGCTTTGAGGTCGTTCCGCAGAGCATTAAGCTTGCTGGTAAGAGAAGAGAGCAAGGCCTTTGTGTTGAGAGGGAGGGCCAAGCAAGAGGGACCTTTTGGAGAAGAAAGTACAGGTGGGAGAGGAGATCCCATTGTATGGTGTGTTTGGGGTGAGCTATGGGAGGGAGAGAGCAGCTCTCGCTCAATCTTGAGGGTTTCTTGCATGTTCTCTCTGGCTGGCTTTAGGCATGGACCCACAAAGCAGGAAAAGTGCACAGAATGGGATTGGGAAACAGGAGCAGTTTGGGACACCAGGGATTCCTGACTTCACTCATTGGCAAAAAAACATGGGCGGGCAGGTGCAGCCAGCCTGGCCCATTTCACAGAAATCGCTTAGAAGGGGACCTGCACACTTTGCAGAGTCACTGCCGGCCAATGCGGGTGAAGGGTGGGGAACCATAAATTGTTGGGACTCAAGTTTCCCTCGCCCCTGGCTACACTGGGTGTGCAGCTGATGGGAGTCCTCTAGCACCATGGGAAGGGGGTGCATAGGCTTCCATCTCTGGTGTGGTGGGATCAAAGGTCTGACTCCATGAAAAACTGTTTCATGCATTGCTGCTTTTGCAGCGGGAATATGGTAGGGATACGTAGCTCAGGGCCATAGCTCAGTGGTAGAGCATCAATCCTCAGCATCTCTAGTAAGAAGATTCCACCTAAACATTAGGAAGAACTTCCTGACAGTAAGAGCTGTTCGACAGTGGAATTTGCTGCCAAGGAGTGTGGTGGAGTCTCCTTCTTTGGAGGTCTTTAAGCAGAGGCTTGACAACCATATGTCAGGAGTGCTCTGATGGTGTTTCCTGCTTGGCAGGGGGTTGGACTCGATGGCCCTTGTGGTCTCTTCCAACTCTATGATTCTATGATTCTAGTAGGGTTGGGAGACACTCTGTCAGTCAGTGTAGACAATACTGAGCAAGACGGACCAATGGTCTTACTATAAGGGCAGCTTCCTACATCCCTGTGTATGTGTTTGTGCAACCGGAGCAACATGCGGGGCAGTGCAGCCAGAGGATTGCCACACGAGGCTAGTTGGGGTGAGGGGACTCCAAGCTTGTATAGGGCCTGGGTGTCTGGAGTCAGGCTGCTTCTTCTGACGCGTGAGGTTTTTTTGCCCCCTAGATCTGAAAGCTGACGAAAAGGGTGCCTGTGTCCTGCCTGAAGCTGCCAACTCCGCTCCTCAAGAGATTGACCCCACGAAGGAGAACAAGCTGCTTTTCACCTACTCTGTGCATTGGGAGGTGAGGGCCGGGTTTTTTATTTTTGGGGGGGAGGGGAGAAAGAGGGGAGGAGGTGGAATTGGTGTAGGGGAAATGGTCACTGTGGGGAGAAGATGTCCGAGGGCTGGGAAACCCTAATTAAAAGAAGAGTGGGAGCCAGTGTTGGAACATGGATTTGGAGGGCCTCAGGTGTCTTTAAGGGAACTCTCCTGTACATTTCTTTTAAAAACAAGTAGGTTCCCCACCACAGGTTAAGACTCAACAGGAGAAAGCTTGCTTCAGGTGCCACCTTCGAAGAAAAAATTACGGAGTCACAAAAACACCCCTCCCCAGGTTAGGACTACAACTCCCATCGGTCCCAGCCAGCATGCGCTGATGGAAGCTGCAGTCCAAGACGTCAGGAGGGCGCAATGTTGAAGAAGCAGAGCTTTTTAGGTGGTGGCACCCATCTTCTGAAAGGCCCTGCTCCGTTTCAGCCTTTGGGGAACCAGTTAGGGCGTTTGTGGCTGCTGTGCCTTTTTGTCCCCTAGTCTTCTGCTTTGGAACTGGGTGTGATTTGCCTTTTTGTGTCGTTCGTTCGTTTATTTATGTACAAGATTTATATCCCTCTTTCTGTCAGTTGGAATTGTAGCATGAACTTAGCAACCTTTAGACCTCTGGCTGATGCATGGGCCCAGAGTTTGCAGTCCCAGGGAATCTTGTCTGTTGGAGCTGAGTGTTCATGCTAACAGGGAAGTGAGCAGAGGAGATCCCAGCTCCCTGCAATTGCTCCTTCCCTGGTCAACAGATGGAGCCAATCTTGTCTTCCCTTGATCTTTAGGATTATTGTCTTGCTTTCTTCTTGGGCAGCGGGGTATGTGTGTGTGTGTTTGCATCCTGTGCCAGTCATGCTCTGAGTAGACCCACTGAAATCCATGGGCATGGCTAGCTAGGGGCCATTAATTTCTGAGTGGAACCTAGTTGAATACAACTCCTGTGGTTTATTTCTTTATTCATAAAGCACTGATTTGCAGAAAAGCAAATGCCCCACTTACCCCTTTGCCTCAACTTTCCATCTCCAGCGTGGGAATAATAGTGGACCAACTCAATTAACCTACTAACTAGCTAAACTTCTCCTGTAGGAAAGCGACATCAAATGGGCTTCTCGCTGGGACACTTACCTCACAATGAGTGACGTGCAGATCCATTGGTTCTCCATCATTAACTCCGTTGTGGTCGTGTTCTTCCTTTCGGGTAAGAGAGAAGCCAGGGGGTTTTGTTGGGTGGGGAGGGGTGGAATAGAGACTTACCGTATTTTTTGCTCTATAAGACTCACTTTTTCCCTCCTAAAAAGTAAGGGGAAATGTGTGTGCATCTTATGGAGCGAATGCAGGCTGCGCAGCTATCCCAGAAGCCAGAACAGCAAGAGGGATTGCTGCTTTCACTGCACAGCGATCCCTCTTGCTGTTCTGGCTTCTGAGATTCAGAATATTTTCTTTCTTGTTTTTCTCCTCCAAAAACTAGGTGTGTCTTGTGGTCTGGTGCGTCTTATAGAGTGAAAAATACGGTAACTAGCTAAGTCGTGTAGACCCAGCTGGGCTATCATTTATGTATATGCTGAGCGAAAGAGTAACAAATCAGAAATAGTCCAGTGGGCTTGGGTTCGCATCCTACCCTCACCACGTGGCCCGATGACCCTGGCTGGGTCTACCCACGCAGAAGGACTTTGGAAAGACTGCCTCATAATAAAACAAAAGGGAAACCCTGTGCCAGTAGAAAACCCAACGCATAAGGGCTGCAGTTTCTAGTCCAGCTTTTTTCACCCTGTTGTGGTTGCAAGGAGTCCTTGTTGTAGAAGCACAGTCTCAGGCCTAGAATGGCACGTTCCGCTCTGCCTCCTCATTCTGCTTCATAGGTAGACTCTGAAACGCTGTGAGGGTATTGCAAGGATTGGAAGCTGGTTGTAAATATGTACTGAATGTTTCTGGCACCCGGTCTGGTCACTGCGGTTTTCTTCACCAGCAACTTGTGTGTCCGTCAGTGTCCTTAGCTGCTTGTCTTTGCTCAGTGCTGGTGTCGTCTGTGTCTCAGTTTTGCTGCCTGCAGATGGGGTTGAGCTGCAGCAGGGCTGGTTTGTGCGTTGCTTTCCCTTCACTTGTGGCCAAGCAGTGTAGGGTAAGGGCCACAGTCCATGCTGCACCCTGTATGTGCCACTTCCTCAGCATGCCTGTGTCTTTGGGCAACTCACAGGCCCTGCGCACTGGATGGAAACTGCTGCAAGCAATTTTGTGTTGCTGCATGAGGGGAGGGCCAAGGCACAAGTCTTCCTTTTGACCCGTTTTGGAAGGAAGGGGCGCCCCCTGGTGCACAATGCGAGCATTGCAAGAAACGAGGGATGTAGTGATTATTTTTTTATTATTATTTTAAAAAATAAGAATAGGTTCAATAAAGAACATTACCTGCTTAGAATAGAATGGAATGGAATGGAATATAACCTTTAGAAGACATATGATCACAACCCTGTACAGTGGATGCTTGGGTTGCAAACATGATCCATTCGGGATGCATGTCCGCAACCCGCAGTGTTCGCAACCCGCGTCTGCGCATGCACGGGTTGTGATTCGGCGCTTCTGTGCATGCGCAACTGCCGAAACCCAGAAGTAACCTGTTCTGGTACTTCCAGGTTTCGGCAGTCCGCAACCCCAAAAAAGCAACTTGAGGCGGTTGTAACCCCGAGGTATGACTGTATAGGGAAGCTTTTTAATGTGTAATGTTTTATAATGTTTTTATATGTGTTAGAAACCTCCCAGTGTGGCTGGGGCAACCCAGTCAGGTGGTCAGGGTACAAATAAATTATTAATATTAATATTATTATTACTATTACTATTATTACTATTAGTGATGAATATATGAAATACTTCAAATAGCCCATACATAGGACACAAGTCATTCCACTACGACACAGAGGTACTGTTTACCTGGTTAAAAAGAGTTGTAAGGGTATTAACATTGGTGTGATTATAATAAAGTCCTGGGAGTTACCGGGGTTATAACTTAATCTTGAGTATATCCAGGGGCAGGTATAGATCCCTCTGGCTCCCTTTACTTGACTACCTTGCTTTTTCTCCCCTCCTCCCCTTGTGCCCCACTGCCCAACATGGCAGCCCAAGAAAGAGACACTTTTAGAATGCCTCTGAAGAAAAAAAGAATCCCCTCCAAGGGCCTGTCCAAGTGGCAACTTCCTCTGCTTTTGCTGTGGCCCCATGTGCGTTAGCAGAAGGCGTGAGAAAATTGAAAATGAATACTTGTAGCAGCAGCAGCACCTCCATTGGTGTAGGGGACTCAAAAGTGCAATTCTTGCTGTGAGAACCCAACCTCACCCCCCATTGCTACTGTCTGAGGACATGTGGGCAAATGTGGACTGTGGGGGACTCTGTGTCGACTGATGCATCACTCCTCATGACCCTCTGTTCCCATATGCTGCTGGCTTGCAGGTGCTTAGGTGCTCAGTGGAATAAACTGCAGTTCATTCATTCCAGGTCTTATTCGTTTCAGGTATTCTCAGCATGATCATCATCCGGACGCTCCGGAAGGATATTGCCAACTACAACAAGGAAGATGACATTGTACGAGAAGCATGGTGTGCTTGGGGCTGTCAGGTGGGGTGGGGTGGAGAGGGAGTGGAGACCCTTCCTTGCATCTTGAGAACGTTCCCAGAATCTCCTTTTGAGAAGGGTAGAGGGGAGGTAGCCAAGGAAATGAGTAGAGAATGTAAGAAGAGCTCAGCTGGATTAAATCCGACTTTATTCAGCACTGGGTTTCCCATAACACCGGTCTTGAAAGACCTACAGTGGCTCCCAGTAAGTTTCCGATCACAATTCAAAGTGTTGGTGCTAACCTTGAAAGCCCTAAATGGCCTCGGTCCAGTATACCTGAAGGAGTGTCTCCACCCCCATCGTTCTGCCCAGACACTGAGGTCCAGCGTCGAGGGCCTTCTGCCAGTTCCCTCGCTGCAAGAAGCCAAGTTACAGGGAACCAGGCAGAAGGCCTTCTTGGTAGTGGCACCCGCTCTGTGGAACCCCCTCCCACCAGATGTCAAAGAGAAGAACAACTACCAGACTTTTAGAAGACATCTGAAGGCAGCCCTCTTTAGGGAAGCTTTTAATGTTTGATGCATTACTGTGTTTTGATATTTTGTTGGGGGCTGCCCAGAGTGGCTGGGGAGGCCGAGCCAGATGGGCGGGGTTTAAATAATAAATTATTATTATTATGTCAGCCAGGCGGATGCCTCTGGGAAGCCCATTGGAACAAGGCTGAACCTGGAGGTAGTACATAGCTATAATGTCCAGTAGCCACCTGGCCCCTCTTCTGTTCACCTGACCAATCCCTTTTTTAAAGAGCTGCTGTGTCTTGTGGCATCAAATTCCATAGCTAGTGATGTGGGTAGAGAGTCCCTTGCTAGTCTAGAGTTTATACTGGGGGTTTACCACTTAACGGCAGATTCTCAGCAGACCTTGCCAGGCCTGCCTTCTCATTCCTTGCTGGGGTGAAACACTTTTCAGCTGCAGGCAGTACCCAGAAGGGCTTTAAGGTTTTGTGAAATGTGGTGACTTGCTGCAAAGAGGAGAGCCCTGGGGGAAGAGAGGACATGCTCTGCACATCTCTGTGGCAGTGGGGGTGGGGAGAATAGCAGTCCCTTTTGTGGGGCTTGATTTCAATCCCCCTGTGTGTCGATTTTCCCTGCAGGAAGACACCATGGAGGAATCTGGGTGGAAGCTGGTGCACGGTGATGTTTTCAGGCCGCCTCAATATCCCATGATCCTCAGCTCCCTCCTGGGCTCCGGAATCCAGCTCTTTTGCATGATCCTGATTGTTATTTGTGAGTATCCCACCTGGGGAGCCTGGGGGTGCTTCTTTGTGAAAAGGGGGCAGGGGAGAAGAGACTCTACAGGCTAAGGAGGAAGACAGCTTGTTGAACAAGCTGATGCCTCTGTGCTCAAATGTGCTTTGTGAATACTCAGCAAAGCACACACATCCCTTCTCAGTGTGCAAGAGCTCTCTTTGAATTCCAGCAGGTTGGCTTTCTGTAGCAGTGTATTGGTTTGTGGCCCTTAATCCTCCTTGCCTTGCCTTTCAGTTGTGGCCATGCTGGGGATGCTGTCTCCTTCCAGCCGAGGTGCCCTGATGACCACAGCCTGCTTCCTCTTCATGTTCATGGGGTAAGTGGTGTGACTTGTCCCTTGCGTCATCCATCATCCCTCTGCCTGACCTGTGATGGGAGGTAACTGTTTCTCCTCTCTGTGTCCTCTGCACTAGGGTTTTTGGTGGTTTCTCCGCTGGCCGACTCTATCGGACACTGAAGGGCCACCGGTGGAAGAAAGGGGCTTTCTGCGTAAGTTGTACTGATCTTCACAAACCCCAGGGGACTTGGGAATGTGTGTGAGGGCAAACTGCGGAGCCTCATTTGTTTCTGATGCTGAGATAACCACTGTGGCTGTTGGAAGGGGCCCTTGCATAACCTTGGGATAGAGTTGCTGGGGATGTGATGCCTTGGAATCTGACCTTTGCATTACAACAAAAAACAGGCATAATAGAAGAAATCAGGCTTTGGACAGGGATAAAGGGCACAGTGAAAATGATTTCTTTCTGCTGCCGCCTGTTTATCGTTGGTGGGTTTTATGATATTGATTTATTTTGTTCTAGATTTTTATTGGGACGTGGGTGGCGCTGTGGGTTAAACCACAGAGCCTAGGACTTGCTGATCAGAAGGTCGCGACGGGGTGAGCTCCCGTTGCTTGGTCCCTGCTCCTGCCAACCTAGCAGTTCAAAAGCACGTCAAAGTGCAAGTAGATAAATAGGTACCACTCTGGTGGGAAGGTAAACGGCGTTTCCATGAGCTGCTCTGGTTCGCCAGAAGCGGCTTAGTCATGCTGGCCACATGACCCAGAAGCTGTACTTGGCCAGTAAAGCGAGATGAGCGCCGCAACCCCAGAGTCGATCACAACTGGACCTAATGGTCAGGGCCCCCTTTACCTTTAGATTTTTATTAGTATTTCTGATTATAATATTGCTTGCCACCCTGGGGCTCCAGAGTGAAGAGAGGACTACAGATTCCTTAAATAAATAAGTTGTATTTGGCTGTTTGAATAACTCGTGCAGCTTTGCAGGTCCCTGCTGCTTTTGCTTCTGACTGACTTGGCAAGGCCTGGCTGCTTCTCCACATCAAATCTTGTGTTTAGTCTCTGCTCTGGGACTTCACTGTTTGCTTCTGGGATGCTTTCAGGCTTTTACCCCACAGCATCAGGAGTGCAAACTGAGATGAGGATGATTCCTAGCATTTTTAGGTAGGTAGGTCCATAGGTCGGTAGCAATTTTATGTGTTTATTACTGGAAGTCCCTTTTGATAAAACTGAAAGGAAGTACCTTTGAGTGTGCAGAGACTTTGCACTCCTTCTCCCGTTGCAATCTTTACAACACTCCCGTGAGGCTGGTCAATATTGTTATCACCATGTTTCTGTTGGCATGCACCCATGGAAACGGGGGCAATTGGCAGGCCTCCAGCTGGCTCCAGCCCACTGGCTGGTGTGCCGGGCGAACTCCGGTCCTTGGTGCAGCATAAATCTACAACCCAGGCTTTAGAAGACGGAGCACGCTATTCAGCAGAGAAACGCTGCGCAAACAGACGTGGCAGGAGAGGCCCCACCCCCAGGAGGATGCTGCCATATCTGTAGCTATTAAAAAAGGCATATTTACAAGCAGGTTTATTCAGTGTAGATCAGGACAAAAGGAAACATGTCTGATCTCCTTCGTGTACAAAGCAAAACAGAAAGCTGTACACAAACGGATATAATGCTGGTGTGTGTTAGACATGGGACACGCAACAGTCCCATGTCTGTTCCTTAAGATGGAATGGAACATCCCAACAGTTGCAGGTGCTGAAGCAGTGTGTGTGTTGAGGGGACTAATCTGTGGCAGATCTGGAATTTGAATCGGGGGCTTTGTGAGTCATAGCTTGGTCTGTGGATAACCGGCTCTCGCAGAGGCTCTCAGGCTGCTGCCTTCTGCTCCTGGTGCTGTGAAGTGGCGTAGTAACTGCATTAGGTTCCTTGGATGAGCCTTGCTGACACCGTCTGCCACTGTCGTCATTCAGTCCTTTTTTGCTCCTTGCAGACAGCCACCCTGTACCCAGGAGTCGTCTTTGGGATATGCTTCATCCTGAACTGTTTCATCTGGGGCAAACACTCGTCGGGAGCGGTATGTATCTTCCCACCTCTCTTTGCTCTCTCTGGAAACACTTGGCTCGGTCTACTCTTTTCTAACTCTTATATTCATAATTTGTGTGTGTTTATATGTTCTGGGACATAGGAAATGTTGGTTAGCTCCTTTTAAGCTTCTTATATGTTTTGCCTTCCCTAATATACACATAGGGATGCAGGTGGCGCTGTGGGTTAAACCACAGAGCCTAGGACTTGCTGATCAGAAGGTCGGCGGTTCAAATCCCCGCGACGGGGTGAGCTCCCGTTCCTCGGTCCCCGCTCCTGCCAACTTGGCAGTTTGAAAGCACGTCAAAGTGCAAGTAGATAAATAGGTACCACTCCGGCAGGAAGGTAAACGGCGTTTCCGTGCGCTGCTCTGGTTCGCCAGAAGCAGCTTAGTCATGCTGGCCACATGACTCAGAAGCTGTACGCTGGCTCCCTCGGCCAATAAAGCGAGATGAGCGCCGCAACCCCAGAGTCGGTCACGACTGGAACTAATGGTCAGGGGTCCCTTTACCTTTACCAATATACACATACTACTACAACTACTACTACTACTACTAATAATAATAATAATAATTTGTGTCTTGTACCCCCACCCATCTGACTGGGTTGCCCCAGCCATTCTGGGCAGCTTCCGACAGAATATAAAAGAACATAACAAAACACGAGACCTTAAAAGCTTCCTGATACATTCTGTGAAATTATCTCCCTCCCCTCAGGCCCCACCCCCAAGAGGATGCTGCCATTTCTGTAGCTATTAAAAAAGACATTTAAGAACAATTTTCTAAATCTTGATTTTTCCAAAATATTCTGTGAAATACCCAAGCAGGACACATTTTGAACATTAGGAATTAGGAAACCACGTTAGCTGCCTGGTGTTGCATTCATTTCCCCCCTGCCAGGCGAGTTCTCTTAGACTCACCTTCACCAGTCTGGTGTCTTCCAGGTCAGGGAGCCCTTTCTGGCTGGTGGACCAGATCCTTATCTCCTGGCTGCTCCTGGGCGCCAAATTTGGCAGATGTGCAGAGCCCGGGATCCAGTTGTGCCAGCCGCACCAGTCTTTTCAAGTGCTTTTGCCCAGCAGGGAGTGTGTCTTTGAACTGTGACAATGCCTCTTGCCTGCCAGTTTGGGGAGAGGGGTGTGTGGCTGTAACTGTGCATGGAAACCTCTGGCTTTTATGTGGGCTGCTGCACCAAAACAATAAAATAATCTCACCTGTTTCTCTAGTTTCACTGCAATTGTTATGTGGTCCCCCAAAGGCTTCCCATCCGGGAATGAGGTGCTTGGACTGCGAAAGGTTCCCCACTCCTTCTCTAAAGAAATGCTAGGCCATAGTATCACCTTGTGAACCTTCCGTCTTGGTGCTCTGGGGCAAAGGGGTGGCTCCAGGTACATCTTGCCTTGCCAGGTCCCGTTCAGCTATTGCCGTACCTTCTGCCAGCCACCCGTTCTAAGAGTTGGGTTGCCGTTTGCAGGTTCCTTTCCCCACCATGGTGGCTCTCCTCTGCATGTGGTTCGGCATCTCCTTGCCCCTAGTCTACCTGGGATACTACTTTGGATTTCGCAAGCAGCCTTACGACAATCCTGTGCGGACCAATCAGATTCCAAGGCAGATTCCGGAGCAGAGGTGGTACATGAATCGATTCGTTGGGTGAGTGACCCAGAAAACCCTTTCCTGCCCAGCTGGGCCAAATGACTGTTGGGTAGCTCTTTTCTTTTCTTCTTTTTGGAGATCAGTGAGCAAGTTGCTGCAGAAAAGCTTGGGACGATCCTTAGGCCCGTCCACTGCCAGCTCAGGCAGTAAAGCATGAGACTCTCAGGGACATGGGTTCAAATTCCACAGAGCAAAAAGATTCCTGCACTGCAGGTGGATGAGCCAGATGACCCTTGGGGTCCCTTCCAACTCTACAATTCTAGGATTTGGTGATTCTAAATAGGAGCTGGAGCACTGATGCTTCTACTGCTGGCTGGGTTTGGGATGACGTTCGGTTGAGCTACCCAGAATTTGATGGCTCGATCTAAGGGCTTATTTTTTAAAAGGATGTGCTGTTCCGTTGCTGAAAGGGGAAGCTTGCTAGTGAGGGCAAGCAGTTCTGCCTCTCAGACAGCTTATCTTGTCATGAATAGTCAGTTTAGAGGTCCCGGGCCCTAGGGAAGTCAGACTATCCTCCACCAGGGCCAGGGCCTTCTCAGTGATGGCTCAGACCTGGTGGGATGCTCTGTCCCATGAGACCAGGGCCCTGGCCCTGCAGGATTTAACTTCCTTCCGCAGGGCCTGTAAGACAGAACTGTTCCGCCTGGCTTTCAATTTGAACTTAGCCTGATCTTTTATTTCCCTTCTCTTCCCTCCCCCTCCCCTTTTTATGAAGATCACCCGCTCTGGGATCCCACAGCTAATTCTCCCCTGGTGTCCTCGCTGGCCCAAATAGGACTAATTCAGCCAGCTAGCCCTGGTGATTATCCAATGTTTATTGGATGGTTTTCCTCCCTAAATTGACTTTTGAATTCTGAATTTATTATTCACGTTTTATTCTGTATTTTATGCTGTTTTTTGTTGCATCAATTAAGTGTTTTAAATTTGTTGTTAGCCAACCTGAGCCCGGTTTTCTGAACCACGAAGGTTGGGGTATAAATGAAATTTTATTATTATATTATTATACTGCTGCCACCACCAGCACCCCAGTCAGCTGGATCATCTGCAGCCAACCAGGGTGGGGCTCAGGCACTTTGAGGGGCAGAAAATGAAAAGATGTAACTGTAGCTCAGTGCCAGATCATATGTTTTGGAGCCAGGTGATGACAGGTTCAGTCCAGGTCATGTCCTGTTGAAAGGGTCTTGGATTACAGAGTTCAGAGCGCTGCTGTCTGTCAGAGTTGTCACCAACTCTGTGCTGGATGGCTCAAAACACTGACGGTACGAGGGAAGCTTCCTAACTTTCTAACAGCCCCAGAGCTGGAATAGATGGGAACATAGACTTATGGACGGCCACTCCCCATAGTAACCGAATGAAATACTAGTTTCTGGGGGAGGAAAAGCAGCCTAGAGCTGTTGCCTTCAGGCCCTGCTTGTGGGCTTCCTGGAAGCAGCTGGCTGGCTGTTGTCAGAAACGGCGCTTGACTAAATGGCCTTGGGTCTTATCCAGCTGGCCTGCTCTTAGGTTTGCAATGTGTGCAGCCCTAACTAGCATCACCGGATCTACACCTGCTCCTACAGTAACCAAATTCTGTCTCTCATCTTTAGGATCCTCATGGCTGGAATTCTGCCTTTCGGAGCCATGTTCATTGAACTTTTCTTCATCTTCAGCGTAAGCGCCATTGCTGCCCTCTTCTTTTCTGACGTGGGCTTCCCAGAGAGGTGCACCATGTGCCTTTTAAGGAGTGGTGTTGGGATGGGGTCTGTCAGAACAAGCGGGGCTTTTATTCAGCTCAGCTCTGGCACCTCTCATGTGGCTGCCATTGCTATTCTAAGAGAACCAGGGAGAAGTTCATGGTGAGCTCCAGCCCCTCTTTTTCTAGAAAAATAGCACTGAGAACAAGAGTGTTTTTGGGTGGGTGTGAGGATGCTTCACCCCTCCCATTGCAAGAATCTGCTGACAATGTTTCAGAAAGGAGGGGGCGGATTTTGCTCATTGCTTCTTCCGCTCCAGCCTGACTTCAAAGGGAGTCTGAGTGTTATCTGTATGTAGATAAGGTGACTGCTCAAGCAGCTGTAACACTCATGCAGCCCAGCGTCTCCGATTAGTCTTTAGTTAGCTTATACAGTAGCTGTAGAGAATAAAAGAAGTTATACTTCAGAGCTGTCGTTCGTGTGGTTCATGCTCTGCTGTGCTCCGCTGACTTTTGGAACTGAGTTTTGGTACTCACAGCTCTAAGTTGTGAGTCCACAGCACTTAGACCTGCTCCCTGCAGTGGAAGGTCTCTGGAAGTGCTTTCCCAGCTCGCCTGGCCCAGTCAGGGCTGAAGAGGTTGAGCCCAGTTGTTGGCACTGGCTCAAAGGCGATGCTGACAGGGTGTGTGCAGGATGAAGAATTCTTGCTCTCCCTTGTCACGTCTTCTGGGCTTTGCACTCTAGGTTGAGATGTGGCCCTGCAGAGCCTTCCAGTATTGGTCGTGACAGCCCCAGATACGGAGCTGCAACATTTTGCTTCTTTAACTGTCTCCAATTGGGGAATGCCTTGCGAGAAGGGATGGGTGTCTGGTTGCTGTGCAAGACAGAGATGCCTTTCATGAGCGTAGAAAGGATCCAGGATCCCTTACAATTCTCCTGAGGAAATGGTCCAGGAGAATTGAAAATGCAACTTAGTTCTGGGAGACCTGTCTAGAGCCAACTCGGTTACACAAGCAATTGAAGAATTCTTTGAGGAAAAGCCATGGTTAAAGTGGAGAGAATTGGCTAGAGGTTTGTGATGTAGGTTTGCTTCGCTGCCTTTTTCTGTGAAGCGATCAGCTTCTTGTGTATCAAGAGCTGTCCCACCATATTCATGTCTCCTCCTTTGTGAACATCTTCTCTCGCATCCAGGCAATTTGGGAGAACCAGTTCTACTACCTCTTTGGCTTCCTCTTCTTGGTGTTCATCATCCTCGTGGTCTCTTGCTCCCAGATCAGCATCGTCATGGTGTACTTCCAGCTCTGTGCAGAGGTAATGTTGTTGTCGTTTAGTCGTTTAGTCGTGTCCGACTGTTTGTGACCCCCTGGACCAGAGCACGCCAGGCACTTCTGTCTTCCACTGCCTCCCGCAGTTTAGTCAAACTCATGCTGGTAGCTTCAAGAACACTGTCCAACCATCTCGTCCTCTGTCGTCCCCTTCCCCTTGTGCCCTCCATCTTTCCCAACATCAGGGTCTTTTCCAGGGAGTCTTCTCTTCTCATGAGGTGGCCAAAGTCTTGGAGCCTCAGCTTCAGGATCTGTCCTTCCAGTGAGCACTCAGGGCTGATTTCCTTCAGAATGGAAAGGTTTGATCTTCTTGCAGTCCATGGGACTCCCAAGAGTCTCCTCCAGCACCAGAATTCAAAAGCATCCATTCTTTGGCAATCAGCCTTCTTTATGGTCCAGCTCTCACTTCCATACACCACTGCTGGGAAAACCATAGCTTTTACTATATGGACCTTTGTTGGCAAAGTGATGTCTCTGCTTTTTAAGATGCTTGCAGAGGTAATAGAGCAGATTAATCCTGGGGTTGTCGTTGGGGGTTTGCAGGGAATGGAACCCAGTTCTGCAAGGTGCCTCAAAAGGAAACAGGGATCAGATTTAGGCAGAGACAGCGCTCCTGTCCTCAAGTATACAAGCCAGTTAATAGATTCATCTGAATTGATTGGTAATGCTTTTCCAGAACTGCACAAGAAAGCCAGCATATCCTGGAGGAAAGTCAGCTTTTCCCTGGCATGCTAATTTTCTGTGTGCAAGGAGGGTTTTTGGCTTGTGTTTCTGCGAGGAAGAATTTACACTTTCACGTGTCTGGAGAGTCTGGCTTCAGCTTGCAGTCTTGCCTAGTTTGAAGAGAACCACAGGGATGAAAGCACCCTGGCTCTCCCCCTGTCCTGGGCTGCAGATCCACTGCCCACCACACCTGAAGATCTCAAACCTGCATGCTCTAGGTCACAACATGCCACTCGCAGAGCTTGTGTGGGCAAAACAGCGGATGCCCAAACACGACTGGGCACCTGCGAGGGTTGTTGAGAGTGCTGGCAGAATGATGCTGTATGTCTTTCCTTCGTTTGCCAGGATTACCGATGGTGGTGGAGGACTTTCCTGGTGTCCGGAGGTTCTGCCTTCTATGTGTTGATTTATGCAGTCTTCTACTTTGCGAATAAGGTACTGCTGCTGTTTTCACCAGATCCGAATCCTACACTCAGTAACTATTGAATGGGCTGCGATATCTGGTCAGGGAGGCTGCCGAGTGGCAAAACTTGCTGCTCTTGAGCACTTCGGGTGAGAGATAAATAAATAAATACATTTTTATTTATACCCCGCCCTTCCTGGTTCAAAAACCAGGCTCAGGGCAGCTAACAACAAATTTAAAACACTTAATTATAAAGACACCATAAAATACAGTATAAAAACATGAATGACAATAAAATTCAAATATCTATTAGATAATCCCCAGGGCTAGCTGGCTGAATTGGTCCTACTTGAGCCAGTGAGGAGGCCAGGGGAGAATTGGCTGTGGGGTCTCAGAGCAGGTGATCTTCATAAAAGGGGAGGGGGAGGGAAGAGAAGGGAAATAAAAGATCAGGCTGAATTCAAATTAAAGGCCAGGCGGAATAGCTCTGTCTTACAGGCCCAATGGAAGGAAGTTAAATCCTGCAGGGCCCTAGTCTCATGGGACAGAGCATTCCACCAGGTCGGAGCCATCACTGAGAAGGCCCTGGCCCTGGTGGATGTTCCATGATACACAACATGGTTGAGGTGGGAGGCCAAGGGAGGTTCCCACCCCTGCAGAGGCTTTGGCGCACGCTTCCTCTGCCCTGACCTCCTTTTGGTTCTCTCTTGCAGCTGGACATTGTCGAGTTCATTCCTTCCTTGCTGTACTTCGGCTACACAGCTCTCATGGTGCTGTCCTTCTGGCTCTTGACGGGGACCATTGGCTTCTATGCAGCCTACATGTTTGTCCGCAAGATTTACGCTGCTGTGAAAATAGACTGAAGATGCTCTGGCGCCACGTGGCACAAAGCAGCTGGTCCCCTCTGCTTCCTCCTAGGAAGGAAGTGGGGGAACTCTCTCTCTGTCTCCTGTTTCTCCCAAGGAAACAAAACCCGGCTGGAGTGGGGGACACAAGGAATAAAAATAGTTCAATTTTTTGGAATGTAACCTTTGGCACAGCATCCGTGGAATCGGGTTTCTTGGTGGGGAGGGGTGTGTAGATACTTTGCATTTTAACTTTTATCCTATTCTGGTTATAAGGGATTTATTTTCTCTCTTCTTCTTTTTTAGCCGAGACGCATTCCCCTCAATGAGTAATCTTTCTCCCTCCTCCCTTTTCGTCTAATTCATTTTCTGTAATGACAATAATAGGAGATTGCAATGGTTACAAATTCACGAATGAGTTTGGGGAAGATTCATCCTTTGGTGATGGCACAGCCGTAGCCTTTTGCTGTGCCTTTGCTTGGAGCAAGACGGCAGGAAGAAGGTCTGCTGCCGCCTCATCATGCTCCAGTTCCGGCAAGTGCAGTTTTCTCACGGAGGGCTCTCAGACTGCCTCCCCTGGGCTGCTTGATGCTGGGAGTGTCACAGTTCAGGCGGTGGCAGACACCTAGTGTCTTAGGACACTCACTTGCTTTGAACCACGATAAACTGATGATGTGGAACCACTGCCTGCTGAAAAGTGGAACAGGCCTGCAAACTGGAGGAAGGCTACTTGGAAGTCCTGGGGGAACCCCAGGGGATTTCTCAACACTGGGATTTGGGTGAGGTTTAGAGACTGGAAAACGTGCTCTGTTGTTCATGTGCCAAGGAATCCATGGCTCAGATGTTGGGAACTGCTGCTGTAATGTGCAAGAGAGGGGAGGGAACTGGGAGAGTTCTGTTCCCCTGATCCAATGTCAAAAGAAAGGAATTGTTCTCCCTTCCTAACCCATTCCCCTGCACATTTGGCCGACCCCCTTTCCTCACTTGTCCACTTCTGTCTCTCCCTCCAGAAATTGAAGTGCAGGCAGCTTTACTCTTGACTTCTATGTGAACTAGGTTACGTAGTCACAAGACCAAGGTTATACTATCAAATTATATTTTAGCCAAGCACAATGGATCTCTGTCTCCCTTCTCAGAGACAGGAGCACCCCGCTCTGTCTCCCGCTCGTAGTGCGCTGCGCATTGCAAATGAGCCTGAATCAGTTTACTGGGAGATGGTTGTAAACACTTCCTTTGATAAACAGAAACTTGCTTATTTGTAATCAGAATTACAATACTGGAATTATTATTTTTTCAATTGCTGAAAATTAGGTCTAATTGTGGAATGGTCTAGTTGCAGTTTTCTGCTTTATGAACGAGCTGTTCCGGCAAAAGTGGGTATGCCATGGGTGGGGTGGGGGAAGGGAGGCATGCACTGGGGGGGGGGATTTTTTCCGTGGAAAATTAATCTCTTTGGGAACACATATTTAAGATCGTTAAACATGTATTTGTCATCAGTGATGATGCCTCTTATGTGTGTCTTAATTTACCTGCCCTGTGGTAACTGCAGGAAACTACTGGGGTGAGCCTGCAGGCTCACAGGGAACGAGGGGCTTGCTTGTGCATTGCTCCTCTCCCCACCCATTGCTTCCTTGCCCCCCATGCCAAAGCCACGCCAGCCACGAATCAAGGTCTGACAAAGGGGGAGCCATGGCACTTACTACTTTTGCTATGGATCCCTCAGTGAACTCTGATCTGAGCTACCATTAGGGTACTTGACTAGGGCCTGGAGTATGCTAATTCTGCACACTAGCAGAAGCAGAGGTATGGAAGAGTTCCAGACAGTGCAACAGGCTCCCCCACCCAATGCGCCCTTGCAATTCACTCTGATGAATTGGGAGAAACCCCAGAACAGCAGGGCAGGGAGGAGGGTGGATTGTTCTGTGTGGGAAGTAGGAAGGCTTGCGCTGACATAATGGTCAGAAGAGTGCAATGTTGATTTATTCCCCAAGTCCTCTCCCCCCTCCCTGTGATTTTCTTTTTCCAACCAGAACTGCTCTATCCCTGGCCTTCCACTATGTTTCTTGTATTTTTTAATGTATTGTTTGAGCCCAACTGTAAATAAATATGCTGTTGTTGTCATTGTGTCTTTGATTGTGCAACTTCAGCCATGGGTTGACCTGTCAGGTTCCAAGTTGCAGGTGACATAACTCGCATTTGCTCTGCTGTTAATCATTCTGATCACATCATTTGCCAAAAACTGTAAGAAGGGAAACTTTGCCAGGGACATCTGAGCTGGCAAGAGGAAGAATGCCCATCTTCTCCCTGCAGGACAGCCATTCTTGAAGCTACCCAATGGCTTTGTTCCGTTTCCGGGGTGGGTGTGTCTCCTTCCCACCGGAGTCCCTACTGCTTCTACCCTTGAAGGGGTGAGGTTCTGAATAGTCCCTGTCTCGTCAAAACCATATATGAAGTGTTGGGTTTACCATATAGTTTCTTAAATATTGCCTTTAAATGTATGGAATAATTTTGACCCTGCCACAGCCGCCAGTACAAACTTGAAAAGGTCCTATGTCATTCAAGCTGGCATTTCAAAGCCCAAAAAGAGATCAAGACTTGGGAAAGATCTCTTTAGACTTCTTGAATTCTGAGCAAGGGATAAGTCTTATCAACAGTAATTTTATTAGTCTGTTATTATTCCATGTCACTGGCATTTAATATAAACAAGTAGGACCAAAAACAAAATGTTGCTGTATGTCCCAACCCCTCTAAGCACTCGTTTGTTCAGGGTTGAAGCAGCATGTTACTTCCTCCACTCTTGTTCAATCAATCCTGCCCCCATCTTATACTTTTCCAGCTGATACTCCACAAACCCACTTCTTAAACCCACTATGTTCAATCTACATAGGAGTCTATCTAGGAACCACTATTCCATTTGCAGGTGTTTGTTTCATAGCACCACACACTCAACTTGCTGTGGCTGGCATCCATCCATTTCAAGAGAAATAGAGTGCACCTCTGGGGGGGGGCAAGTCAAACCGCTGGAGAATCACAGCACCTGCTGTGGCTGCCGAAAATGGTAACTCGGACCTGCTACCTCCCACATTGTTTTTGTTGTGTTAGCAGCACTGAAGTGACGTCCCCGGGGTGCAAGCCTGGACAGTGTGTATGGAGGTTCCTGGGTTGCCTGGACAACAGGATGCCCCCTCATGGATGCTGGCTAGTGAAGGGACTAACGTGCAACAGTTGCCTCACCCCGAGCAGCGGCAACCCATGCTACACCCCTGGGATAGGTTTCTAGGAAAGAGACAGAGGCTCCAGCAGGATGATATAGAATATGGATCCTGAGCATATACAACCTGTGTTGTTCATAGGTGTTCCCACTCCCACAAACAAACAGCATAGCTTATACTTCAAACATTTTTAATAAGCATTTTCATTTAAAAAAAAAACAAAACACACCCTCTTTCATTTTGGACTTAATTCTGTAAGACAAAGAAAAGCTAACTGAACAATGATGAACTGTACACTTCCTAATGGCACTTCAATCTTTAGTTTTAAAAACCTGGACTTGTAAGAAGTCCTACAATACTTTTCATCAGAGGAGGTTATTTGCTGTATTTAGAAAAAGTGCTAGATTTGTTTGAGAAGTCCCAGCTTCAGGCCTAGAGGGCCTTGGTGGCTCTTACGGAGGGCAGGCAGGCGGGCAGGCTTGGGAGACGAGGCAGGTACGGCTCAGGTGAGCCAAAGAGGTCAGCTCCCTCTTGCAAGGTCGGAGAAATTCCAAATGAGCCCTTGAAAGTTCAGCTGTTAAGACCACAGCCCTGAGCAGGAGAGCAAAAACACAGTCCCGGGACAGACACTCTCAGGCAGAGGGGCCACCTGTGAGTTCAAGCCATCAGTTCTTGTGCTGTTCAGAGGAACAGGAAACTTTCCCGTGAAAAATGACTCTAGGAATACAGCATTCCTAGATGCTGTCCCAAATCTCAAATGCCAAAGCAAGAATCGTGCCCCACTGCAGGCAGATTATGTTGTCCTCTGCCCATGTTCCCTGCCCCCCACATTGCCCAGTACAAAGCACACCAGAGTCACAGTGTATGCTATTAAGGCTTTTGCAGGAGCAACCAGAGCTCAGCTGTTTGACCCGGGGCAAGTGCCATGCCAATTGCAGACACCCACAGGCTTCAGTTCCTGTCTGGGGAGGTGCAGGCCACTAAGTCTTGTTTCCTTCCTGCAATGCCTCCATCACCCCCTTTTTCTCATGGGTGACAGCAGTTGCCCTGTTCCCTTACCATCCTTTATATGCACACAGAAGTACAATGAAATTATGAGAACATGGCCACCATCGCAAGCAGCAGCAGGTACATGGGAGTGATGGCCGGCGCCTTGAGGTGGCAGATCACAAAGAGTGTGTGTGTGTGTGTGTGGCGGGGGGTATAGCCCCACAGCCTGCTCTAAGGCAAAAGCATCCTGTTTAGCAGGTAGGGTAAAACCTTGGTTAAAACACATTACAAAGCATTCATCTTTAAAAACAAACAAAACAAACCACAGCTCTTAGTTATTAAGACTAAGCAAAAACCCAGAGTTTTAACGAGATGCTCGCTAGAGGTTGAGAACACTCTAAAACTGGAAAGGCGAAGGCAGCCATTCCAGACTACCTAGATATTTTTTGGGGGGGGGGCGGTCAGTTTAAACAGCCATGGATAACAGCAGAGAGATACTTAGTTCATTGACACGACACATAACATTTCTTTCTTTGGGTGGATGGTGAGAGGAAGCGCTCTGAGATGTCCCAAGGAAACAGCTGTTGCAAAAAATGCAGACACACACAAACCAAGCCAGAATCACAGAGGGTTCAACAACATATGTACTCACTCTCTCGGCCGCAAAACTCCCTCTTTTTGATCACATACCATTTTCACCATTTTTTTAAGATCTGGCAGTCTAGGGGACCTTTCCGCTAGGACCACCAAAGCAGAGGGGAGGGGAGCATGCAGTGCACATGTAGACAACACACTGTAGGTGTAACTCTTTGCACAGAGCTTGCACTTGCAGTCGTTCATTTTATCTGGCATAACTATTTAAGCAAAGATTTCTATGTAACACTAATCCAAAAGATGTTAACTTTTCCTCTTTTAATCCCAGGAGGCTGCACAACCTTTCGCTTTCGCCCTTTCTAATGGGCAAGTCTAGAAATAGTGGTATTCTAAAATTTAATTCCACTGCTGTGAAGGACACATTCTTCTTGGGGACAGTCAATCCCACAAAACAAGGCAAGAAACGAAAGAACTTGCAAAGGCATCATCTGAACACAAAAGGACGGGAGAGCAAAGCGTTCTGGGACAGAAGAGCGTGTTGGATTTTATCTGCAAGTTTCAAGCAACTTGCCACCTCAGTCAGAAAATAAAATGGGTTATGAGTTTTAAGATGTGCCAGTGAAAGGAAGGGACGGTACAACCCTCCCTGCCCCTTGATGAGTTTACTATTTACAGAGAAGAGGTCAGTGCTGGTAAAAGAAAGCCATGGGGCTTATTGCTAACGAAAAGGGAAATAAACAGCTTGGTCAATTGGAAAGAGTCCAACACATCGAGTCCAACACAGAGAGCTGCGATGTTGTAGCATTCGGCATAAGACAGGTGGCTAACTGGTACAGGAAGAAACCGCAAAGCTAAATGGGAGACAAACTGTTTGGGGTGCTGTAACACTGGCATCACTAAAGCTAGGAAGGGTCTAAGTACCAGCTTCTTCAAGAGGGAGGCTAAAAAGGTACACCAAGGCTGATCAAATGGCCAAGAGGATCCAACAAACTGCAGCCATTTTAGCCAATCCCCCCTTTGACATGGTAGAAATCTCCAACAGGTGATCCTACCAGTCTTTGTGCCGCATGAACTGGCATCTGCCACACCATAAAGGAAGAAAAACATTTTTGCCTTCAATGGTTCATGAAAGGGTGGTAAATATCAGGTTGGAATACACAAGAATACAAGCGGCATTTAACAGAGTACGGCTGTGGCAAGATCACCTCATCATGACCTGAATCATTCGTAAGCTCCGGGAAAATAGGGGAGGGGGGAGATGAAGGAATGGTCTTGGTTAAAGCTGAATTCTCTCTGCGAGGAGGAAGGAAACCTCTTTAACTCCAAGACCCAATTCTATTTCACAACGGGCATCACACTATGAAACAAGTTGCGTGAAATTAAGTCCCCTATAAATATGCCACATTTAGGATCAAAAGGAAGCAACTGAAGTATTTCTTTAAAAAACAACAACCACCACATACCAGTTGGAAAGGGTGAATACGGACCAGTTGTTTAGCTTTCCAAATAATATGGGCCTCAATGAAATTCACTTACAGTAGCTTAACACAAAGAAAATATCCTTATTTCTACCGGCTACAAGTTTGTAGAACTAGTTGTCATTAAGTGTAATAATGGGATAAGGATTAACAACTACTAGGTAAGATAATCAGCTCATCTTACTTTTCAAGGTAACCTGAAAGCTGTGTACTGATGAGCAGTGAGAATGATGGACCCTTTCCTTTACTGTAGCACTATCCCTGGGCTAGGCGCCAAGGGAAGGAACCTGCTAATTCCTATCTTAAGTGTTGCCTCCTTCCCACTGCCTAGTTGTGACAATGGCTAGGCTACCTGCCAAGCAGATTCGGATTCAGACAATTTCACTCCTGAGTAAAGCTAAGAGGGGTGGAAGAAGTAAACCCCCCCCCAAAAAAAACTTGAGTGAAAACTTAGTTCTGCACAGAAAGAATGCCCTGGTAGTGGGACAGAAGATTCTGCCACATTTCTCCTCCTCACCCCAGTTTGAGCTGGTCTGTGCTTTTTCCTCCTGCAAAATGAATCCTGGCTGAAGAACACGGGGACATGATGGCAAATCTTACATATGTAACATGTGAACATGGCTTCAGTGGATGGTTCTCACTCAAGTTCTTACCCCACCCCAAATTATTAGCAGAGAAATATTTTGGTATAAATGTGAATACTAAGCTTGGGGTCCAAGATAGCTCTGAATTACTAGGTGGGGGGCACAGAGATCTTACCTATATCTTCGGTTAGGTAATAAGAGCAAAGAAACACAAGTCATGGAGACATATTCAAAAGAACAAGGGCTATAGCCTGAAATATTCTCCTGAGTCAGACTTTTGTCAAAACTCAAGGCTGGAAGCAGTAAAGCAGGCAACAGACAAGGCAGGAATTGCCAAAAACTGGAAGTGTCACACAACAAAAAGGCAACTCAGCCTGGGAAAATCTTGGATCAGTTACGTTCAAAAGTCTAGAAGTGTGGATCAGTTACGTTCAAAAGGTAGAAGTGTGGAGATTTATCACAAGTGTCGAGGTAGGGATGTGGTGAGGATTGCATAAGAGACTGTGCAGCAATTTCTGGAAAAAGAGAGGAACAGGAAACACAACTGAGGTATTTAAAAATACTGAATGATAAGGAGAAGCCCAGACACTCTCCTATTTACCCAGCGCAAGGCACTCGCTGAAATTAGAAAGGCAACGTCTTAAAAACAGATCAAGAAGCATGGCTTGTGGAACTCACTTTCACATGCTACTGTTGAGGTAAGTATAATGCAAAATACTAAACTGATATGAAAAAAATCCAGCTAGAGAAGGGCTAGCTAAGCCTACAGAGCCTGTCCTTGCGACAGGAGGGGGAATCCTGTACTGAAAGCATCTAAACACTGGAAGGCAATGGGAGAAAAACCCTGACCTTAAAAGCAAACTGGAACTAACTGGAACCAGTAGAAAACAAACTTGCTATGTATCTGCTGAAGCAGAAGGGGCTCCAGAGAGACCACTAACTACATCTTAGGATGAAGGCAGAGGTAGGCTTATACCCAGGCAAGCAAGAGAAACAGATCCTACTGTCTTAACCCCTACTCCACCCCATATATTTATTTATATATGTATATATGCATGTATATATATCTGAGGTATGAAGAAGTGAGCATCTGGGGCTCATGAAGATACCCTGAAGTGCCACACAGGCAGACTGACCCCAAACGAGGTTACCAAGTGCGAGTTCATAAGGACAGGGAAGAAGGGAACCTACTTCGTGAGGTATTTGCTGTGATACAGACAGAATAATCCAGGAAAGCAGCTTGCTGAAATGGCAAGAGGAAAAGGAAGTGGAATCTAAGCAAGAGGGGGAAAGGAAGCAGCAAACCCAGCACGCAACTGCATGATGGAGGAGCAGAAACCCAGGAGCAACTGGGAAGCACCAATGGGCCCAGTTCATCAACTTGCCTTGGAAGGCAAAGCACACAAGGACCCTGAACTGTCACAGCAGAAGCAGCAGACAGCAACCCGGACAGGCACTGCACTCTTTGCATGTCCCCACCCTTCGGTTTACTGTACGGGTGCAAGATCGCAGAAAACACTACGAAGCAGCCCTCATTTTAACTGGGTGACACATTCCTGGAACACAGGGGAAATGCTAGGAACAGGCTGTGCAAGACAGGGGGGGACAGAAAAGCCCAGGGGGTCTTACAAAGGAATGCAAGGTCCCAAGGAGCCAAAAGAGCACAGGAAGTTGTGGGAAGCATACCCATGGCGCAGGAACAAGGGTATATTGAGAACACAACACAGCTGGGTCAAAGTTGCCACCCGCAAATGCTACCAAACTTCCTTCAAGAGGCAAGTGGCACAAGTCTTGCTGAGCCACTTGGGGAGCAAAACTGCGGCCCTATTCCTTTGGGCAAAGGAACGGCTTGGGCAAGCCCACTCCAATGCCCATGAGGCTGAAATATTAAGCTCTGTGGCTACTGCAAAGCACAGCCCAATGGCTTCCTCCAACAAGCACTGGGGTGAGGTAGAAGGAAGCTTCTTCTCAGGACTTGATGCTGCTGGGCTGAAGCGACGGCTTCTCTCAGCAAGCTCCTTTGTGCTTCAAAGCCAAGGACCAAGCATCAGTTGCAAGGCATTGTGGCAGACCTCAGTGCTGAACTTAAGTAAGCCACAGGAGTGGGGAGAAGCCCTCAGGCAACGAGCTTCCATTAACAGGTGAGGCCGTGGTCCACTCCCCTCCATCCCTGCGTACGCTTTGGGAAAGAGTGCTCGCAAATACAGAAAAGCAAGCCGGGCTGTTTGGGCTGCCGGACCCTTCTGACCCATGCTGAGATTTAAGGGAACATGACCTACAGGGCAGTCAGCTAAATTGGCAAAAGCAATCCATAGTCAGTTTTGCTTTCCCCACAGGGGAAGAAATGGAAGTAGTGAAGTGAAATCAGGGCGACCCGATTCCATTGTGTAAACAGTGTGCGAGCTGCGCCAGAAACAAGGACGGTGTTCCTGACACTTCCTGATTTGCAATGGTGGGGGTGAGGGGTGGGTGGGAAGACTTTTTAACGGGTGCGTAAACACGATTCGGTTGGAATGAGTCTTAATGAAGCGGCTCTGAAGGAAGGAAGTGTGGACTCTGCACACACTCAGTACTGTGTGGGCGCAACCAGCAGAGGTGGTGTGGGAGGGGCAGCAGGCGACAACAGGCTCTTCCAGCCTTCCCCGTGGACTGAGGCGCTGAAATGCAGAAGAAATGTTGTGCCCTAACATGAGGCAGACCCCCGATTCAATCACCTCCTAAAGTGGAATGAGGACGGAAGCCCCAAGGAAGGTCAGTGTGATGCCTGATTTACCAAACAAACAAGGTTGGGGAAATACCTGAATTTCTATTTGCTGCAACCTACACACTGTCTGGGACTGAGGCGCACATCAAAGTCCGCGTGGCAGTTCCAGTCCACGCAGGCACTCCTCCCCTCAAGCCTTCCCAGCCTACAGTGGGAAGGAGAACAAATCTGGGCACCTTTGCCGTACCCAATCCACACGCCGGAGGAAAGTCCCGTTCTTTCCCCGGCTGCCTCACTGGAACGCTTGGTGAAAACGTGGCAAGGTGGTTGCACCCAAGCCAGGAGAGAACATGGAGGGCAGCGAGTGAAGTGCTCCGAAGCCAAGGGAGGTCGCAGCTCCTGGTGCCTCTTGCGGTGGCAAAGTGGTGAGGAGTGACTGGGTCTCTCCCTGTGAATAGCCCATGACCAGACCCGCCGAGGACACGGGAGGGTTGCATGACGGGAGGTTCAAGGGGAGGAAGCCCAGGAGATGGGAGAAGTCCATGTTAGCAGCACAGAGAGCCTCAGAAAGCAGAGCGGGGCTCTTGGAGAGCAGAGTCTCCTCCAGGGTGATAGGCTGAGGAGAGGACGAGGATGGCTCACCAGGCACAAGGGACAGGCCTCCAGGGAGCTCGGCCAAACAGCTGTCCACCTCTGTTTTGGGGAGCTTGTCAGGCAAGTATGAGGTAGATCCAAGCTGGTACTTTGGGGGAGGTTGTGGTGGGGAGGACGACTCCAGGGGGTAGCTCATTCCCATTGGCAGAGGGTTGGGGACTAAAGAATGGGGCATTCCTGAGCTGGGCATGGTGGGGACATGTGCCCCATACATGCCCATTGGCAGCATCCCAGGGAAGCTCTTACTGTTCATCACATCCCGGGATGCCATGCACAAGACGGGGCTCAGTTCCTCTTTCACTGCAACGGCTGAGCTGCAGCTGAGCAGGCCTAGCATGTCCACTGGCTCCGTCTTGATCTTCAGCAGTTCTTGGGAGTGGCTCTTCTTCATGTGTCTGGTCAGGTGGTCTTTGCGGCCAAATCGCTGGGCGCAGTACTGGCACAGGAAGTCCTTCCGGCCCGTGTGCACGACCAAGTGCCTCCTCACATCTTTGCGAGTGTAGAAGCGGCGGTCGCAGTGGTCACACGGGTGCTTCTTCTCCTTCACGCTGCCCGAGGGCCTCCGGGAGTGGGCCTTGAGGTGCTCCAGCAGGACTTGGGTGCTCTCAAACATCTGCAAGCACACTTTGCAGCTGAGATCGCCACTGGCGGCAGCATGCATGGCCAGGTGGCGCCGGTAGCCGAGCTTGGTGTTGTAGTTCTTGCCGCACTCTAGGCAGTGGAGAGCTTCTTTGTTGGGGTCATGTGTCTGCAGGTGGTTGCGAAGGTGGTCCTTGCGGTGGAACATCTTCTCACAGTACATGCATTGGTGGGGCTTCTGGGCAGAATGGGTGGCCAAGTGCCTTGCGGGGAAAAGAAGCACAGGTTATAAGCAGCTTACTTGTGTCCCTGCCCCTACCCCCACCACAAAAGCTGGGCAGGTTAGCTTGGGCAAGGAGATTTTCTTCTGTTATAGGAGTGAAGGAGAGCAAAGAATTTGACATTTGCTACACCCATCCACACAACTTACACCATTCAGATCATAAATGGGACCTGGGGGGAGAATGCTATGGAGGCTTGTGTGGCGAGGTCAGTTGCCTTTCACCAGCAGCCCCAAACTTTTCATCTATGGCCGCATAGTGTAAGTTATCCTTCCTACGCTTTGGAAACACTGCTCTAAAACAAACCTGTTCCATGGCCAAGTTTGAACCTGAGGCTGCTCCATCCTAGCCCAACCCTCTAACCCAGGGGTGTCCAAACTTTTTTCAAAAAGGGCTAGATTTGATGAAGTGAACACGCATGAGGGCCGACCAAAGTTTTTGACCTTTTAGGGTTGAAGTTGTTGAGCTTCTTTTTGCAGTTTGCCCAAGGTGATAAACCGCAGCACGGGTGGATTAAACTGACCAGCGGGCCAAATTAGGCCCCCGGGCCAGACTTTGAACATGCCTGCTCTAGCCCACCCCACCCCCCAACATACCTGTAGAGCTTGTACTTGGAAGCAAAGGCCTTGCCACAGTGCACTTGAGGGCAGCCGTACGGTCTCTGCTCTGGGTTTGCTCTCAGCTTATCCACACTGGGGAAGGAGGCTCCTGACGGTTCGTGCTGGCATTTCCCTTGGCTCTCGCTTTCTCGGCCCTTGGGGCGGGGGACTAGTTTCCAGCCCGTCTCCTCCTCCTCCTGCTTTGCATCTTGAATCCAGTTGGGGACGCTGGTGAAGAATGCGGTCATGGCAGGCCTAGCAGAGGAGGGCCAAATGAAGCAGAAGTCCTGCCCATGGGCATCTCACTGGTATAGTCACACCCACCGACAATTTTCAAAAGTTTCAGCAAGAAGAGGTTGCTACCTGGAATGATGAATTGCATGATTAAGGGAAGTGAATGGACACATGAACAGAGATGGTGGGACAAGACTCCACATTTTAAATCTACTTTTAGGCCCTATTCTGAGTACAGGAAAAGGTTTAGATTCCTAGATCAACCTTTAAAGAGCACTTGTGACTTGTTTTCAGTTTCAATATTTAAAGAAGAGATTATTACCACAATCTTAAATGCCAATGCGAGTGTATAATCATTGCAGCAACAGTGGAAATCTGTCTGCATTTTTTTTTTAAAAAAAAGGGGGGAAAGGCTCAGGACACAGTCCAGCTCATCTTGAGGTTTCATTACTGACACAGTGTGTCTTGGATTCAGTGTATGACACTCCTTTTACTTTTGCAAATGCCTGATAAAGGAGATGGCATTTAACTTACCCAACACTTACCCACTGAACTAGTACACTGCTTTAATCAGGTGAGCTGCATGATGTAAGGGCAGGGGTAGGAACCTTTTCCAGTCTCAGGGACGCCTTGCCTTCTGGGCAACCTTCAGGAGGCAAAAGTGGAGAGAGCAACTCATGTAACTTTTACCTTTGTACATTGGGCTAGTTGCTGCACCCCCTCTCACACTTCTTTATACGCTCTACCCAGGCCAGCAAGAGGCATAGCCAGCCAGGCAAAGCAGTGAGTGGGGGGGGGGGGGGAAGCAGGACCAGTAAATTCCCACTCTGCTATAAGGCCTGGATACTCCCACTTGGGTGATGGAAACTACATTGTTACAATCCAAATTCCAGAAGTGTTGGGGGTGACCTTTCAAAACCTGAGAATAAAGTATCTTGCCTGCTCTACCCCATTTCTCTGTTGATCTTCTAAATACAGATGCCACTTTTTCCATTGCTATTGGGAAAATGCATTTTGGGAAGAGACGAGTGATCTGGGAGCACCAGCCCCATAGCAATGGAAGCCAAGGAGGTGGAGGAAAAGACCTGAAAACTGCTCAGCTGGTAAGACCACATGAACACTTTCTACAGCAGCTCTGAGATTCCTGAAGGACTGTATGTTAAGAACAAAAAAGTCACAGCACCTTAATGTCCTCATCTTGGCCTACTAGGTACATAATTGTTGTTTACATTTTACATCTGGGAAACTGAAGAATGCCCTTGTTTTTGTTTTGTCATTTACATTGTTAAATTTCAAATGCCTTTTGGGAAAGATTGGGTTATCGTACTCTGTAAAGTGTAAAGCACCACAACAGTGATGGTCCTATGTAAACATCACAGCATTTTCAGAAGATGGCTGTGTCAAGAGTTCTTCATTGTACATGCCCTGACACCTCTCAGTTGCTTTCTCATACAGTGGTACCTCGGGTTAAGTACTTAATTCATTCCAGAGGTCCGTTCTTAACCTGAAACTGTTCTTAACCTGAAGCACCACTTTAGCTAATGGGGCCTCCTGCTGCTGCCGCGCCGCTGGAGCACAATTTCCGTTCTCTTCCTGAAGCAAAGTTCTTAACCCGAGGTACTATTTCTGGGTTAGCGGAGCCTGTAACCTGAAGCGTATGTAACCTGAAGCGTATGTAACCCGAGGTACCACTGTACTAAAATTACGCTCAACCAGCTTCAAAAGGAGGGCCACTGAAACGAAACAGCTGAGAGGCCCCAACCTCCTGACTATAGCCTCATCCCTACCATTTCACTTAATTCATAAAGCTTACTGTTGATCCTTGTTCAAGTGACGTTCCCTACTCGCGTCACCTGCCGGAGGGATGCCAAGATTTATTTTTAATGTGATTGTTGTGCTTGCACATCTGCCTGGGAATTTGGCAAGCCAACAGGGCAGGCTGCCATTCTGCTGGGGCCAAGTGTTTCCATCCAAGTAGGTCAAATCAGGACAAGGCCATGTGACCTTCTCAGGGGAGGAGGGCACAAAGCCAGAGCGCCAGCACTTTTCTTCTCTCATGCCCTTCCCTCTCCAGGCAGAAAAGAAACTGCCCATCAGCACTCTGGACAGTGAGCATGCAGAACCAATGGAAAGCCTTCTGCACATAGCCAAGGGCTCAAGTAAGACCCGAGCAGCTAAAATGCTGTTTGTGTGGCTGAGGCACATGGCTTCTACTGCATCCAAGACTCAGGGAACCCTCTACGAACAAACAGGTGCAGAAAGTGCTTAACCTAGTTTTATGGAAGAAGTGAGGATTGAAGGGGGATAACAAGGCAAGCGGAGTTCACAGCACTAAAATCCCATACACTCCTCTACTATGGAAAGCTCCAAGCTTTTCACGTTTATTTTAAGATAAACTATGGAGTTCTCTGTGTATTTTCTCTCTTGGCAACGGAATATGGGAGTCAACCCCATTCCAAGCCATGATTACTGTCTCAATCAGGCCCCAAATGGTCTGTTTTGATTGGTGGCAGCAGCTTAGGGGCAGAAAAGGTCTTTCCCAACACCTCCCACCGGATCCTTTTCACGCCAGAGGTTGATCCTGGAGCCTCCTGCATGCCCAGTATGCGCAGCGACACCGCTGACCCTTCCCTCCAAAAGGCACAGAGGCTGGTGTCTTCCTAGCTACGACCCCCCCCCCACACACTCTGCCCTTCTTCAGCCCTAGGGCTCCTTCCTCCAGTCCCGTCCCTGCTTCCACCTGCAACGAAGCAGAGCTGCACCTGCTCTTCCTGCCCGCCCGTTTCCCACCTTAGGTCTGGAAGCTCCTCGGGGCAGGGGACTGACCTTTGTTGTTGTTGTGGCTCTGTAAACACGCGCGCCCGGCGCTACTGGAATATTATGGCCTATCTGAGGAGAGGGAGGGTGTCCCTAACATTGGAGGGGGGTCCCCGAACTCCATTAACCCCCCCCCCGCCACCCCCGCGCATGCGTACTTTCGAGAAACCGTCTCCACACACCCCCCAGTAATACACAACCCCTCAAGGCCGCTCGCTCGCTCGCTCACCCCCACCCCGCGAGTCGCTCCCCTCCGCTGGCTCGTCCCGGCCGGAGGAAAAGGCGAGGAAGACGACGACGACGAAGGCGGGCCCAGCTCTTGTTGTGGTAACTGAGCGGGCGGCGGAGGCCCCATGACCGGAGGCGGCGGCGGCTGAGGGGACTGAGGAGGCGGCGGCGGCGGCTGAGG
>JAXCMG010000097.1:1661670-1711465 GCA_034642415.1 Podarcis siculus | reverse complement strand
CACATCCCGCTTGCCAGACATCTGGAAATTAGCCCTCCCCACAAAAACTGACACCAGATCCAGAGGCACACAGAACGCCATCACCAATCAACCACACCAGACCCAAACCCAGACCCTCTCCACAGATAAATTACAGACACCATCCAGTAGCCAAACCACGATGGCACCTCCGGATGCTGCACCCCCCTGCAATCCCTACACAGATCTGGCTGGCACAGGCCACAAAACCACAGCTCGCCCCTATACACGAAGCCAAGCCAGAGCACAACAAAGCAGTACAGCCATCTTCTCAGAAAAACTCTTCACAAAGTTCAAGAGGTCAAGACACAAAAGCTTTAGCAACTAATCCACACCTAATGACCCACCTAAGTGGTACTCAGGATATCACTCAAGAAATCACTCAAGATATCCCTCAAGCAATTAAGGAACAAAAGAAGAAAAGGCACACTAGCCTGGGAACTTCCTCTCTGCCCAGAACATTGGAGGCTATACACCACACCTCCTCAACAGTATTTATAGGAACTCAAACACTAAGATCCTGCTCTGTTCCAGTAACAAGAAGCCGAAAGCACCAGCCTGAAGATGACGAGTGAGACCTCGTCGAAACGTCGCCTAGACACCCCAACTTTTACACGGGAAGACACCCGAGGACACCAAAACCTGCATATATATATATATATATATAAACCATTAAGCTCTGGTCCCCCTCTAGTCTTTAAATAGTCAACTGCAGGTCTTGAAAGCTCTCCTGGCCTCTGCTTCAAGCAGGACTTTCATGCATAGTGAAGGAGTCAATAGTACATCAGACCTGCAGATCTGACAGACCAGGGTAGACTAGGCTTTGGAAATCCTTCAGCCCTTTAAGTTATGCTCCTCGATTTTCCTTCAGACGGTTGTGGATTCACTATTGCTGGAACAAATATGTGTGTGGGCAGGCTCCTAAACTCTGTTTTCTTTGCATTGCAGCAGCACGTTCCCTACAAAGAATACTTCAAGCTGGCGCCTCTCCTGGAGTACCACCGGGTCATCACTTTGGAGGAATTTATGGAAAAGCTGGCACCCATCCACTGGCCTCCTGGCAAGCGAGTGGCATACTGCTTTGAAGCGGCAGCTCAGAGGAGTGCTGACAAAAGGACTTGCCCCATGAAGGTAGGAGTCCTTCTCATCCCTGAGGTGCCTTCTGTAACCCTGGGCTGTAGTAAAAGCTCCGCTGCTGCTGCTGTTCTTCTAAATCAAGAAAAGAGCACACCAAGAACTCTGGCCAATATAAGTTTCAATAGTGGGAGTGGTCCCTACTAGCAAATCAATAGTCAATTGTAACAAAAACTAATCCATTCAAAAGTATGTATTCTGACAAGGATTACAAACTCAAACAGAGATTACAAACTCAAACAGAGATTACAAATTCAAACTCATAAGGATATGTATAACACAAGAATTCGTTACAGTATTAGAGATAAGAGTTCATGTTAGTCCATAGTCAGATTTGACGTGAAGATCTCAGTTTCAATCATTGAGCAGAAGTCAATTATGGATCAGAAACCAGGACAGGGCCCTGTTTCGATGTATTCACCTTCATCAGCTGGAAGTATCAAACATTGCATGAAAATACATTTAAATTCTAAATTATCATAAATTATAAAACAGTATTATGCAACAGCTAGCTAGGGACCATGGGAGTTGTAGGCCCAAAACATCTGGAGGGCCGAGTTTGAGGAAGCTTGTTCTAGATAATGTTCTGTGGATCATTTCAGTGTGTTTGTATTTAACTTCCTTTCATCCTCTCTCTACTTGGAAAGCTTCTGGTAAACTCACACACAGGTTTCAGTGGGGGCGGGACTATGGAATATGGGCTGTGTCAGCTAGGAGCTTGCGGCTACCATAGCAACTGCAAAGCTGCCTGTTCCTCTGGCCTGCCTCACCTTTCGTCTGCCGCAGTGAACAAGCAGCCACCTTTGCTTTTGCAGGATGGAAACCCCTTTGGCCCCTTTTGGGATCAGTTTGCTGTGGATTTCGATAGGTCGGAGCTGTTTGGAGGCCTCTCCTTCAGTGCCTCTTACAAGGACCACTGGATTCGAAGGTAGCAAGTGTCGCTTGGGGGTGCCACTGGGCGAAGGGCATGGTTAGGCACTGGGCACATTCCTCCATTGCTGCTCTGGCTTGTAAAGGGTTCTTGGAAATAATAATAATAATAATAATAATAATAATAATAATAATAATAATAATAATAATAATCATCATCTTTTATTTGTATCCCGCCCTCCCCAGCTGAAACTGGAACATAGTGACCTCCTTTTGTGAAAAAGAGATGGAGTATAGCAAGTTTGCTCATTTCCGCCTTCTGACAGATAGTCTGCCAGTGGCAATTCTAGGACTTTTTATGGTGAAGCAACAGCACTAGGTACCGGAAGCATTTAGTCTGCTCCAGATTATGGCCTTCTAGTACCTATTTACAAGGGGAATATCTTTTAGCAAAGACCACAATTTTTGATTTCTAATAGTTGATGGATAACCTGTTTACAGAACAGTAATCTGAGAACCTCCATATTTGGTGTTTCAAGCCCGGTTTGGAGCAAGAGAGGATGACCGCATCGCCTGTATATAGCAAAATAGGGGTCTTTCTGGTTCCTATTTTTGGGAGATGACCATCTGGGTCCATTAGACTTTCCTCTAAATCATTTAGGAAAAAGCTAAACAATATGGGAGCCAAAATACAGCCCTGTCTCACTCCCCTTGCCATCTCAATACAATCTGAAAGTTGGCCCTGCAACCCACAGCTAACCTGCAATTTGCTATCACTGCACAGAGCTTTAATAAGGAAGAAGAGTCGCATAACGGTCTTTGGGTGGTATGTGTTTTATAAGAAGTTCAAGGATCTTGGGCAGTAGAACTAGGAAAGACACCTCCAGCTCTGAGACCGTAAGACACTGCTGCCAGTTGGCATGCGTGGGACAAAGGTCTGTGACAGTATTAGGCAGATGCATGCATGCATAACTAAAGTCTGCTTGCTTAGTCTGTTGATTTTTCAGAGATTGCTGCCGTAGTTTAAAATACAGGGAGGTGCACTTTGCAACTTCTTTCCCCTAAGGAGGCCCGCCTAAGCTCCAGTATGCAAATATTTGGGAGGTGATGCAAAGCGTCTGGGGAATTAGGAAGTTCTTATGAGCTGAAGAGCATGACAACAGAAATGCAAAATACAGATTAACTTTATCCGGGTTAGCATATTCTTCATAAATCTTGTTAGTAATTCATCTCTTTGTTGTAGGTGTGTTAAAAAATATATTTTAAAGTAAAAAAAAGCATTTGCAATAAAAGTTCCTAACAGTAAAAAGTGAGCAGCACTGGTGCAAGCAAACATGGCAAGTTGTAGCTCCTGTTGATCTTTCCACTGTGTCTTTTACTAGGTTTCCCTCCTCTGAACATCCTGTTGTGGCTCTTCCGGGGGCCCCAGCCCAGTTTCCAGTTCTGGAAGAGTACCGCTCCCTGCATCAGTACATGGTATGGTCTGATGAGATGGTGAACAAAGGCGAGTCCTATATTAATTCGTTCCTGGTCAGACCCTACGTGGGAATCCATTTGCGTGTCGGTTCAGACTGGGTATGGTTCTTACATATACTTCCATGGGGACTGTAATGTGGGCAGGGCTGTAATAGAGTCTGACTGGCAGCTTCTAGCTCCATATGAATAAAAAAGAGAGAGGGTGGGGCTGTTAAGAACATATGCTGGTTCAGAACAAAATCCTACCTAGCTCAGTATCTTGTTGCCTACCTAGGGCCATCCTTTGCCAGCTGGGTGCCTCTGGGAAGCTCATAAACAGGAGTTGAGATCAGGTACCCTCTCTCTGTTTTCTTCCCCAGCAGCTGGTGATATTCAGAGGCATGTTGCCTCTGATCCTGAAGGGCTGTACACATTGTGACTTGCTGTTATTTACAGCTTCCTGCATACTTGAACTAGACTGTTTGGGGATGGCAATATAACTGAAGCTAACAACAACAACAACAATAATAATAATAATAAATTTTATTTATACCCGCCCTCCCTGGCCAGAGCCGGGCTCAGGGCAGCTAACACCAATAAAATCACAGTAAAAACATAATAGGGGGGAAAGAGAGAGAGAAACAATTTAAAATACAAGTTAAAATGCAATTTAAAATGCAGCCTCATTTTAAAATAGCCGATAAAGCAAGACCATAAGGGGAGGGAAACATGGTTTGGACTGAGTCCAAACCAAAGGCCAGGTGGAACAGCTCCGTCTTGCAGGCCCTGCGGAAAGACGTCAAGTCCCACAGGGCCCTAGTCTCTTGTGACAGAGCGTTCCTCCAAGTCGGGGCCAGTGCTGAAAAGGCCCTGGCCCTAGTTGAGACCAATCTAACCACCTTGCGACTTGGGACCTCCAAAGTGTTGTCATTTGTGGACCTTAAGGTCCTCTGCGGGGCATACCAGGAGAGGCGGTCCCATAGGTACGAGGGTCCTAGGCCGCATAGGGCTTTAAAGGTAAAAACCAGCACCTTAAATCTGACCCTGTATTCCACCGGGAGCCAGTGCAGCTGGTAAAGCACTGGATGAATGTGATCCTGCGGCAAGGACCCTCCATTAGCAATGTGGTTTTTTTGCCTGCTTTGGCTAGCTGTTTGGAATTCTCCTTCTCCATCGCTATGAAGTCCTCCTACCTTTGTATGATGCTCTGTTTCTTACCACTTCTACCTGTGTGTGATGTTCTGTTTTTCTCCTCCCCCCGCCTTAGAAAAATGCATGCAATATGTTGAAAGATGGCACTGCTGGGTCTCATTTAATGGCGTCGCCACAGTGTGTGGGCTATGATCGGAACACTGCTGCACCCCTTACCATGGATATGTGTCTGCCAGGCCTGAAAGAGATAAAACGAGCACTAAGACTCTGGGTGAAGAAGACAGATGCAAAAGCTGTGTACATCGCCAGTGACTCTGAACCTTATACAAAGGAAATACAGCAGCTTTTCAAACAAAAGGTAATGTCCTGCTGCAGCTGGAGCAATGAGTAGTTATTGGTGCAAACTTCACTGCTTTTCTCTCTCTGGGTGTATGCACTGAAAATATTCATATCTTGCCTTTCTTCTCAGACGGAGGAATCAGGGGGGCTTACAGCAGGGATGGGCAGAAGAAAGTTTGGGCTCTACTGGGTCTTTGAGTGATTTGGCAACACAGTTCTTTTGCTCAGAATATATGATGCGGTTGCGTTAGATATAGAGGTAGCTGAACACTACTTTGGAAATCATTCAGGTGACTTTCCACACGGCAAACCTGAGGTAAGACATTGTGGTGGTTCTTGAACCAAGGACTGTAAGACAGAACGGCAATCAACAGACTCCTTCTGAAAGATACTCTGGGAACCTGAAGGCGCTATAGAAAGGTGGAGCTTGATGAAACAAGTTCAGGTGGAGGGATAGAATGAGTAGACAGACAGCTTGTGGCAAACGCCACGTCTGCATGTGTGTGTTCACTTTCTATAACTGGGCTGTGTTTGTTTTCCCCTTTTCAGATAAAAGTGGTGTACCTGCAGCCTGAAGTGCCCCAGGTAGATTTGTACATTCTCAGCAAGTCTGACCATTTCATTGGAAACTGTGTTTCTTCCTTTACTGCCTTTGTGAAAAGAGAACGCGATGTCCATGGGAGACCCTCGTCCTTTTTTGGCATGGACTATCCACCCACGTCAAGGGACGAATTGTAGCCCCCAGAGGAAGAGATGCCTTTCGACCCACTACTTGCATACAGTTCTCATAAATACAAAGTCTCCCTCAAAGCAAGCACTGGATATATCTGGATTCTACAGGTTCATCCTCATGGCATTCCTCATGGCATTTACTAGAACGTGACCTGAAAGGAGAAGTGGATGACTTCCAGGAAACATTCCCTCCTCCCACAGTTGTGGTTCAAATAAGCAAACCCACTCCCGTTCCTCTCTTCCCCTTTCTGTGCTGTCTTGCTACCTCTTCTGGAATTAATGACTCGTCTGGTGCTTCCTTAATGCACAGTATTCTCAAGACAGCTTGTTCACTGACAAGAAGTGTTCTGACATTAAGAACTGGGAACCAGCAGATACGTTCTCAGTTGTGCAACCGACTGACATTTGCCTTGTGTTCTTTTGTTTTCTGAGCTGCCAAATGGATTTAATTCCCATTCCCCCTTGCTGGGAGTGGGGAGACTATAAGCAAATGATTTTGCTATCAGCTGTGACACGTTATGGGACTTTCAGAGGAGTTTTAGTCCTAATAACTCTGGTGCCCTGTGGACCAGTTCTGTTTGCGGCAATTCCCAGGTAGCATAGAGATACTTTTTTAAAAAAATCCTATTACACAAGAGCCTTTTAGAGCAGTTTCGTATTTTACAAAATTGGCAGTCCAAGCACTGTACACAGTATAAAATAGAAGTTAAGAAATAATCTCCTTTTTGAAACACCATAATAATTCGTAAATCAAATATTATGCACCTTTTATTGGGCCCATTTGCAACTTTGCTGAGAGCTCAGTGCATCAGTTGCATTTTAATGGCTTGTGGGTCAGCAATCATGTCTTTCTGAGCTCTCTATTCTGGAAACCCAGTCTGGCTGCCATCTTGAAACTATTTTGGTTCATTGAGCAGAGGGTTGGACTAGGAGACCTCCAAGATTCCTTCCAACTCTTGTACACTCATTCTTTGAGCATCCTTTTTATGTTTAGAAGCTGTGACCTTTTAAAAGTCTCTGAAAGGAATAACCACTTGGTCCACTTTGAATTTCAGATATTTACTTTGAGTCTCTTGAAAAGAGGAGCCAACAGATAGTGGATCCTGATTTTTTTATTTTAAAGTGTTTATGCACTTTTCTCTGCATAATTGCTCTGAAATCATGATTCAGCTTTCTTGATGTACATCTGAACTATGCTCACTAATTTACCTGTAGTTTTCCCACAGAAAAATCCTCAGGCAGGAGATCTGCAAACTGTCAGGTTACCTAGTTCATGTTATGTTTCCTCATCACATCAGTAGTAACTTTCTGTGGTGACAGCGCAGCATCTTACCCTCTGATAATTATCTGCTCCTGTGCATTCTGAGCATCAGTTGACAAATTGTCCTGGCTGCTGACTGCAAGCCTGAACTATCCTTCCATCTGCACTCTATATTAAGACTGAATATGTTGTGCTGGGGGAAAAAACCTTTCTGGAGCTTTCTCTTTGCTTTATTGGGCTTGAATTGCACAGACAGCATTGTTAGCCTCTGTATCTTCCTTTTAGGTGTTGATGAAATAATCTTGCAATAGCAGGATTGAATTGCAAATGAACTTTTCCTAGGTTTGGTTGCTTGTGGTAGCAGTATTGCCTCCAGTCTCTTTTCTGTCTTCCTCTGCCATCTTCTGAAAAGACTCTGGATCATAAATGCTAACAGTTTCAGCTGACCAGTAAACACTTTTATAAGCAGCAACTTTGCAAGTTTATTAATTTAATCACTACCTTGCATCACTTACTTTATTGATAGCGAATTATCACTGGCAAGCTACAAATCTGAAAACCAGCATTGTATTTGCTGGAAACGTCTTTGCTCATCTTTATGAAGTACTGAAGAAGTTTGTTTAAAAGTTCCGTCTTAAAAGGTATAGAGAAGCACTAGGCTTCGAAGAGAAATGCAGTTCCTGTGTTTTGGTAGATTCTGCAGTGAAACCATGTGTTCCAAAGCTACCTGTAATATGGATGATAATGATGGTGATGATCGAATGAAAAAAAGACTCTCAATAGATTGTCCAGGAATGTTTATGAAGAACTAAAAAAAACCAAGGAAGGCTGAGGCTGCGACAGCACATGGAGATGATCTCAGACTTCATCTGTTAGGTGGGATCCTCCCTTCTGCTTGAGCTTCTGAAAGAATACAGTATTTTGATTCCAAAGATCAGTAAGTGCCACAATATTTCTGTCTGGAGCAGCAAGAACAAACAGTTACTCTTCTGCAATTCATCAATAAACATAAGAATATAGCAATTTCCTTGATGGATCAGGCAAAGGTCCATCTTAAACCAACCTTTTGTTCCCAACAGCAGCCATCCAGAAGACAATGGCAGGGCCTGAAGACAGTAGTTCTCCTCACCAGCTCCCCTCCATCTTGTATATCAAGTTATATTGCCATATGGGAGTTCTGATTAGCTGTTATGGCTAATGGCCATTTGTAGATTTCACCTCCCAGAATCTGGAAAAAAGCTGTTTTACTGCCTGATAAACCCATGGATAGCTCCACATATTATCAAAGGAAGTTCCAGAGATTCAATTATGTCCTGTGACAAAACTTACTTTTTTTTGTCTGCCTGGCAGTAGGCGGTTAGGTCTGTTTTGTTAGACGGACCTGGGTTTCCAGTATTATGAGAGGTAAGGGGAATCTCCCTTTTGCTCTCCACACTATTCATATTTTTGTAAACTCTTTATCATGTATGCAAAGTTACTCTGCAATTCATATATTTATATATAAAGCCCATTGTCTCTTAGCCAGCACTGAAGCATCAACATTCATATCTGGAGGCTTCCTAATGGGCATGAGAATCCTCTGTGCTATACCTTCAATATATCTTGCCTCTTTGTGGGAGGAAATGCCAACCTCTGGTTTTAAATGCAGCTAATGAAATATTTTTAAGGTGGCAATCCTGTACACCAGGCGTCCTCAACCTTGGCCCTCCAGATGTTTTGAGACTACAATTCCCATCATCCTTGACCACTGGTCCTGATAGCTAGGAACATCTGGAGGACCGAGGTTGAGGAAGCCTGGTGTACACCATTATCTGGAAGTAAGTCCCAGTGAATTCAGTGTGGATACTCATAGGGCTGTGCTATTAATGATGTTGACCATATGGAATTTGCAGGGGTGCAGCTACACCGTGCCATGAGGAGACAATTCATCCATGGGGTGCAGCCTCGCCAGCATTTGTGTACAGTGGTACCTCGGGTTACAGACTCCACTAACCCAGAAGTAGTACCTCAGGTTAAGAACTTTACCTCAGGATGAGAACAGAAATCACACGGTGGCAGCGGGAGGCCCCATTAGCTAAAGCCTCAGGCTAAGAACGGTTTCAGGTTAAGAACGGATCTCCAGAACGAATTAAGTTTGTAACCAGAGGTACCACTGTAAACTCCATTTATGTGGCTGGCTCAGAATGGAGGACATCTGGGGTATTTGTGTGCTATGCACAATATCAGAAGCCATGTTTTAATTTTTTAAAAAAATAACTAATGTACAGAGCATAACTTTGTGATTTTCATTTTCATAATAAAACATTAATCTTTCTCTTGAGTGTTTTTATGACTTGAAACATTCCTCCTAGCTTTGGCTATGGATAACATCCACCTGGTGAAACCATGTGCCGATGTTTTCTCCTTTTAGAAAAAAGGAAGTTGTTGCCCCAGATGGCTGCCTTTCACTCTTCAATTTAGGGATCTCCAAACATAGAATCTCCCTGCCATGGAGCTGATTAGGCTTATGCCATTGGCAGAAGGACCCAGCTTAGAAGTGAGGTCATGGTCTCTGTCTTTCCACACAAGCTGTGCACGCTTCCAAGCATCTGTTTTTAAAAGCAACAGATTCTTGTGCAGAGTGGATTAACCAAGAGCTTCTTTGCACAGTTATCTGACTGCCCAAGAACTGCTTTTCTTCCATTGCATTTAGTAGTAGTAATAATAATAATCGCCTCGAAAAATTTGCTTTTTTCCAGACAGATGATCAAATTCTAAATGGAATGAAGTTCTCTTGATTTCTGTTACTTGCAAGTCAGCAGTTTAGGACAGCAGCTTGGGCAGTGTTGACTTAAGATTGGCACATGGGGCAATTCACCTGTTAAATAGTGTCAGTTGACCACCTACTATTTGAGTGTAGTTCTTAGAATGTCACCATGTAAAGGGCAGCACACCACCTTACTTCATTCAAGTGTAAATTTGTTAGCTGGGGCAGAAAGGCAGCCTGACCCCCTGGCCAGGAAGTGGTGAGTGTAAACCTTGCAGAGAACCAAAGCTTCCCTCCTTGAACACCTCTTATATGGGGGCATTTCTCTACAGGAACGCAAGCAGCTATCGGTGGTAAAAGCCACTGCCTGGCCTCTAGAGGAGCCGCTTCCGTTTTGCAAGGTGGCTGCTCCATTAGGGTGGTGTGTCTCTGAAGACTGATGGAGTCTGGTGGGTTCCTGGGGGCTCTTGGAGAGCTTCCAGCTGACATAGCTGGTACTTCTGTTGAATGTGGTGACGACTTGGGTGGTTGGCATGACTGCATCCTCTTCTGTGGTACAGGACCAAGTTAGCTCTCTAGTTCACCAGGCAGGTTGAGAAATGGCTAGGATGAAGATGGGTAACCTGTGATGAGCTAACAGCTCATCAGGCCTACTCTTTGACAGTGAAGAAGCAGGACTCTGGGAGAGAGGTCTTGTGAATATGGAGAGTCTTAACAATCAATCCTACTTGTCTTTCACCTGTATCAAGCAAGGCACTAGAAGTGCCCAGCACCGGTAATGTGTTGGAGAGCCAGTGTGGAGTAGTGGTTAAGAGCGGTAGACTCGTAATCTGGTGAACCGGGTTCGCGTCTCCGCTCCTCCACATGCAGCTGCTGGGTGACCTTGGGCTAGTCACACTTCTCTGAAGTCTCTCAGCCCCACACATCTCACAGAGTGTTTGTTGTGGGGGAGGAAGGGAAAGGAGAATGTTATCCGCTTTGAGACTCCTTCGGGTCGTGATAAAGTGGGATATCAAATCCAAACTCTTCTTCTTCCTCTTGGATGAGGGCCAACAAACAAGCACAGAAACTGAGGCTCAACTTGTTCGAACTGGTGTTCAGTCAGTTTGGGGGGTGGTCCACTCCCCCTGAAGTTTCAGGCTCTTTGCTTAAGGATGCTCTTAGGTCCTAATCCTAGTCCTAAAGACATAAGAAGAGCCTGCTGGATGAGGCCAGTAGCCCCATCTAGTTGGGTATCCTGTTCTCATGATGGCCAACCAGAAGCCTGTGGGAAACCAGCAAACAGGATCCAACCACTTGAAATTGAAATACTTTATTGTCACTTGTACAACTTGTATACAGTGAGATTACACGAGCACCCCCTACTCAGCTCTCTTAGTCTTAAATCCCCTCGTTTACAGACGCACACCCACCAAACCCGAAAGTCAGTTGCCCTGTTGTTATCTTTTCATTCAGCAGCCTAACAGCCCACGGATAGAAGCAGTTCTTTACCCTGTTGGTGCAACTAATCCTGCTTCTATATCTTCTGTGTGAATCATCCCTGAGAATTTTCCTCACTCTCCTGAGGCATCCGCTATTTCATCCAGCGGATTCATGGGACAGCCCATAATATCTTGTGCTGTATTCACCACCCTCTGTAGACACTTTCTATTGTTGACCAGTAGTATGGAGATCATCAAATGTTGATTGACATCGTTCTTTCGCAATACTCTGAGGAGATGGAGTCTCAGTTGGGCTTTCTTAACCACCTGGATTGTATTTATTTTCCAAGTAAGTTCTTCACAGGGACGCGGGTGGCGCTGTGGGTTAAACCACAGAGCCTTGGGCTTGCTGATCAGAAGGTCGGCGGTTCAAATCCCCACGATGGGGTGAGCTCCTGTTGCTCGGTCCCAGCTCCTGCCAACCTAGCAGTTCGAAAGCACGTCAAAGTGCAAGTAGATAAGTAGGTACCGCTCCGGTGGGAAGGTAAACGGCGTTTCCGTGCGCTGCTCTGGTTCGCCAGAAGCGGTTTAGTCATGCTGGCCACACGACCCAGAAGGAAGCTGTACGCCGGCTCCCTCGGCCAGTAAAGCGAGATGAGCGCCGCTACCCGAGTCGTCCGCAACTGGACCTAATGGTCAGGGGTCCCTTTACCTTTAAGGTCTTCACTGAGATAAACTCCTAGGAATTTAAAGGAAGAGACTGTCTCCACACAGCCCTCCCCGATGTACAGGGGGCTAGTTCTCCTCTCTTCCTCCAGAAGTCCACCATCTCCTTTGTCTTGATGATATTAAGGTGCAAGTTGTTCCCTAGGCACCATGTAGATATTTTTTGGACCTCCCCTCTGAGTCCTCTGCCCACCTGTGAATTCCCAGCAGCTAAGCATTCAGAGGCATACTGCACAGAGGCAAAGTTCAAATAGTGTCGTTTCCAAGCCCAGGCAAGGTGTAAAGTTCTGTGCAGCTCCTGTCTTGAGCTGAGGCCAGCGGCATCTGGGGAGAGCTGAGCACCCCTCTTTTAAATGCTGCTCTTTGTTTATACTGTATGGTGTTCTGCCCCTTTTTTAACCATGCTGGCTGAAGTTGAAGGGATGTATATAAATTGACAATGTTGTGACAGCTTAACCAAAAAGCATCTCTGCTTCTCTTCCTTTTTCGGTTGTCTCCCCTTCCCTAATGGGGCTTCACACACTCTCTTTAATGAATGGGGGACAGAGAAATTGTGCACAGCAAGATAGCAAAGTAATGGAGAAATTGCATCCAGCAAGCATAAGGCTTTGGGCAACAGGCCAAGATCTGGAACACTGAAGGCTTTATAGCCTCAGATGCAATTTCCCTGGTCTCTTCCAGAAAGTCCCATAAAACACATTAATCACAATTAATTTTTCTTTTATCAATACACTCCTCCAGTGGGCACTTGTGCTTCCATTCACTTGATGTTTTCTCTGCCAGAACTCCCATAAATTATGTTCCTTCCCCCACTTCCATTCTGCCAGAATTGCTTCACTGGGCGCCAGTGCCAAATCTGAATTCCTAGAAGTCCTTTTGCCCTTAGGACTGAGATCAGATGGCATTTCTAGCTGTAAAACAAATAACAAAGATCATCTGCTGTGCAGAGAAGATGAATTAGGATCGTAAGGCTTTTAAGATAGTTTTAAGAACAAAAATTATATAGTAGATTTATTTAGGAAGGGGCTTTGATGAGCCTAAACAAAAATTACTTACATTGGACTTTAATACGGAATGAATTCCGATGGACACATGTAATTTTTCTGTGTGTAGACGCAAAGTTAGTGTGTGCTGAGGCGCAGAGGGACCCCATTTTCACCAGCTCACTTCAGATAGTCATTCAAATCACGTAACTTCTCACACTTCTTCAATCCCATGTGAACCAATGGTTTGGAGGTAGCACTAACCATAGTTTCCTGATGTGGAATGGCATGGGAAGCAGACAATCACAACTCAGAAATGGAGTAGGGCATCTAGTAACGAAAGGGGGAGGGGAAAGGAACACCTTCCTGATCCTCCAAACCATGGCTGGATGATTGTACAAATGGATATTACTGGTTTGGACTGGTTTGGTTAATAGAATGTACAAACCATCAATAGGTTAACCTGAAGAGACTCAACTTACCAGTATATTTTCAAGAAAAACATTTAAATGCAGTTTACCACACATCAAAACATCAAATCAAACAATCCAGAGCAAAACATTACTGACAAAAGTCAAAGCAACATAATTAGCGCGAAACTAAAATATTAAAAGATTTCAAAAGAAAACATTACAAAAGTGGTGAACTACAGAATAAACATTGAACGCAGCGAAGTTAACCAAAAAATCCAAACCATTATTTCAATAGAAAACATTACTAAAGGAAGTCAGATATAAAATGATCATTTAAAACATGTAAAACAGCATAATTAGCAGGAGAAGCGTCTCTGCTCTTTTCCCTTCCATACATCACTACTGGGAAAACCATAGCTTTAACTATACGGACTTTTGTTGGCAAGGTGATGTCTCTGCTTTTTAAGATGCTGTCTAGGTTTGTCATTGCTTTTCTCCCAATAAGCAGGCGTCTTTTAATTTCATGAGTGCTGTAGGAGGGTATATTAATTGCAATTTATCCTTCCAGCCCCCCCCCCCAATGTGTGACTGTTAAACAGAGTTTTAAATTCCCATCCTTGGCAGCAAAATTGAAAGCATAGGAATTATGGTAGGCTGCAAAGCCTCCTTTTGAGCAAGTCCAACTAACAAAGGAAGCTGACTTCCTTCCCTCTTTGGAAAGAATCAGGCAACAGCTTGTAAAGTAAATTTAAAAATAAGATTTACTTACTTTATAATCCAGCATTGGTTCACAGCAAAGGCAGCACTAAAAACTATGCACTTTTTAAAAAAAATAATTACACTATAACCAGCCTTAGCACCAGCCAGGGACTAGAGCAAACAGAGCACCAATAAACACTGTTAACGAAGCAGCAACTAAAAGATGCGCTAAACATCCCAATTACAAGGAGAGAGAGGCTATTGGTTTGTTTTTGCTTTATTATGCATTTTTTATATTGCACTTTTATGTTGCGGACAGCCCTGAGATCTATGGATTCATATCAATGTCATATATACATAAGTTTATTTATATAAAAACTCGTATATCAATGATAAAGTAAAAGAAATACAGCAAAAGCCATATGATTAGCAGCAGCATTAACAAAACCTTTAAAAAGAAAGATCAAGCTGAGCTCATAGAAACTCTGGATCTCCCGCTTTCTCCAGTGGATTAAAACACACCTAAGCCATACAGCTGAAAACGCCGACAGCATTAAGATAAATTCAGTGGTGTAAATTAGTTTTGATGGCTGTAATAATGGAATACTGAATTGTATAGTTTCTGTAAAATATGCAGGGATTTAGGATATGTAAAATGAACCATGGAAAGAGAAGAATGGAAGCCGTTGATATCTTCAGGATGTAAAAACGAGAATTTTAAATTGTAAAAACAGAAAAATTAATAAAAATTATATTAAAACAAAACCACACCCCCCCCGGTAAGCCGCGCATGGCGCACGTGGCCGGGGCGCCTGGGGGGCCGGAGGGGCGTGTCGCGTTGCCAGGGGCGTGTCCCGTTGCCAGGCCCGAGGGCGCGGAGGAGGCGGGGCCCGTTGCTAGGGCCGGGGCGTCTCCAAGGAAGTGATGGCTTCGGGGCGGGCGGCCGCGTTGCCAAGGAAGTGAGCGGCGGCCGCGGCGGGGCCCGACTCCCCCTGCCGTATCCGGTGCTGCCGCCGCCGTCCCTGCCGCAGCGGCGGGAGGAGGAGCGGGGTCTCCATGGTGACGGCGCAGGTGAGTGAGGGGCCTCGCCCTCGACTTCTCCACCCCCCCACACACACACCGTGCGCGCCCCCGGGGCGGCGAGGGGGTGCGCGCGCGGCGGGAGGAGGAGGAGGAGGAACCGCATCTGTGGGGCGGGGGCCTCGGGCGGCCCCACGCCTCTCCCTCTCTCTCCCCCCTTCCTCACGCTCAGGGGCACACGCGTGTCTGGGTGTGGTAACGTGGGAATGTGTGCACGCGCACCGGGGTGCTCCCTCCCTCTCCTCTCCCCTCCATCTTCTGCACTTCAAGGCACACGCGTGTCTGGGCGTGGAACCGTGGGAATGCATGCACGCGCAACTGGGTGTCCCCCCCTCCTCTCTACCCCCCGCGCCTCCTTCTGCACTCCCAAGGCACACGCGTGTCTGGGTGCGGAACCGTGGGAATGCGTGCACGCGCACCTGGATGTTCCCTCTTTCTCCTCTCTAACCCCCTCCGCCTCCTTCTGCACTCTCAAGGCACACGCGTGTCTGGGCGTGGGTGTGGATGGTGGATGCGTGCACGCGTACCCGGATGCTCTCCTCCCCTCCTCCTCTCTCTGGAGAATGGGGGTCGGCGTCTGCCCCATACACACAAGGCCATGCCCTGCTGCGACCCCTCCAGTTGAATTGACACCACAGGAGGAGATAGGGAGGGCCACCAGCTGGGATGGAGACAGATCCATGGAGGAGCAGGAGGCTATTGGGAGGCAGCGATGCTTCTGAATCCCACTTTCTGGAAAACCACAGCAGGAAGGGAGAGGGATCTTGCCTTCGAGTCCTGCTTGTGGGCTTTCTGTCGGGGCATCTGGTGGGCCACCGTGAGGAGACGATGCTGGACAACATGGGCCATGGGCCTGATCCAGCAGCCGGCTCTTCTTCTGTTCTTCCGCATGTTATTAAATGCCTGTCCGTCCGTCCCCTGCAGTTCTTTGAATGTGGATGTCCTCCAACACAAGAGGAGGCCAGCAGTTGGGATGGCTTTTGTGAGACAATTAGACAAGACACGGCTGTCCGTGGTCGCTAGCCGTGATGGCTGTGGTCTGCCTCCGCCGCCAGAGGCATTATGCCTCTCAGCACCATAGCATTGTAGAACTGTAGCGTTGGAAGGGGCTCTACGGGTCATCTAGTCCAACCCCCCGGAATGCAGGAATGTCAACTAGATCATACATGACAGGTGGCCATGGAGCCTCTGCCGAAGCCCCCTTTGTGCTTCCCATAGCCATATGAGAGCAAGATGCCGGACCAGATCCAGCAGGGCTCCTCTTATGGACCAGAACTCACCCCTGGTTGTGGCTGAGCTTCCTTTCTGGTGGGTGGGTGGGAACACCTGCCCTCTTGCCATGCTTTAAGTGTCTTATATGAGGATGCTCCTACCTGTGTTCAGGAGGCAGTTTGCACATCAAGGCTGCTCATCAAAACATTTAGGGAGATGGAAGGAGTGTATCTCAGCAGTGGGGCATATCTTTCGCATGCCAAGGTTGAATTACTTACCATTTATATGTGGATTTTTTAAATTTAAAAAAGTCTACAAATTAAATGATAGGAAAGACCCTGGAGAGTTTCTGCCAGTATTAGAAACTCAGATTTATAAGCTAATTGCCAAATAGCACCTTGAACCTACAGACTGTCTAGGTTACATTTTCTCCTCAGTGATTTTTTTATTGTTATTAATATTTTTCATTTCATTTCTATACTGCTTTATATTTTAAAGACAAAAAAATCAAAGCGGTTTACAACACATTAAAACATAAAATTAAGCAATCCAGAATAAAACAAATTCAAGCTTCAAGGAAAATATTTCAGATCCTTCTCTAAGTCGCATTTTGCTTTCCCATGTTTATTTACCTACTTAATTTATATAGCGGCCCCACAGCAGAAGTGCTCTAGGAAGCCAGTGTGGTGAAGTGGTTCGAGCGTCGGACTAGGACCTGGGAGATCAGGGTTCAAATCCCCACTCAGTCCTGAAGCTCACTGCGTAATCTTGGAGTCAGTCACAGCCTCTTAACCTACCTTACAGGGTTGTTGTGGGGATTAACTCAGAGGGGGGTGAACCATGTACTCCACTCCTTGGAGAAAAGGGTGGGATATAAGTGCAATAAATGAGTTATTCTGCTTACCTGCTTAAGAAACCTGGAGAGGCCAGCCAGGTGGAGATGTCAGTCGCCAGCCTGGCATCCAGGGATCTCCACGTGGTTGCAATTGCGACCCGCGCCAGTAGCAAAATGTTCCCGGTGCTTGGCTGATTTCTAAGACTGCTTCCTTCTGGATACCAGTTGTGCTGTCTCCGTCCTGTGGTTGTTGAATCTCCTTGTCTTGTAGGCGTGCACACACAACCGTGCACCTAAGTGTGTAATCCACACAACTTGGAAGCAAGTTCTGTTGCATTCAGTAGGGCTTGCTTCCGAGTCAGCAGGCATAGGATCAGGCTTCATATAGACACTGAAGACCAGGCACCACCAAAGTAGCCGGACTAGAGGGAGCCATACTAGATAAAATAGCGGTCAACTGCAAAGGGGATTCGGATATTTAATTTGGCACATTTTACTAGAGAATCTTACACTATTCTATTTTATGCAACATAATGTTGCTGGTGCAATATGAAGGCAGTGTTATGTTCATTGCTCATCTGTGCAAGGGGCGGTTGGCTGTGGTGGTCTTGCTTATGTAGCAGTTCGTTGCTGCAAAAAATGATTTCATCAAAGCAAGAAGGGTGCTTGTTTTCTCTCCTTAGACAGGAGAAGGAACCTAATTCTCCAAATGAATAGTTTATTCCGTCTTTGTTCTCAGGACGGTGTGTTTTAACAGAGCCTGTGGTGTGTTTCTCTAAATTGCCATAGATCTGGTTTTGACAGTTGCTCGGCTGTATTGGTTGTCACTGAATGCCTAGCAGTGTGGGGTCATATAAGGGCGATTGTCATGCAATTTTCAGTCAATAAGAAACACAGAATAGACTGAATTGATATATTTTATTGGGCCATCTTTTCATGAAGGAACATGTGAGATTTTGTGGACCGGTAAAATTGTTTACATATGCAATCAACCTTGTCTTGTAAAAAAATACTTTAGATTTAGCTATTTTTGTGTTCCAACTGATGGAGAGCATTGTTCAATTATGCACCTACCCAGCAGATGTTGTCCCTGATCAAAGGCCTTGCTTGACTCTTTTGTATTTCATGGGGTTGAAATAAGAGTGTCAATTAGTATATATTGGGGGGGGGGGGGTTGTACATGACTGTGATGTCTATATGAGAGGGAGACATCTGGGAAAGGCGGGATGAGGATAGATTTTGAGGTGGGTGATTTTCTCTAGCCCTCTTAAAGCGGAAAGAAAGCAAAGCTTGGCTTTCTCAAGAGAAGCCAAACAGCCATTGATTGCTCTGCTTTTCTGAAGGGTGTTCAATTTCAATTTTCAACTCCTTAAAAATAAAATCACAAAAAGAAATATATCTTACCTAAGACATGTCTGTGTTTACAGTTTCTCTGAGCCCATAGATCAAGGAACATAAACACTATTTTTTTTAATAAAAAAAATACTATTCTTACTATTATACTAATACGACTTTCTTTTAGCTGGAGGTTAAGTTTGTGGTGTGTACTCGGTAGAATTAGTTCAGCTGAGAAAAATACCTCATCATAATGCTCCACAGTTCACACCTGGAATATTCTGTCTGATTTGAGACACCTCTTTACCATAAAGTGGAAAAATTGCTGAAAGAGAGGAAAATCACAAATTGCCCATTTATTAGATGGAATAATGGAAGGAGCCAAATGATGCTAAGAAGGAACATAATTGCAGATACTTGACAGGTTCAAGTAGCAAAAATGGAAAATAATTGTTCTTAGAATCTCTTTAAATCTCAGCCTCCACCTTCCAGGTCTAGTGTGGAATCTTGTGTTTGCACTACTAAAATAAAATGAAAGGCAATCCTGGAATATATCCAGTATGTAGCAATCTTGTCCTAGCTTGTTGGTTCTCAAGGCGCAGGCTATTTGAATTAACTAGTCTCCTTAATTTCCGATTTCTTCTAAAATTCTCTGATGATTGAACTGCCACACCAATTTAATTTCAAATAGTACCAGGACTTAATTTTCAGGCATGACTTCATCCTACGCTCCAAGAAAACAGGCTTTGAATTGCTTCCCGTATTCTGTACAATTGGAAATGCAATCTGAAGCTCTGGGTGAGTGTAGTGGATTAGAGTCAATTTGGGATCTGGCCAGATTGCTTTTGGATTTCAGAAGAGTGAGAGGGCTCTTTGCGGAGAGCGCCGCGTCCTAAAGGCTTGTCTAAAATAGGATGTTGGGCCGGGCATTCAGCAGGGATGGAGTGCGTCGCCTCATGAAATGTTTGGTTACAAATAATTGATGTATTTGGGTGCAAGCAATTAAGGCACAGTGGCACATGGCAGAACCTGCTTGACGGACATTTGCTGTCACATGTGGTGTATTCTGCTTTTGGCAAAATAAACAAGGGCACACTGTTGGGAACCATGCCTTTCCTCCCATCATGTGGTTCCCAGAACTTCTCCTCGACTCCCCAAATTCTTCAGCTGCCATCCGTGCTAGTTTCTTTTTTTGGGGGGGGGGGGGAATTCTTGTTTTTTTTTTTTAAAAATATTTTATTAAGGATTTTCTTGTTTTACAGAAGTGTAGTGCCTCGTTTTTTGTTTGTTTTTTCCCTTTAACATTTTACAAATCCATTTCATTTGTTGAGGCATTAGGGGGAGAAGAAAAAAGAAAGAGAGAAGAAAAGGGGGGTGGAGAGAGGGAAGATGGATGGGGGTGGGGTCGGGTGGCGGTGTTTCTATTATGTTTAATGTGTGTAGAGTTTGGTGTCAGCGTTATTTGTGTCGTTCACTTGTGTTCCTTTGGTGGTGAGAGAGGTTGGGGTTGGCCTAGGGTGTGATTGTTTGCTTGTGATTGGCTGTGGTGATCTTTGTTTTCGTGTGTGTGTGAGGTGGGTGGGTGTTTTGGATCAGGTTAGCCATATTGATTTATATGCTGTTGGTGGATTATTGTCATTGTCCTGTTGGGCTGTGTGTGTGATAAAGGGGAGCCATACCGGGGTGAAGGTGTCTTCTTCTGTTTGTCCCCGTGTCAGTTTCAGTTTATTAGTTAATTTTTCTAGTAGGGCTGTTTCCCATACTGTTTGGTACCATTGGTCCATGCTTACTCCTGACAGGTCTCTCCAGTGTCTGGTTATGGTATTTCTGGCTGCTGAGAGCAGGTGGGTTATGAGTTCTTTGTGGTGTAAATGGGCATTGTTGTCTTGGAAGATGTTTAGTAGGGCCAATTCTGGGGTGATGTCTATTACTTGCTTAGTTATTGTACATATTTCTTGTATGGTTGTCATCCAGAATAGTTGGATTTTGGGACACTCCCACCACATGTGGAGGTATGTGCCTGTGGAGGTGCACCCTCTCCAGCATTTTGGTGAGGTTCCTGGGTGTATTAGCGCTAGTTTCCTTGGTGTTAGGTACCACCTGTAGGTGAGTTTCCCGTGCTAGTTTCAAAGAACCTCATTGCATGCTTCAGGATGAATACCACCCCTTTGTCCTCACAATGTCAAAACCAGGCTTGAAATCCCAATTTAGTGGAAGGTAAGGAGCTGCCTTAAAACTCAGACAAATCTATCCCTCATCTAGTTCAATAGCCTTTGCTGTGGCTGGCAGAGCCTCCCCAGGGCTTAACAGTGAGGTCTCTCAGCCCTCCTGCCAAAGGTCCTTTCACGGGATCTCCTTGTGGCAGAAACGGGAGCATTCAGCATGCAAATCATGCGCTCTGCCACCGAGCAGCAGCCTCTCCCCTTGACTTCACCCACTTTGTATAAATTGTTAATTGAAAGGGGGAAGAAAATCCACCCTCATTATCTCTCCTTAGCCAGCCATACAGTTAATAAGACGAGGCAATTCATCTGCGCTGAGTATACTTCAGTACGTGCCTTAAACTGAAACAGGGCCCAGCGGATCTTCAACTTCAGCTCTCATCCTAACTTTCTGGTGCTTGTGTGTTCCTTCGGTGTGCAAATAGAGAACCTGTGTCACCGCTTTCCAGAAAGTAGCACCTTTTGCATGACTTGGACTACGTCACATCAGCTGTGCTGCTTGGGGCTGATGGGAGTTGTAGTCCAAAACATCTGCAGAGCACAAATAGTTGTTGTTTTTTGCGGGGAGGTTGTAATATGGGTTATGGAAGATGCACCAGGTCTCAGTGGCGTCCTAATCCCTGGCATGGCGCAGTTGCAGCGTTCTGAATCTTGTATCTTGCACCAAGTTGAATGGGCTGCTTTACACCCGACAGCTCTAAAATAAAAAATGTTCCGGTCATGTCAATACAGAATTAGAACTGCATTCAGGCCATGGCATGTTGTGCTTGAAGGCTGGACGGGCAGGAATTGCTTTCCTATTTAAGCTGCAGGCAGCCTGACCGAACTTGTTTATTTGATGCTCTTAGATCGTGGCTGCTTGTCAGGCTCTGTCCGTGGCAGGGCTGCTTGAACGTTTATTTCCTCTGGCTTCCTGGCTCTTCCACTGGTTTGGTTATAGCAGGGGTGGGGGTCTCCAGGCCTCTGCATTTGTCCCACAAGGCCCTTTTGGCAAAGCCATGACCAGCTGCCCTGCATGTGAAGCCATATATGACGTCTGTTGTGTGGCAGGTAAGATCCTAGGGGATTGCAGGCACTGCCTGCTAGCTGATTGGTACAAAGCACATTGAAAGGGGCTTTTGAAGACCTGACAACCGGTCAGATCTTCAGAAGCCCCTTTCAAAATGTTGTTTTCTGCAGCACTTTAAAAGAAGCTTCTGAAGACCCCTGTGGGCAAAAAAGGTCACATGTCATCATTGTGACATTAGGTGATTGACAGCTTTGCTGCTCCACTGACCTGTCCTACTTGGCCTGCTAGGGGTGGAAGAGTTAAGGCTCTGGCCCTCTTGCCAGAGCCAGTTCCCAGCCTTGGTTTGCAGTGACTTTCCAAGCACAGAGATGGAAGCAAAATCAGATTAGTCAAAATTACTCCGTTACTGCAGCCATACAGGCAGTATGTGATTTCCAGGAAAGGATGCCGGGTCTGTCTGGAAACCTCTCATAGTCTGCTATATGGCAGTTCTTTGTCATTGCTCAGCTGTGGGGGAAAAGTGCTCAATACCTGCTCCTCTTCTTAAGCTTTGCACCGAAAAAAGTGCCACATGTAGTCAGACCGAGGCAGAATAGAACTGTACTATGACTTCCCTTGATCGGAGTACTGTCCTTCTGTTGATGCAGCCTAGAATAAAGGTAAAGGGACCCCTGACCATTAGGTCCAGTCGCGGACGACTCTGGGGTTGCGGCGCTCATCTCACTTTATAGGCCAAGGGAGCCGGCGTACAGCTTCCAGGTCATGTGGCCAGCATGACGAACTAGAGCAGCGCACGGAAACGCCGTTTACCTTCCCGCCGGAGCGGTACCTATTTATCTACTTGCACTTTGACATGCTTTTGAACTGCTAAGTTGGCAGGAGCTGGGACTGAGCAATGGGAGCTCACCCCATCACAGGGATTCGAAACACCGACCTTCTGATCAGCAAGTCCTAGGCTCTGTGGTTTAACCCACAGCGCCACCCGTGTCCCTGCAGCCTAGAATAGCATTAGCCTTTTTTGCTGCAGCTTCACACTGTGGACTCATGTTCAGTTTGTGGGCCCACTAAAATCCCTAGATCCTAGACCCCAAGGAAGTGGAAGAGGGAAGTGCGAGGATGTTGTGCTGTGCATTTTCTAGCAATCATACATTGTGGGGGCAAGAGGGTGAGAAGGAGGCAAGAAGTCGCTGCTTTCAGTGCCAGCCATGCATTTTCTGGAACATTATCATTCTGGCCGGAACGTGTCGTTTCCTAGCAATGATGAGCCCCTTTGAGAGTTTTATTACGTTTTTAATTAAGGCTAATGAAGGTGACTTGGAAGCATTTAAAGTAGGAAGAAAGCAAAAGCTTTAGGGCAGTTTTCTAGGATCTAAAATTCCTGGATAGCGTTTGCAATTGCTGCATCAGGGAAATCTTAGAATCGTAGAGTCCAACCTCCTGCAATGCAGGAATCTCAGCTAAACCATCCATGTTTGATGGCTATCCAACCTCTGCTTAAAAGCCTCCAAGGAAGGAGAGTCCAGGTGTACAGAGTTATACAGTGTAGGACTGTAGCCCATCAGTAGAAGATCCTAGGTTCAGTCCTTGGTTCATCCTGGCAAGACTGGAAGAGGCCCATGCCTGGAAGCCTGGAGAACTGCGGCTATTCAGTGTAGACAGTATTAAGCTGGGTGGTCCACCAGCCTGACTCATCAGTGTACGGCCACTTCCTGTGTTCTGCTTTCTTATCAGGAAAAGCTTCTCCTTGGGCCAACCTCTGGCAAGAAATCCCAGTTTTGAATAATGGTGTTGTTGTTGTTTTTTTAATCGAGCAAATCATCACCATATAACTCAGTTTGCACTATTTCAGCGCTTTGAGTTGCTTGGTGAGGTCAGCAGCTGCCGAGGTGGAAAGGAGAGGCGTGCATTCTAGAACATGGTTGGAGGGCAACAGGGTTGTGACAAAATCTGGGCCCGTGAGGGAAGGAAAGAGGAGCAAAAGGACTCCTGCAGCATGTGGACAACGTCACTGCGTATACAAGAGACTCTTTACTTGGAAGCCGGCTGAACATAATAATAATAATAATAATAATAATAATAATAATAATAATTTATTTATATCCCGCCCTTCCCGGTTCAAAAACTGGGCTCAGGGCGGCTAATAACAAATTTAAAACACTTTAAAACAATTATAAAAGCAGCATAAAATACAGTATAAAAACATGAATGACAATAAAATTCAAAAATCAATTAGATAATCCCCAGGGCTAGCTGGCTGTATTGGGCCAGCAAGGAGGCCAGGGGAGAATTAGCTGTGGGGTCTCAGAGCAGGTGATCTTCATAAAAGGGGAGGGGGAGGGAAGGGAAGGGAAATAAAAGAGCTAGCATCGCCCTTTTGCGTATTTTCCTTGAAAGGATGAAAGTTGAGAATTTCAGAATGGCTAGACCTCTCTGAACCTCCTGCCGCACAGGCTATCCAGACTTCAGATTTTGAATGAAGCTGTAGGAACCACTGCAGATAATCCTCCAAGCCCCTTCTTCATGTGCCCCCTCCACGAGATGTCAGGAGGGTGGCAACACAAGACCAGGCCTTTTCTGCAGTGGCTCCCCTTTTGTGGAATGCTCTCCCCAGGAGGGCTTGCCTGGCTTCTCCATTACTTATCTTTAGATGCCAGGCGAAAATGTTTCTCTATAACCAGGCTTTTGGCTGATAAACATTCTATGGCTTTTTAAATGTGTTTGTGGGAAGGTTTGTTTGTTGTTTGTTTTATTACAAATCATGTGTTTTGATTTTGTATTTTTACGTAGTGAACTGCCCTGTGATCTATGGATGAAGGGTGGTATACATATATATTTAATATATTATCATTACTACTACTACTACTGTTATTTCTGTTATTATAGCTATTATCATCATCATCCAAAGTGATATTTCTCATTTTTAACGAAACTTGAGTTAAAAGCCATTTGCTTCAGCACTAATACTGATCAAATGGGAATAGGAAGCACTTATTTCCTGTCATTTAGAAAGGGGAAAAACATTTTACATTGTTATTTCTTCTTGTTGTTCTGCCTCACAGTAACTCCGAGAGGGATGTTTTTTGCTTATTTTTATCTTACAGTTGGGAAATTGAGATTTTGAGATGGTGGCTTGGCCTGTCCGCTCTGGGAATTGATGTTTGGGTTTCAACTTTCATCTCTAGTGTTAAAAGCCAGACTGGGGGTGGAGGGGGGGCCGGTTTGTACTCACTACTTTTGTGCCTTACCTCTGTGTTCAATTCTCGCCTTTGATTGTTTCCAGGTTTGGAAAAACCCCTGGCCTTCCTGGTCCTGCCGTCTGCTGAGTTTGCCCTAGCGCCAACCTGTTGTCATGTCGAAGTTAAAGTGCTCAGAGTCGGTCAGAGTGGTGGTGCGATGCCGGCCGATGAACAGCAAAGAGAAAGTAGCCTCCTACGAGCAAGTGGTCCAGGTGGACGTCAAGTTGGGGCAGGTGTCAGTGAAGAACCCCAAGGGGACTTCTCACGAGCTTCCAAAGACTTTCACCTTTGATGCCGTTTACGACTGGAATTCCAAGCAGTTTGAACTCTACGATGAGACCTTCCGGCCCCTGGTGGACTCGGTGCTGCAGGGCTTCAACGGGACCATCTTTGCCTACGGGCAAACCGGCACGGGGAAGACGTACACGATGGAAGGTGTGCGTGGTGACCCCGAGAAAAGGGGCGTCATCCCCAATTCCTTCGACCACATCTTCACGCACATCTCCCGGTCTCAGAACCAGCAGTACCTGGTGAGGGCTTCTTACCTGGAGATCTACCAGGAGGAAATCCGGGACTTGTTGTCAAAGGATCAGTCCAAGAGGCTGGAGCTGAAGGAGCGGCCGGACACGGGAGTCTACGTGAAGGACTTGTCGTCCTTCGTCACAAAGAGCGTCAAGGAAATAGAACACGTCATGAACGTGGGGAACCAGAACCGCTCGGTCGGGGCCACCAACATGAACGAGCACAGCTCCCGTTCGCACGCCATCTTTGTGATCACCATTGAGTGCAGCGAAGTGGGGCTCGATGGGGAGAACCACATACGCGTCGGGAAGCTCAACCTCGTGGACCTTGCCGGCAGCGAGCGCCAGTCTAAGACCGGAGCCCAGGGGGAGAGGTTGAAAGAAGCGACAAAGATCAACCTCTCTCTCTCTGCCTTGGGCAATGTCATCTCTGCCCTGGTGGACGGCAAAAGCACTCACATTCCCTATCGGGATTCCAAGCTCACCAGGCTGCTCCAGGATTCGTTAGGGGGCAATGCCAAGACGGTGATGGTGGCCAACATCGGCCCTGCCTCGTACAACGTCGACGAGACCCTGACGACGCTGCGGTACGCCAACCGGGCCAAGAACATCAAGAACAAGCCGAGAGTGAATGAAGACCCCAAGGATGCGCTGCTGCGGGAATTCCAGGAGGAGATTGCGAGGCTCAAGGCGCAGCTAGAAAAGCGGTCCGTTGTCAAGAGGAAGAAGAAAGACAGGAGGAGAGACGGAAGCTTCAGCGCCGGCGGGGAGGACGAGGACGAGGAGGAAGATGGCGAAGAAGGGGAGGAGGAAGGAGGAGGTAACAAAGGTGACTACTGGAAAGAGCAGCAGGAGAAGCTGGAGATCGAGAAGAGGGCTATCCTAGAGGACCACAGTTTGGTGGCCGAGGACAAGATGAGGCTGCTGAAGGAGAAGGAGAAGAAGATGGAGGACCTGAAGCGAGAGAAGGAGGCAGCTGAAAGGCTGGGCGCCAAAATCAAGGTAGGAGGCTCTTTGCTGGGTTCTGTGGATTCAGAAAAGTGGCCTGGGAGGAACCTCTCTGGGGGAGGTTCAGTGTTGAAGACTAAAAACAGAAGCATAGGGATTGGGAATTGTTCCTGAAACACTTCTCTGATGTTCAGAGTGGTTCTGACATTCTGAATTCAAAGGTTTTCCTTTCCAAATTATTCACAGCTAGAGAACTGCAGCCAGCTAGGTGATTTAAGACCTGGTTTGGACAATCACATTCTGGCTTCAGAGGCAAGGACGGCTGCATGAGATCTGTGCACTCACAGACTGCCTCTTTGTGCAAGCAGGGAAGCAAGCCAAGACCTTGCAGCTAGCCATAGTTTTCTGTTGTGTGCTAAGCGGGGAGCGATGGACAGTGGCTTCCAGGCATTGGCAGGCCAGCTTTATTTTATTTATTTCATACAATTTATAAAACACTGTAAAACAACAACCTTGCAGCTTTGCTTTAAACAATGGCATCTTATCCTGGCCAGTTCAGAAGCTGTTGTCCATAGCTTCCTAGTCCAGTTCACATGTAATAGAAAGCTATAGTTTATTGTGACTTCCTGGCTTGTTTCCTTGCTTTCATGAAGGGAAGAGTGAAGGGGTGGCATGCATGTGAAGAGCTTGTGCACATTTAATCAAGTGTTGCCCACAGCTGCCAATGAACCGTCTTCATCCTTCCTCTGTCAGCTGCTCGTAGAGTCGAGGATGGCCACCTCACCTTAATGAGCCAAAGGTGAAACAGCTACCCATCTTGGTAAGTTTTCACAAGATCTGAAGGCCGGTCAAAAATCAGTGTTTTCTTCTAACTGTGATTAGTAAAAGAAATGCTTGATTGGAGGAAAAAGGAGTGGGACTTGAGCAGGTATTCTCAACCCAACCCAATTCATTTTCTGTCATTATTTAATTGCATTTTTATTAATCTTAATGAACATGTAACAATCAACTGAGACCTGAAAACAGTGATAATGCAAAGCAAGCCAATGACCAAATCTTCCATTGAGATGTGAGGAAGGTGTGGAAAGAATAAGAAAAACAGAGGCAGGGACATGGGTCACAAGCGGTTGCCATGTGATTCAAATGAAGACCCAGAGACACAGCAGGTTTTTATACACCGAGACCTATGTAGATGCCATGAATAGTCCCGTGCAAAGTCATATTTGGCAGGTTCAGATGGGAACGATTATTCGTATATGTCATGAAAGCCCTCCAAACAGCTGGAGAGCCACCTTGAGTCCCTGTCAGGGGAAAAGGCGGGATATAAATAAATATGATGATGATGATATAATGGAGTCTGATCCTTCTTAATTTCTCAATGATCTGTTGGTGTGAAAGGACCGTAAAAAGTCACTCAGAGAGGAGAACCCCAAATTTATAAGTGTACGAGAAAAGGCCATCTTGTCTTCTGATTTGCATAGGGCAAGGCATGCAAGCATTGGAAATGTATGGGGAAAGCACATCTTAAGATTCTAGGCTCACTCCCTGGTATCTCCAGGGTTGGGGCAGTTCTCCTCTGCTGGAGTCCTTTGAGAGATGCTGTGAGGCCGAACAGCTGCTTCTGGGCAGCTCGAGCCAAAAGCCAAACTTTGTCTAAGAAGGCACGGTTTATGAGACAACTGTGTGAGATCTCTACCCATTTTATTTTATTTTAAAGAAAGTAGTAATTGTGAGGCTCTGCAAGATGCTGATTTCGGTTATTGGAATCCTCCACCGCTCCCATTCTGCTTTTCAGGCAATGGAAAGCAAGCTCCTTGTTGGAGGGAAAAATATTGTGGATCACACAAACGAGCAGCAAAAAATCCTGGAGCAGAAGCGGCAGGAGATTGCTGAGCAGGTGAGAGGGAGAAGTGCATGCGTTGAGATGGGTTGCAGGGGTCCCAGAGTGTGCAGAACGGGGTGGAGGGAGCCTGTGGCTGGACTACAACTCCCATCATTCCTTCCCACTGGCCCTGCTTGTTGGGACTGATGAAAGTTGGAGGACTGAACATTCTTCACTGCCCTGTGTTGTGACCCTGGGAAACTCATAGCACGTTTTTCCATTCCACCGTGGATCAAGGATGTCTATAACATTTGGGCAGAACCCACTGGGAACATTTCCTGGGCAAGCATCTTTGGAATCCAATCAGCAGCAATGTGAATTTAATAAGAGCCTTGCTGGATCATTTATTTATTTATTAGATTTATATACCAGTTTGGATCAGAATAGTAGTTGGTCTAATCTAGCATCCTGCTGCCCAAAGTGGAAAACTTCATGCATCTAGAAAGCGCATTTGGGGTTGAAGGCAAATCTCCCCTCTTCCACTGTTGCTCTGCAACAATTGGCATTCAAAGGTATACTTCCTCTGGATATGGAAGTTCTGTTTAGCACGGCTAATGCTGCTGTTTTGAAAGTCCTTTCAGTTTCAATGATGAGTGTACCAGGGATGTTCTCAGCGGCTTTTGCTCTTACTGTTTCCTTTTTTAATACATGAGGTTCGTGAACTTAATTGCTTGAAAACTTTGAGAACAGCTGAAAGCTAGTGAAATGCAAACACTGCAAGGTCTTCAAGAAGCTGCATGAGAAAAGCTGTTTTACTGATCTTTGCTTATGTTGACTCTTCCCCTTTTCCATCCTTTAAAAACCCTCAGGCCAATTAAAACTTTGCAGAAAGGAAGCCCATCTTTTGAAATCCAAGACTTTTGCTCTTTCCTTTAAGGTGAGAGAACTTAGAACAGGGGTCAGCAACCTTTTTCAGCCGTGGGCTGAACATGTGGTGGGCCGGAATATATTTTGGAAAATAATATGAACGAATTCCTATGCCCCACAAATAACCCAGAGATGCATTTTAAATAAAAGTACACATTCTACTCATGTAAAAACACCAGGCAGGCCCCACAAATAACCCAGAGATGCATTTTAAATAAAAGCACACATTCTACTCATGTAAAAACATGCTGATTCCTGGACCGTCTGCAGGCCGGATTGAGAAGGCGAAGGCCTTAGGTTGCCTACCCCTGACTTAGAACGTAGGGGTGGGATTTGACTCAGTTGGTGCACAAGCAGAACAAAGTCTTCCTATGCAACAGAACGCCCCTCTCTCTGCCCCACATGTCCCCTGAATCTGCTCTGGTGTTTGGTGGAAAACCCCAAACAGTTTTAGGGGGAGGAGAGAAGGGAAATCCTATTATGCAAGTGGATCTCATTCTGCTCACAGATCCACCTCTTACTGCCACATTGAATTCCACTCTGTGGCTGCAGTCCAGTGCACAGGTACTTGGAAACGAGCCCATTGAATCTAGTGGTGCATAGTAAACATGGTTTGGGGTCAGTCTGCAAGTCTGTTCTGAGGTCATCAGTAAGCCTTTCAGCAATTCCAGATGAAGTTCAGGCTTTTTGAGCCTCACAATATTTCCCCTTAAAATTATTTGGAACAAAGTGAACTTTCAGAATAAAACCCTTCAAAAATACACAGCATTGATTGGTAACGCCTGGTGTAAATTCTCTCACACCCTGTGAATGCACCCTGACAGCGCTGAACTCCAGACCAAAAATAAAAATCATCTTTGTCGTCTCTCGCAGAAACGACGGGAGCGAGAAATCCAACAGCAGATGGAGAGCCGGGACGAGGAGACCTTGGAGCTGAAGGAGACCTACAGCTCCCTGCAGCAGGAAGTAGATATCAAGACTAAAAAACTGAAAAAGGTGAGTGGCCTCCCTGGAGGTGGGCTGGCAGGTATGTACAGGTACTGTATATGAGCTCTGGAAATTAGCATGGATGTGGCCAAGTCCAGAATTGGGCTTCCCATCTTCAAGGCACTAAGATGTGACAGTTTTCTCTGTGCTTTTAGGGCAGGCAATAGTTAATTGTCTCAAAGGAGTCAGAGTGGATCAAACCCCCTGAATTCCCCCCCCACCCAAACCAGGCACAGCTTGCATCTCCCCATGAAAAATAAGGCCCAGCGGTTCCCTTTGACATTGGGGGAGATGCAAAGCTTTAGCTTTTTGACAGATGCATGTTAAAATTCAGAGTTTTCGGCTGGAAAATTCTCCACTTGCATGACCTGGTAACCTGCTGTAATTTTACAGGTTCTAACTAGTTCTGTGAGCCATAACTATTATATGTAATTGGTTGCGATGCTATGTAGTCATGTACTACCTTTGATTTTTTTTATTATTCTGCAATAGAATTAATATTTTGCTAGGTTGGTTTCAGACAGGGCTGGGGAACCTCAGGCCTGAAATCCAACTGTGGCCCTCCAGACTTTGTTACCAAGCCCTTGGGACTGTCCCCAGACCACACCCTTCGCTGACCCTGCTTGGATCCTTGAGTGTTTTAGCCAAACTGAAATGTGTCCTCTTATATTACCTGCTGCTTGTCTGAATGGAGGGCAAGAGGGTTGTTTGAGCGCTTGCAGAAACTAGCCTACTGTACAAAGGTGACATTTGCATTTGTTGCCCCACCCACTTTACCTCTGGCCCTGCCCTCCACTGGTACGTGGCCCTCGCAAGCTTGCCCTGAAGGGAAGACAGCCCCTTGGGCTGAAAAATCTTCCCCACCCCCAGTTTCAGAGATTCGTTTTTCACTTAATATTTCTGCATGCCTAATTCCTAAGGAAAAACTTTTATCTCCTGGTCTGCCCCACAGAGGACCTTAAGGTCCATGAACAACCAACGTTTAGAGGTCCCGGGCCCTAAGGAAGTCAGACTATCCTCCACCAGGGCCAGGGCCTTCTCAGTGATGGCTCCGATCTGGTGGAATACTCTGTCGCATGAGACCAGGGCCCTGCAGGATTTAACCTCCTTCCGTCGGGCCTGTAAGACAGAGCTATTCCGCCTGGCCTTTAATTTGAATTCAGCCTGATCTTTTATTTCCCTTCTCTTCCCTCCCCCTCCCCTTTTATGAAGATCACCCGCTCTGAGATCTCACAGCTAATTCTCCCCTGGCCTCCTTGCTGGCCCAAGTAGGATCAATTCAGCCAGCTATTCATGTTTTTATACTGTATTTTATGCTGCTTTTATAATTAAGTGTTTTAAAGTGTTTTAAATTTGTTGTTAGCTACCCTGAGCCCGGTTTTTGAACCGGGAAGGGTGGGGTATAAATAAAATCTATTATTATTATTATTATTATTATTATTATTATTATTATTATTAATCTAAAGAAGGCAGCTGGACTGAGCAGCCTCTTCCCTTTATTTTTAACCAAAACCTGAGCTTACGGTATACCATTGTGGGGCACAATCCACCAAGAGGTTTCCCTGCACAAACCCTTTTGAAGTGACCGGGAGCTGTGCAAGAACTCGCTCGCTCGCTCGTGAGGCAGAGGTGGTAGGCTTGGCGGTTTGTGCTGCAGCCCATGACTCTGGCTGTCTCTTTCAGCTCTTTTCCAAACTGCAAGCCGTGAAGGCTGAAATCCACGACCTTCAGGAGGAGCACATCAAAGAACGGCAGGAGCTGGAGCAAACCCAGAATGAGCTCACACGGGAGCTGAAGCTCAAGTAGGTTTTTCAGCCAGCTGTGCCTTGCTCTCGAGGGCTTGGGAACGGCCTGCAGAGCAAGCTGTCTGCTGGCCAGGAATGAAAAGCGAATATTTCACTTTTACTGAGGCTGCTTGGAGCGTGCTTGCACATTACCGTCAGATGGCTGTTGCGGTTGCTCGAGAGTAACCAGGCAGGACTCCAACCTGCGTTTTACAGGCTTTATTTTGGTGCAAACTATTTACAGTGAAGAGTCCCAAAGCTCATGTCTGGCTCAATCGCTAGCAAAATCCGGGAGTGGTCTTTTTTTGGACCTCCCCCAACGTAAGAGTTTCGTTACCCCCAACCTTCTCCTCCCCTCTTTGCGCCTTAGGCTACTGTGTAGGATGGGTGATGGCAAGGGCGTGTTTCCCTCCTGTCCGGCTTGCCCAGGAGCGGTGTTAAGGCTCCCACCAGCATGGCTCTGGTTAAGGCTCTGGTCCTTGCACCTTCTCCCCACTGCAGGTGGGGCTTTCCTCCTCCCCGGAAGAGGAACTGCTTCGCAAGATTTTCGGAGGCTCCCTGTAACACAACTGCCCTTCTGTTTCTCGCCTCTGAGCCGATGGCAGTTCCCTGACATCTACCTTTGTTGATCTCCACAGGCACCTGATTATTGAGAACTTTATTCCCTTGGAAGAGAAAAACAAGATCATGAACAGGTCGTTCTTCGATGAGGAGGAGGACCAGTGGAAACTGCACCCCATCACCCGCTTGGAGTGAGTTGGCCGCCCCCTTGAGCTGGGCTGTAGGGTTTGGGGAAAGGGGGACACACTCTCCATTGTCTCTTTAGATTTTCAGTTCATCCGGCAGTCCCCCAAGTTAGCTCCATTTTTCTCAGTTGGTGGCTCACCCAAGGGCAGCGGACATTCTGCTCCCTCCTTCTTTTCCAGCCCCAACGATCACAACGCCACCATTCTGCAGCTCAGGTTGATTGAGGCAGGACTCTGGCTGGCAGCAGCTCTGGTTCTGATCCTGCAAGGTGGTTGCTGCAGCCTTGGATGTTATCTGAGAGATACTGTGATGTAAATACCGCTACTTGAACGCTGCAGATGCATCATGGAGTTCTGTCCCCAGCTGCCTAAAAGCGGGAATTTAGCTCAGAGCTTGCTAATGTAATTTTCTATTTAGACAAATATGTGTGTACTGCTGCGTCAAAGCAGTTTACAGAAATCAAAAGATAAAATAAAAACCATAAAAAGTTAAAAAGCAGACATCAATTAACCGTTGTAGAAGCTCATATTTTTGCCCACATAAGGCAACAGAACAGAAATGTTTGCAGCAGGCATTTAAAAGTTAGCACAGAAGGCTTCTGCTGAATCTCTAGTGGCAGTGAGTTCCAAAGGACTTGTAGGATGACCAATGACACTCTTGAATCTCAGTGACTGAGCAGGGAAAGAAGGGCTCAGGTGATCCCTGAGGCACCCTGGACCTAAGTTGAAAATGAATACAAGGACCTTGATCCTCAGCAATTAGTTCTGAGAGGCATTTTGCCTCTGAAAGTCTCTTTTACCCTTCATGGATTTCTGTATCGCCAGAATCCTCTGCAAGTGCAATTTGCAAAGGGTCAGGAGAAGAAAACCATTGGATTGCCAAGTGCTGCCTCTTAAGGTGACAAAATACCGTGTGCTGGACCTAGTACAGTAATGGCATTGCATTGCACATTCATGTTCATCCTCCCAGCTGGGATGTTAATCCACATGCTGCAAGATAAAATCAAGGCAGGGCCCAAGGTATGACAGTTGAGGACAGATGGAAAGGAGCAGGCTGAGAAGTCGCATCTGGCGGCATATCTCACCCTGGAGATTTCCAAATTTCTGCACAAAGCTCTTCCGGCATGGTGTTTGTAATGAACAAAGAATATATTAATCGAGAGATCTCTTGCTGGGCCCGTTCCTTTCAAGTATAAAGTGTCTCCAGGATCAGCGTGGGGAAACTGCTGACACAGCTTTGCTATATAAAGCCTCCATTAGCAAATTTAGATCTGCTGACCGAAAAGGAAAGCAAAATCTTCCCTCCCGTCTTTTGTGCAGGGTACACCTCATAGGAAAAGCAAGCAGAGTAGATGGCTAGGGGACAGCTCTGCCGTTGCCAGATTGAGGGAGACACGCGGCAATACCGGTTTGTGTGTTAATGTCCGGCTGGAGGACATGCCCGTGCTTGCACAAACATAGCTGCCAGTGAAAACATAGGCGCACTTGGATTCCTGTTCTTTTCTCATGGGGATAAGCATTCATATAATAAGGGCAGAATAGTTATGTTTTAAACAGACTAGTTGTGTTTGTGGTGGAGGACTGAACCTGGAACCTTCTGCATGCCAAGCAGGTAATAATAATAATAATAATACTACAGTGGTACCTCGCAAGACGAAAAACTCGCAAGACGAAAGAGTTTTCCGTTTTTTGAGTTGTTCCGCAAGACGAATTTCCCTATGGGCTTGCTGCGCAAGACGAAAACGTCTTGCGAGTTCTTGCGAGTTTGTTTCCTTTTTCTTAAAGCCGCTAAGTACCGTTAATAGCCGTGCTTCGCAAGACGAAAAATCCGCAAGACGAAGAAACTCGCAGAACGAATTAATTTCGTCTTGCGAGGCACCACTGTAACAACAACAACAACAACAACAACAATAATAATTTATTTATACCCCGCCCATCTGGCTGGGTTTCCCCAGCCACTCTGGGCGGCTTCCAACAAAACACTAAAATACAATAATACAATAGAATGATGGGGGTGGAGACGCTCCTTCAGGTATACTGGGCCGAGGCTGTTTAGGGCTTTCAGGGTCAGCACCAACACTTTGAATTGTGCTCGGAAACGTACTGGGAGATAATAATAATAATAATAATAATAATAATAATAATAATAATAATACAGTCATACCTTGGTTGTCAAACGGTATCTGTTCCGGACGTCCGACATCCAAAAACATTCGACAACCAAGGCGCAGCTTCCCATTGGCTGCAGGAGCTTCCTGCACTCAATCGGAAGCCGCGTCAGACGTTTGGATTCCAAAGAACATTCACAAACCGGAACACTCACTTCCGGGTTTGTGGTGTTTGGGAGCCAAAACGTTTGACTCGCAAGGCGTTCGGGATCCAAGGTACGACTGTGATAATTTTATTATTTATATCCCACCCATCTGGCTGGGTTTCCCCAGCCACTCCGGGCGACTTACAGAATTTATAAAAACAAAACAAAACATCAAACGTTAAAAACCAGGTGCTCTACAACTGAGCAGATCAGGCCCTTCCCATAATAATCCTTGTGGGAAAAGTTGTTCTGATATTTAAAGTGTGCATTTGAATGAAAGAGAGACAAGCCCTCCTGATGGAAGCGCTTGCATTGTCGTTTTTTCAAACAAATGCAGCTCAGGCGTGGTCTCAAAGAGAACTCTGGCTATGGTAGGTTTCATACAAGTGGCAGCATCCACACACCTGTCTGTTCCTGCTCCTGCAGTTCCCAGTTAAATTGTGGGATAGGCGCTCCTCTTCTCCCCGGAACATCCCCGTTTCCCTTGTTCTCATGGTAGCTCTTAGCAACCAAGACCAGTCTGAAAGTTTTCTGATGGTGCTGGCCTTGGGCTTGTCAAGCAGCTGCCGTCATGTAGCCTGGCAGCCAGGAGTGGCACAGTAGCAGCTAGGACTCTCCTTCCTTGGAGGCTGGGTGGCCATCTGCCACGGATGCTTTAGCTGAGATTCCGGCATTGCAGGGGGTTGGACTGGATGACCCTCGGGGTCCGTTCCACGGTTCTCCTGATGCAGCAATTGCAGGCTGGTTGAAGAGACTCAGTGGGTCCGAAGTTGGGCGCTTGTGGAGGGAAGGGGGCTGGCTCCTGCAGTGGGCTTGATGTCCTTTTCCCTCGCCAGGAATCAACAGATGATGAAGAGGCCGGTGTCAGCTGTGGGATACAAGAGGCCGCTGAGCCAGCACGCTAAGATGTCCATGATGGTTCGCCCAGAAGCCCGGTACAGGGTAAGCTCACGCTCAGATCTGCATAAAATCACGAATGGTGTGGAGGGTTCCTCGTGGGAGAAGCTCGCCATCTCCCCAAATACAGAAGACCTGAGATTGGACCCTGCTAATTGCAGGCCAATTAGTCTCCTAAGCGTTATCAGTAAACTATATGCTGCCCCACACTTATGTGATAAACTTGAGGATTGGATGCAGCGAGAACATGTCCTTACAGAAGCACAAGCTGCTTTCAGGGGAAACCGGTCAACTTTAGACCAAGGCCTAGTACTCCAACATCTTGTGGAAAAATATACCTCAAGAAAAGGAGGATCCCTCTACGCAGCTTTCATAGATTTTAAATCTGCCTTTGATTTAGTATCACGAGATAGGCTTTGGGAAAAACTAAGCGCCTCAAACATAGACAGACGTCTACTGTGTCTTATCTACAGTTTATACGAAAACACTCGGGTCCAGGTTAGGTGTGACCGACAGGGCCATTTATCCAAGGAAATCCAAACCTCCCATGGTGTTAAACAAGGCTGCGTCCTTGCGCCTACTTTATTCAACTTCTACATTAACTTCTTAGCAGGAAACATGGAGAAAGAAAACGCCCACCCCCCTAAATTGGCTGGTACATTTGATAATTTTTTTAACTGCCGCTATATCTGAATTGTCTCTGTTGTGCCCGATTGCAATTCGGTGTATTCCTGTTGTGTTTTGTGATTTTCCTGAAGTTGTGGGTGACCCGGAGCTGGTCTGTGACCGTAATAATAAAATTCAGATTCAAATTCAAAGACCTGAGGTGCTAAAACGTTTAGGCAGGAGGTTTACACCATGCAAAAAGAAGCACTTCGAAGTATAAGTCACCTTTCGCTCTCTACGCTGCGCAGTGTTGCAATGGCCGGTGGCTGGGGGGGGGGTGGCTGCTTGTGCCACTCAGGTGCACAGCTTTTGTCTTCGGGAAGAACGCCATGTCTGCACCCATAGCCAGAGGTGCATCTCAGCATTGTGCCCAGGGTTGCAGGGCTTCGCTGAGGCACCGATTGCTACTTTTCAAGAAAACTCCCTGTTAGTCATGCTGTTTGTTTGGGTTCCTGATGCAGCATGACCATTCACAACAGGCCTCTATGTCAGGGGTGGGGAAGCCATTATTTCCCTTCCACACGAAACATTTTCGTCTGTAAATTTTTAACATATGCAATATTTGGTTGTCTTCCAGTAGGGGAGCCAGGCTCTCTTTAAAAATTATTATTTATCTTATTTACATGTATGTATTTATCACAAAGTATAAGAACAGTGCCAAATAAAATAAAACTAAATTAGAAGGGGATATCTCAGACTAAACATACAGGAACACATTTCTGCTCTAAAAACAAATATAAAAAAATAATACCAGAAGATTCCAAGTAACACAAATAGGTTTAAATTATCGTGTACCTTATTACTCCTGTACGTTGTGAAAAGACTCCATTTCTCAATACTGTTGTCGACTCTCTCTGGTTCTCACCATATATGCAAGCTTAACCATGCATACTTTGTCCCAGATGTTAGTTAGCCATTCTCTCGTGGATGGCATTCTCATTTCCCCCACCGTTTTGACAAATATTAATTCTGGCAGCAGTTAAGGGATGTTACATTAATTCTCTATCCTCTCTTAGAACAGTTTACCTAACATATCTAAATAGTAAAATTGGAGGAGCCCATGGGTAAAGTATGCAGGCCCACAGGTGGCACTGTGGGTTAAACCACTGAGCCTAGGACTTGCCGATCAGAAGGTCGGTGGTTCGAATCCCTGCGACGGGGTAAGTTCCCATTGCTCAGTCCCAGCTCCTGCCAACCTAGCAGTTTGAAAGCATGTCAAAGTGCAAGTAGATAAATAGGTACCGCTCCGGCGGAAAGGTAAACGGTGTTTCTGTGCGCTGCTCTGGTTTGCCAGAAGCGGCTTAGTCATGCTGGCCACATGACCCGAAATCTGTACGCCGGCTCCCTCAGCCAAAAAAGCGAGATGAGCGCTGCAACCCCAGAGTCGGCCACGACTGGACCTAATGGTCAGGGGTCCCTTTACCTTATGGGTAAAGTATAGCCCAAGCTATCGACCAGTGGATCGACACAGCCCCCTGCTAACTGTCTCCATGTTGTGATGCTGTGGAAGAAATCCCCACCTCAAGTTAACATAGAGACACTCAGACCCAGCTTCCTGCAATGCTCTGCATAGCAAAACATGTTTCCTAAAGCAAAGCCCTCTGCTTGGCTGAGGACTTAAAACAAACGGGACCTGGCCTCTTGTTCTCTGCAAAATGCCCAGCATACTGATGGCCTCCTATAAATAAGTAATACAGCCTTACTGAGCAGGAAGAGTATGGGTCGGGGCCAGGGGGACCAGGAAGCCAGAAAAAGGAGGCAAGCTGTCAAATTATCTCTGAAATGAAGGCACCTATTGGAAATTGCAGGATGCCAAACACGTTTCAGTGTGTCGCCTTTATCGGGAGCAAAGAGATTTCTATTCCACTTACGGTGAGGGGTCATTTTGAAGTCAAAATGCTCTGGACAGCTTGAGTTTTCTAATAAATATCTCTGCAATCTTTTAGAAGTATAATCCACTTGAGTTCCTGTGACTGTCCTTTCGTTACCTACAATTGGGGGAACCTTCACCCGATTTCTGCTGCGAAACGGAGCACATTTGAGCAATAAAGTTGTCTGCTGGCTTGTGGGCCTAGGTGCCTGTCTGAATTCACCTGGTTCTGATCCCTCAGGCAGAAAACATTGTATTGCTGGAACTGGATATGCCTAGCCGGACGACCCGGGACTATGAGGGCCCAGCCATTGCCCCCAAAGTACAAGCAGCTCTTGAGGCCGCTTTGCAAGAAGAAGATGAGATACAAGTGGACGCTTCCACATTTGAGAGTACATCCAACAAGAAGTCAAAATCCAGGTGAGTTCTGGTCGTTGGAAGGAGAGCAGGTACACACACACACACACACACACACACACACACACACACAATTCCGGAAGCCCATATCCTGGGTAGTCAACTTCAGGCTGAATTTGTTAGCACCGAAGCACTTAAATTGAGGGGATGGTTTCTGCACAGTGAGCAGTATTTGGCAGAGGTGAAGGGTTTTCTAAAATGTTTGAGAAAATGGGAGAGGCTTAGCATGCCGCCGCCCCCTTTTCTAAAAGCATCCATAGAAGAAAAGCTATTTGCAACAACTGCTTGACTGTCAGCTGGAAACCTGGTTGTTTTCTTAAAACAGTAGTTCCCAAAGTGGGCAGTGGGATTACTTGGGAGACGCTAAGAGGCAAGGGGTGGAAGGGGTTGGTGGTGGTGTAAATGACAATCAGACTCGGAGAAGTTGGTATGACAATATCAAGCTCATCACTTTTGTTGAATTAATGGAACTAAATGGTTTTAATTTGATTTTGAATAAATGTGCAGCAAATGGTTACTATTTTGAACTTTATTGTGCTGCTATCATCCTTGGTGGGTTGTGAAAACCTCTGTTCTGAATGCTGCTTTTTTTGTAGGGTGGGGGGCACAGGGGGTGAGTCTATGGAACCAAGGGGGAGGTGGCCCAATTTTGGGAGGAGCCACTGTCTTAAACAGAACAGCCTGGCCATCCCAAAGCAACGTAGTCGGTAAGGTTTGGTAGTAATTAGCCAATTCTAAAGCAGATTGTCCCACGAGAAGCCAATAATTCATCATTCAGCTCTACGAAATGGCTTTCCTTTGTTTATCCCCGTTTTGAGAAGCTCCTCTCTTGAATCGTCACACATTCTTCTGTTTTCCAGGCCTAAAACGGGAAGGAAATCTGGTGGCTCTTCGTCCAGTCCGTCTGGGTCTCAGCTCTACCCTCAGTCTCGTGGGCTGGTCCCCAAGTAAAACCAGTTCCCTGCTAAGGTGTGGCTGTGCAGCAGCTTTGCCTTCCGAGAGCTGAGGCAAGCAAAGGACCTTCGGAGGGGAGTCTGCGGCCAGGCTCCAAAGTGATTCCCTTCGAGACGAAGCGATGGCCCCCTCTGCAGCTGAACTATTGTTGTTTTTTGTCCAGCCAGGCGTGTTCCAGGTGGGCTTCCGTCCTCCACGATGGAATTCCATGTCCCTCTGGCATTTGGTCTCCAAGGGGAAAGAGACTTTAGTTAGGAAATCAGAAATGCATGAGAATACATTAGTGTTAGATGCAACAAGAAGCCTGGGGGGGTTGTCACCTTGCCATCTCCTGCTCCTCTTCCTCTTACAGTCTTCTTGCTGCACTTGGTTTGCCTTCCCTTGGGATGGAGCTCAAAGCCATCTCAGCAGAACCATCACTCTGGGACTTGATGATGCTTAATAATCTAGTGAGGCTGAGAAGTGACCGCCCATGGCAGAAGATCCGTTTCCTTTCTTTCCATCGAAAGACTGGTACCATTGGAAGGGTTTTTGTTTTTGGGGGCGGCGGGAAGGGGTACAGGTGGACGTACCTCCAACCCACGGAGGAGCCAAGAGCGAAATGCACCCCACAGCTACTTAGACATGTTTCCTTTTAGAAATGCAAGCCGAAGGAGAGCTTTGAAAACCTGCTCTCTCTCTCTCCTCTGGAACAGAAGCAATAGAAACTTAACAAATCCTTTCCCTGTTTACAAGGATTGGCAAGAGTTGTCCTAGGCGGAGCTCCTGGAGACTTAAGCCATGACCGGCAAGGTCCACTCTGTGCAACAGTCAGCGCTGTGCGCCAGGTGCCAGCTCCGCATTTAGCGCTCTTCCTCTGCTCATCATCCAATTTCTCCCAGTGCGCTCCACCAGGCACTTCTGCTTTGAGGGAATGCTGCGGCAGTTCCTTCATTGTCTTCCACTGTCCGCGTGGCCTTTGTGACTTCTCGAGGCTGGTTGTGCTTTCCGCCGCAGAGGGGTGGAAGCGGAAGCGGTTCCTTGGCTGAGCTTTATCCTGTTCCGCTGCAGAACCTTCCTTTTGTGAGCAGAGGGTGGTTTCAGACCAGAGTCGCTGCATCTCACCTTGTCCAAAGTGGTAGGATCTTTCAAAGTGTTCTGAGCCCCGAATCTTCTGTCGAATGGGAAAGGGGTTTAAGGTTTGAGTTCGAGGGGAAGGCACCGTTGCCCGTTCCAGTGGCGAGGCTTGTGCTAGAACAGTCCTGCTTCTTCAGAGTCTCTTCTTTCTCCTCGCCCCAGTTCCAAAGCTGCCCTGTGCAGTGTTTGGGGCGCAAGTTGCTGCTGAATTGGGCCAGGTCAAAAGGCTGAAGAAGGTGCCCCCTCCGGGTATCGTTTTACGGTTCAGTTTGTACGTTTAAGATTGATGTATATTGAGAATTCAGTTGTTAATATTTTATTTTGGGGTTGCTGTTGACTGTTGTACTGTGAATATTTTCCCACCCCCCCCACCCCCCCACCGGCTTCCTCTCTGAATGTTTTAATGGCCCTCCTCTCCCTAGACCCTGCTGTGGGTGCGAGTGTGCATGTAGGTATGTATGAGAACTTGCTTGGTTATAGGAATACTCTCAAATGCGTATGGCCTTTGCCTTGTTGCCCTTATGTCTAACATTCTCTGAGCAGTCCTCTCCAGCTGCACTGACTCCATGGCTTTTCACCCACGCAAGCAAGGACAACCCACACAGGCCATCCTACCAGCCCAGAGCTGTTCCAACAAGCCCCATTGCTTTGGATTCTGGGCAGTAAGTTTCTGGAATGGGGCTGGTTTTTCTGTTTTCAATGTATGACTTCCGTGGAGTGGAGCTGTATGGCCCCTGGCTGTTGCATTGGCCAGAGGGAACCTGTACCGTCTCCCTTTCACGGTGAGCTTGGCCGCTCTTGACAAAAAGCCTCTTTTCTTTGGCTCTTGCGGTATCAAAGTGCTCCCACCCCCATCCGGTTCAGCTCTGTTGTTTTGATCCCCTCTGCTTTGTTATTTAAGAAAAGGATTGTACGGTTTAGATACTGAGGTGTGCTGGTTGTGAATCCAAAGAATCGTTTAGGCAAAGGTACAGCGTCTGTGTGCATCTGTGGGCTCTGCCATTGCATTGGGCTTCTGTTGGGAAACGTCCAGGGGGGAGAACCAGAGGGGGAATACCCTAGGGGATGCTTTGCATGTAAGAATTGAGTAGGCAAGCCAGTGCCTCAAAGATTTCTCCAGGCTAGCTTGGAGAAACCCCGGGGTTAAGGATAAGAGAGAGAGGAATGAGGAGCAGATAGACCCCTCAGTGCTTTGTTTATAATGTGATTCTTAACTCCTCTCCCCTCTTTCCTGACAAGGGGCTCTTCTCTAAAACTGTCAAACTGGCAGAATTACCCTGATACAGCTGATCTGCCTGTCTGAGGTCCAGCGCGAAAGAGAAACCCATTAAGGCCTAGGAAATGACGAATACAACCATGGGAGCTAGCTTGCAATGTCTTTGTCTTTCCTTTGATCTGCATAATTGGATTAGCTTTTTCTCTCCCAAACATAATTCAGCAAAAGTAGCTCTTGAGGTCCAGGGCCCAAACCTTGAGGTCCACGACCATTGAAGCAGTTTCTTTAAAAGCTTTATGTGAAACTCTTGGACACTGCTCAGAATTGTGCCATCCTTTCAGCTGGTAGGTGCGCCCTATGTGTCGCGGCCATCACCAATGTGGTGCCCTTGAGGTTTGGACTACAACTCCCACCAGACCCCAGCCAGCACAGCTGGGAGCTGGAGCTCAGAGCTTCTGACGGGCACCAGGTTGGCAAAGACTTTTCTAGGGAGAGTCTGTTCTGTTATCTGTAGAGCTGGTCACAAGATGTTCAGAAAATCACTTTAAATAAATCTCTCTGCAAATTTGTTTCTGCTGTTTGTGGCATTAGGCAATGTAACTGAGGTTGAAAAATAAACCACAAATCTCACAAGTGCTGTTCTCGCACAGCCGACACGCTAGAAAAGCTAATGCAAGAGCCATCCATGATCCTATGACTGTGTAACACTGGTCAGCTGGGTGGGTGCTCAGCACCTTTGTACTGTATGTTGGTGGCTCAGCCCTGAAAGGATGGGGTGTTTGTTGATCTGTCCTTCTTTGACCCTGCAGATCCAATCCACTGGGTAGGACTCCAGTGTGGCTGAAATGAATGAGAGCAGCACAGCGGTGCAAAGCCATTTATTTCAGCGGGTCTCACACAGGGACCGTACCCAGTGGAATGAACGTGAACTGGCACAACTGTCTTCTGAGAAACTTCCCAAACCTTTGGAAATAGCTCGTACATAGTTCCTTTTCTGTCCATAGATCTTACAGCTTGTATCTGTTATCATCTCTCTTGTCTAGGAATGTAAAAGTGCTCCTAAAGATGTGTAATAAATAAATAAAAATTCAATTGGATTTATTGTATGTAAAATAATAATAAAGCCTCTTCCTTCCCCTCCTCATTGTTTTCAGTTACATTTTTTCATATGCTGTTTCACATTCACAGGTTTTCTTCCTTTTGGAAAAGGTGTTCATACATTGATGGGAAACTTGAGTCTTAGAATTTTATTAGATTTCTAAACTCATCCCATATTTTAAGCCCTAAATCCCAGTAGAGTTCCTGCTGTTCCCTTTTGCCACCAGACTTTTTAACCAGTATGACCTGGTTAAAATCATGTATCTGAATCTTTCCCCACCCACCTATACTTCCTCATTTCCCACCTGTTATTGAGGCCATTATTTCAGAAGGAGCAGGAGCTGGTAGTTTTCAACCTCACCCTGTCCTTCCTCCAAGCTTGCTGTTTGAGGTAGGTGGGCACAAGGAAAGAGGCAGTGCTCTGCCATTTAATCCCAGTTCCTGAACGTGTGTGTGTGTGTGTGTTAGGTGGTCAAAGTGTCAGAAACATTACCTGGTTCCCACAATATCTTTCGCTGGGTGTATTTAAGCAGAGGCTACCTTGCCAGGGGTGCTAGACCTCTCTGAAGCATTCTGCAATGCAGGTATTAATACTACGCAGCTCAAAGCAATAGAATGAATAAAAATGGACTCCTCAGAATAAAAATTATCCAGACCGAAAAGTATGGTTCCAGAAAATGGAACTTTATTAACAGAACTTTCTTCAAAACAAACTTAGAACAATAATGAAACATCCAAACAGTTGCATAAAAGCATGTGCTTCTCAAGCATGTTGCTTTTCTTTCACAGTTTCCAACACTGCTTGGGAGCTGTGGTAGACGTAACGTCCTCTATGTTGCATGAAGGTGACAAGAGTTCTGCTCATCATGGCACTGCTGCTTCCTGGCTCTGGGGTAGGTCAGAGGAAGAGAAGAGAAAAGAGTGAGTGACCTTGCAAGATTACCTTTTCTCCAAACTGAAAAGACCCAGAGATTACAACCTTTCTCCATAGGGGAGGCGTTCCATCCCATGGATCATTTCAGTTGCTCTTTCCTGAACTTTTTCCCAACCCCGCAACATCCTTTCTGAGGTGAGGCCACCAGAACTGTGCATGGTATTATTCCAAACGCAATTGCACCATAGATAGGAAAAATTCTCCAAAAACCTCACCTTCAACTCTTTTTTAAAGGAGAGGGTGGGAGGTGCTTCAGAGAGCAATTTACCAACCCATTTCCTGCAGTGCCTTAAATTTCTCTCCACCCCAAACCAAATCGTTGTCATTTTTGTGTGGTAATAGCACGAATTTTATGGCCTACTCACATCTGGGTCTGTGGTGGTTGAGCTTGCTTCTGCAATGTGTCTGGGGGTGTGTGTGACACAGTTACCCTTGACTACTGGCCCCTGCTCAACCCCCCGCCATGCTGGAATCTCAGCTAAAGCTTCTATGACACCCACCCACCTAATAGGACAAGAATTAGTCTGTCTTGTCACTCATGAGCCTGCTGCACTTAAGTTTTTCTATACAACAAGAACTGAACAGGAACTTCATGAACTTAAGAATAAGCTGCCCACACATCAGCAAAAGACCAGAGCACTTTGCATAGATACCTGATCACCAGCAAACGTAACAAAAGGCAAAGCCTCCGAAGGGTTATTCAACGAAGACATCAGTGACTTCTCCAAACCGGCAAATAAGCTCACAGGTATCATCTGCATTCATGTCTTCGGTGCAATCCAGCACACCTTCCTCGGATTTGAAAATTCCTCTGAAGTTGGCTGGTGTCAATGCAGAACAAAAGATGATTATTATTTATTGAATTTTTAATGTTAAAAAAGCAATTTAAAAGCAATTTTAAAAAAGCAGCAGTACCCTCTTGCTGGGCAGCAGCAGTCCTTATGAAGCCTGTCAGGCCCCGCCCTGGGCCAGGTGGGGAGAGGCAGGAGCAGGCCCCTCGGACTCTCAGCAGGGTGGTCCTTGCTAGGAAGCAGCAGCAGCAGCCCTTAGATTTTAATTAATACAAATGTTTTTGTCTAGCTGTTTTAATAACCAACATACTGCATGCAGAGTTGTGTACACACATATGTGCTCTCTTGTACAGAAGCCCTTTTGCTATGAACACTTCACACATTTCTGTGTGCCTGTGCAGAAAGCCACCAGGAACAGAACTTATGTCAAGCTTTGAAGACACTCCGTTACTTATTTTGAGAAATGGGGAGAAAAAGAACAACCATCTCTGGATTCATCTGTGCTTCTGAACCACACTGTGAGAGATTAACATGACACTTCAGCTTAAATCTCAAGGAAACTTCCTTGAGGTTCTATTTCAGAAGCGGGAATCGAATGTGGCGCTCCAGGCCTCTCTACCATGACTTTCATCTGTGCTTCGTAGTCGGCAAATCTCACCAGACCGATCCGCTTCGACTGGCTGGATCTGCAATCAGTCATCACCTAGGGTCAGGAGAAGAGATGAGATGGCTGTAACAACAATGGCATTGCCCTACCAATTGCGTACCAATTCTACCCAGCTATTTCATGGGTTGAATTTCAAAATGAAGTAGTGCGAAAAACAATGTTTGATGGTTTTCAGCGGAAGGTTTCATCCTGCTTTCATCATCTTCCCTTGCTAACAGCTGCAGCCTAGAGACCAGGCTCCTCTGTCCCTCAACAGCCCTTCTGTCTGGCTGCAGCAGAGGGAGAGAATGGAGAGAGGGCCACTCCATGAATTCTGCCGAGAAACCAGCTCAGCTGTCTAACTTTCGGGGTTCTCTCCCTCTCTCTCGACTCAGATTTAGACAAACCACCCCAGCTACCAGCATGAAAAGGTCAGAACTCTTCCTTTTTTTTTTACCACAATGACTTCAACTGACCAAACTCAATACCGAAACGGACTAAGACCACAAACTGAGCTGAATTCTGAAACGGATGTGGTTGCTCAGTCCCAGTCCCTTGCTTCAGTGGCCCTCAAGGAAAGACTTGTTTCCATTATGAGTTAAGTGAACCACAGCCACTTAGTCCCAGCGCCAAGGAAGATAAAAGTCCGAGGGCAGCAAATGGTATCTCTACAATCCTGTTCCCAAAAAGAAATTTCTGTTCCCAATACCAGGCTCAGATACCATTTTTTATGGTTATTTATTTATTTATTTTGGGGGAACTTCAACAGTTCTTGCAGTGGGTGAAGCGGTATCTCTTAAGAAACCACAACAAACAGCAGTTACATTTTGATGCTTTGGCCAGTCATGGCTCATGGAAGGGTAGTTACGCCAGATACCTGGACCCTGAGAACTGCTCCCAATCTGCTGAAGAACTCCTCCAGTTCGCGCTCGGATGTTTCCCATGCGAGCCCATAATCTACCAGGTCAGCGGTACCAAGACATTCTTGTTTCACATCCATTTCCTCTATTTTCCTCTTCTTGCCTAAAGATAGATGTGTCCGTCAAACACAGTCAGCACTTTTAAAAATAGCTAAACAAATATTCCCATTAGTTGCACTGAAAAATTTGAGTGAAGCAGATCATTCTAGAGCTACATGAAACTTAATCCTAGGTTCCTCAGTGGGTTTAAGGCTTTTAAAGTTTTTCATTCTTAAGTACCACTGTGTTCAAATGGGGCCAATTCCTTAATAACTATTTAGGATTGCAGCCTTGGGGTGTATTTGTTTTGTTTTGTTTTGTTTACCAATTGCTCCCACTTGCGTTTGGGGGGAAGTTTTATTTGAATCCTTTTCATCTTTAAAACTACTGTTAGGCGTGTCCCATATATTTAAAAGATGAAAAGAAACCATGTAATTTAGTTGATCGATGAGAGGGTCTAAAAATAAAAAATGCCCAATTGCCTAACAATTTGAGCAACTTATAGGGCTTTGGAAATCTAGGACAAACTAAAAAAAAATTGATTATCCGTATATAGGTTTTCATAGTCAAAGAACCCATAATTCTTTTTTTAAAAAAGGCAAATACAGCACATAAAAACAAGGACTGAGCCATTTCAGAGATCACAGGAAACTGAAGCTTCCCCAGCAGTAGACGGCACAGGGAATATTTGCATCACCTTTGGGATGATCACAGAATCAGAGTTGGAAGGGACCTCTGAGGGTCATCTAGTCCAACCCCTGCAATGAAGGAACCTCCACTCAAGCAGCTGTGATAGATGGCCATGCAGCTCTCTCCCATAGGAGAGCATAAGGCAGCCAGTTAAATCTTCTTCCTTCCATTTACCCCTATAAAGGTAAAAAGTAAAGGGACCCCTGACCATTAGGTCCAGTCGTGGCCGACTGGGGTTGCGGCGCTCATCTCGCTTTACTGGCCGAGGGAGCCGGCAAACAGCTTCCGGGTCATGTGGCCAGCAAGGCTAAGCCGCTTCTGGCAAACCAGAGCAGTGCACAGAAACACCGTTTCCCTTCCCGCCAGAGCGGTACCTATTTATCTACTTGCACTTTGACGTGCTTTCGAACTGCTAGGTGGGCAGGAGCAAGGACCGAGCAACGGGAGCTCACCCCGTCACGGGGATTCGAACCGCCGACCTTCTGATCGGCAAGTCCTAGGCTCTGTGGTTTATTAGGACACAAAAGCAATAACCTCATGTCTGTTAAAGGGAATGTAAGGCAGAAGTAAGAGGCAGGGCTGGCTTTAAGGGCATAGCAGTCTGCTATTTCTTTACTCCTGAGCAAGAACTTCATGTCTGAGAGGCAGCTAGGCAGCGTCTTACCCGCCTTAACATGCGCAACACATGCAGAGAAGTGGGGCAGGGCAAGATTCCCCCCCTACTCTGAAGTAAATAACTCCGTTGGTGTTTTTTGCAGCGTCTGAGGAGCTTGCTGCTTTGCAGTCTGTTGGGCAATTGGCTGGAGGGAGAGAGCTGAGGCAGAGATGGTTTTGCAGGGATTGTAACTGTTTTGTGTGGTGACATCTCTGCAAAACCGTATCCGTAAAACCGACCTTTGCCTCGGCTCTCCCGTGGAAAACCGTTACAATCCCTGCAAACATTTCACTCCCCCCCCGAATTTTTTTTATTAATTTTCCAAATTTGTAACAAACATAAAAGAAAAACATTACAATATAAAAAGACAAACGAACAGACATATATCCTAACTGTTAAAATTCCAATTTAATTATCATTATTGGATGACTTCCTCGAGTCCCCCTAGCTGAGTTCCCATATAACTTATTGTAGCGGTTTTCCAATATCCCTGCAAACAATTCAAACGATTTCTCGGTACACCCCCAGCCACACCCGTGCCCAACATACACGCATGCACGGTTCCACATGATAAGCTTTGCAGGCTTCACAGACTTCATAAAACAAGCTGGTCTACATACAGTGCAAAGATTTTAAGAGCCTGGGAGTGCAGAAAGGCTGCCTCTGGACCGGGAGGCTTCTTAGGAAGAGCTTGGCCGCTGGATGAGGCCAAGCGGGGCCCCGTCCCCCTATCCTCGCAGCAAGCAGCCCCCCAGAGATGCCCTTACCCGCAAGCAGGATTCGAACGCAGGACCAGCCGCCCTCTCCCTTCCGTGGTTCCCAGCAAGGGGGAGTCCGACGCGTTTGATGCCTGCGGTGGCACTTATCTCTCTATCAGCCCATTTCTTTGTTTATTGCATTTATATCCCACCTTCTCCCCCCCCATGATCTCTCCAGGTGGCGCACCTGGTTCGCCCCCTCCTCCACGTGTCATCCCAGCAACCACCCTGCGAGGTAGGTTAGGTCGAGAGGCAGTGAAGGGCCCAGGGCCACCCAGCGAGTCCCACGGCCGAGAGGGGATTCGAACCCAGGTCCTTAGCCCGACACTCTAACCATTATACCACACTGCCGCCGCCCCTCCGTGACATGTGGGCCGGCCCTCAGAACGGGGTCAGGGTTGGGGCTCTCGCGTCTCTTCCCGCCCGCCTCTCAACGGGCCAACGCGGAAGCTGGGCGCGTTAACGGGTTCGCGCGTTCACACGAGGGCTGGACGCGCGAGTCCCCGGATGTCTCGGCCTCTTCCCGGCCTCCCCCTCCCCGCTTGGCGCCGCCGCCGCCCATCATGCACCGCGGCAGCGCCGGAGCGGAAGCCCCCTCCTCTTCTGGGCGGGAGAGGGCGCCTTCTCCCCGCCGCGGCGCCTTCTGGGATTTGTAGCCCCGACGCCCTTGCCGCGCGGGCCCGCCTCCTCTCCCCGCTCCGCTGGCCGAGACTACATCTCCCGTCGGCCCGCGCGGCTTGTTTTCCTTCAACCCCCCCCCCCCCCCGAGCGAGCCCTCTCTCTCCCTCCCTCGCCTCCTGACAGGGCTCCTGACAGGATTGTCCCTCGCCGGCCACTGTTCGGGCCTCCGTCACCGCCTCGCCTCTTACGCCGTCCACTCCCTCGTTTCCCCCCTCCCTTTTCCCGCCCACCCTTTCGAAGACCTTTGACCCCCAGCCCCCTCCTCCTCCTCCTCCTCCTCCTCCTCCTCCTCCGTTGTTATGTCGGGCCTCGGCGGCGGCGGCGGCAACACCACCACCCTCAGCAGCAGCACCCCTTAAGAGCCCGCCCGCCCGCCCTTTTTCTCCCCCTCAGCCGCCTCACGCGCGCAGCCCAGCGCCCCGCCCCTCCCCCCCCGCCGCCAAAACCGCGCCCGAGTAACGGTCGGCCGCGCGCGCTCGCTCCCGCTCCCTCCCTCCCGCTCGCTCCCGCTCTCTGCCCC
>JAXCMG010000097.1:1606448-1661570 GCA_034642415.1 Podarcis siculus | reverse complement strand
GGGGGGGTGTTATGGGGCGGAGGGCTCTTCCTTGCCGCTCCCTTTGTGTGGGGCGGGGAGGGAGGAGCTGCTTCCCCATGGAAACGGTGCAGGGGTCCGCCTCGCCTTTTCCAGGTGGGAGAGCTACGGGGGCACAACTCCCACTTCCTCTCCCGGGTGACCCCCGTGGGGTGTCATAGAACCCCCCCCCCACGAGGATGGGCGTAAGAACGAGGGTAAGGCCATGCAGGAGGGTCAAAACTTGAAATTCCCCCCAGTTTGGTCTTAGGCCCTGCACAGGATACACAAAGTGGAGGTGGGAAACGTGTGAAGCCCTCCAGGTGATGCTGGACTACAACTCCCATCATCCCCTGACCATATTGGAGGTGGGAGTTCAACAGCACTCCATTCCCCTGATACAGAATCTCTGTCATAAGCCAGAAGAGCCCGGTTGCTGGATCAGGCCAAATATTTGTCTGGTCCACCATCCTAAATCTCACAGTGGCCAACCAGACCCCTTGGCAGTAAGTCCGCACAGAGAACCAGAATGCATCTGTGCTCTCCTGGATGTAATTCTTAGCAGCTGGTATTGAGAGGCATGCTGCATCTGACAGTGGAAGAATAACATAACGGTCCTGCATAGCAGCTATAGATATCCTTGTGTTCCATGAATTTTTATAATCCACCATAAAAGCCATCGAGGCTGGTTGCCATCATGCTTTGGTAAGAAGTGCCATAGTTCTGTGAAAAAGAACTTTCTTTTCTCTTGACCTTTCAGTTTCATTGGATTGCCACAGGTTCTAGTGTTATGAGAGAGGGGTAAAACCTTTTTATAAACTTCTGAAATGCCCCTACTAAAAAGTCCCAAATGATGTAACCTTTTCTCATAGGAGAGCTGCTGCAGATCCCAGTCATTTTTACTGCTTCCTTCTGAAGAGAAATTACTATACACAATATTCCAAATGTGGTCACATGTCCAAGGTGCTAACATCACATTTATGTTTGTGTGTAGGTTCTGTGAAGGCTGTGCTAGTAATACACAAATTCATCTACAAACAAATGACAGTTGCTTCAGTCTCCCTAGAATAGGGAGAAACACAATACAGTGGCACCTTGGTTTTCAAACGTCTCTGTTGACAAACATTTCAGTTTTTGAATGCTGTAAACATGGAAGTAAATGCTTTGGTTTTTGAACACACCTCGGAAGTCGAACATGCCACGTAACTCCCATATTGAGTTTTCCGTATTGAGGCTTCCGTATTGGGTTTTTTGTTTTTGAACATTTCAGAACTCAAACGGTCTTCTGGAACAGATTACGTTCGAAAACCAAGGTACCACTGTAATAATATTTAGAGGGGTAGCCATGTTACAACACAATCATAGCCATGTCTACTCAGAATTAAGCCCCATTGAATTCCAGTAGGACTTACTCTAATGTAAGTGGGGTTAGGATTGAAATCATTATGATACAGCCGCCTTGTGGGTAACTGATGAAATGGGTCACAAGACTGAGTGATTTTACAATAATATTCTTCACATTTGTATAATGCTTTCAAATGTTCAACATGATTCATACGCCTATAATGTAAGTTAGTGTTTTCCCCAGATGGACAGGATTAAGGCTGAGATAGACATGTGTGTCTGAGGCCAACTTTTAAGTTCATTGCACGCTTGAGATTCGAACCCAAGGACTTGCATATTTGTAGCTCAACCTCATACCTACTGCAGCACACCAGCTTTGCAATAAGGATCCTATAATGGGAAGAGAGGAGCCCGTCAGGAAATAATGATGCATTGGACTGGAATTCCATTTTGTGTATTTAGAAATTTTTCAATGCAACAGGGATTTATACTTCATTCATTCTCCATAGAGCACTCCCTCAGGATGCAAGAAATTTGAGAGCTTGTCCTATAATTTATACTTATGTCATGGGGCTTGGAATGAGTTACACAGAAATTGTCTGAAGCATAGTATATGGTTGCACAGTTCTTTCCACATTAGAGGCAATATACAATGTGGTAGAATAAACTTTTTTTGGAAAGATTTCTTCTGGTTCAGGGTATGAAAATGAATTTCCAAGCTCAGAGTTAGTCACCTCTGTTTTCCTGTCTATGTGTGAGTAAAGAGTCATCTCTGTTTAAGTTCGTTCATGTTGGCATAAGCATGTCAAGATACAGTGGTACCTCAGGTTACATACGCTTCAGGTTACAGACTCCACTAACCCAGAAATAGTACCTCGGGTTAAGAACTTTGCTTCAGGATGAGAACAGAAATCGCGCAGCGACGGTGCGACGGCAGCGGGAGGCCCCATTAGCTAAATTGGTGCTTCAGGTTAAGAACCGTTTCAGGTTAAGAACGGACCTCCAGAACGGATTAAGTACGTAACCCGAGGTACCACTGTATATCTGTGTTGCCTAACTATGGTAGGGACTTTTAGTACCATGATAACACTGTTACTGTATTGTATATTGAACTTGCCAGGCAGAGCAAACTCAAAGAATGCCAGGTGTCTTTCTAGATGGAGGTTATTTCTCACTTCATTAGACATACCTCTACCTGTGACATACATGTGATGGAAAGAGAAGCTAAAATGCGACTGCCATGTTTATTTAGGACTCTAGAGCAGGGGTCAGCAAGGTTTACCTGCCATGGGCGGGATCACTCCCACGGAGATCGTCCGTAGGCCGGACTGGCGCAGTGAGATGCCAGAAATTGCGTCTGTGCATGTCCATGGCACCAGAAATCGCTTCTGCGCATGCCCAGACGTCGAAAATCACGCCTGTGCAGAAGCGATTTTCAGCGTCAGGACCTGCCAAGATGTGATTTCCAGTATCTGCACATGCGCAGACGCAATTTCCGGTGCCGCTCGGAGAGTCGCTGCGCTGGTTTAGCGCAGCGTGCGGGGGCTCACCGAGCAGGTGGCTTGGTTCGGGGGCGGCTCATGGTCAGTAAAACGGTCTTCGTGGGCCACATCTGGCCCATGGGCTGCACGTTGCCGACCCCTGCTCTAGAGGCAGGGGCACTATCTCCTCACCACGATAGGTGTAAAGAGGAAAGTTTCTCCTATGTAGTAGCAATTGGTACACACATTGCCGAGTTGAGGCAGGACTTGGGAATCTCTTACAGCTGTTTAATAAATTTTTTAAAGGAAAACTCAATAAAGCCTGGGAAAGTTTGTGTGCCCACTGGTTCTCATCTTCAGAATGACATGGGGACATCTGTTTCCACATTTTAAGCCTTGCAGCAAAGGGAGAAGAGTTTTGCCTGCTGTTGTCATTTCCACATAAGATTCCACAGTGACAAGTTGCTGCAACCTCTGAGGCAGGAAGGCATCCCATGGAAATTGTTTCTCCTGCTCTGGATGTTCTCACATTCTTAGTTTCCCATTGGCTGAAACAAGGAGGTGAAAGAATGGGCCACTATAGAACATTGGTTCATTTCTGCCTAGTTCTATGTCTGGTAGAAGCTAGGAATCATATTCTCATGTCCAGTTGGGAAGGACTGTTTCTTAAAGCAGGCTTGTGTTTCCCCCTTTTATGAGAATAGGTGATTTACCATTTGTTCTCTCTCTCCTTCCATAAGAACTGTATTGAAATAGACTGCCTGCCTCATACATTATGGTTAGTTGAGGTAATTTTCACTGTCCTTTTTACAAAGGAGAAACCTTTAAAGATAGAGGAAGCCTCCTGTCCTCTTTCGCGCAGGGATAGATTTTTAACAAGGGTTTTAAAGGCCCACAGAAGGAGGTTTTTTCCAGAAGAAAGTGACTTTTTAATTCCATTTTCTTGTTCGCTGTGAGGGGTGTTCATGCAGTTGTGAGGGAGATACAAAGGTTTTCATTAATGGTTGAGAGAGTGAGAAGTGTAGGCTCTTAGAGGCGAATGCATGTGTGTTCCCATTTATGGTAAGAAGTGGGCGTTCTTCCTGAGAAAGCTGCCAGCAGTTAGTAGATGCTGATTAAATTTCTCAATATTACTAAAATATATTGCCTCTAGGTATGGGCAGAATTTCTGGCTTGCTTTGTTAGAGGCTTAAGGAAACAATTTTGTGGTGTCATTAGAAGTAGATAAATTAGCAACCTTTCACCTCTGGAGCGGAGCCATGTTTTTGATAGCTTCAGTATTATACTTACTTACCTAGGACTGACTTTTGACTAGGCATGTGTAGTACAGTCCGTAAGACTTCAGTGGTATAGACCTGGACTTAACCCCAATAGCACATGATGGGAGTTCTTCCAACTAAAAATGCATTGGATTTTGCTCCAAGAATATGAAGCTTCTCTGCTTTAGTGTTTTCCAGCACTTCCTGAGATCAAACTGATTTGCATTCTGAGGAATGTTTCAGGAATTTACTGTGTGGTTACAGTTGCAAAAAACACTTCTCCCTGCATGTGAATTGTGAAATCTTAAATGGAGGCATGTCCTTTCTTCATTTTGGTTTGCACTTTAAAAATAACAAAAATCCATCCATTCTCCACTCCCAGTAATAAAAAAAGAGGTGTGGAGGAGGGGATATGCAGAATTGAAGCATAATTGTATCTATTTAGGGGACAAATTCCTCAGGTGGGCGTGTAAAACCTTCTATCAAAACTCTGATAACACTTCCCTCCTCCACTCCAAACTAGAGATGAGCACTAACATTGCATACATCAGGAGTCAGCAAAGTTTACCTCGCCTTGGCTGGTTCACTCCAGCGGATTCCTTCGTGGGCCAGATCACACGTGTGTGTTAGCGTGTCTGCCCGCGATTTCCATTGTCGGCGTCTGTGCAGACATGTTTTTCGGCGTCAGCGCATGCGCAGACGCAATTTCCAGTGCCATGGAAGCGAGTCCCTGCACCAGTTTAGTGCAGCACATGGGGACTAGCCGAGCAGGTGGCTTGGTTCAGAGGCAGCTCGTGGGCCAGTTAAATGACCCCCGTGGGCTGCTTGTGGCCCATGGGCCTTAGGTTGCCGACCCCTGGCATACACCATGCTCAGTTATTTGCAGGCTGGATCATGCAGCCATCTGCTTTTACTGTGCTGTTTTCAGAGGCTGGGTATTACGTTGAGTAGGGCAAGTTGTATGTAGTCTGGATGCTCTGTCTTCTATATTATTGACTGAGGATGAAACTTTTCAGTTTTAGTTGGTGGTTTCCTTTCTTGGACAATATTCGCCCACTGCTCGACTGTCTAGTACAGAAGTGTGTACAGTCGCACCTTGGTTTTCGAACAGTTTAGTTCTCTAACGTTTTGCCTCCCAAACGCCACAAACCCAGAAGTGACTGTTCCGGTTTGCGGACTATTTTTGGAAGTTGAACATCTGACGGGGCTTCCACGGCTTCCGATTGGCTGCAGGAGCTTCCTGCAACCAATCAGAAGTCATGCTCTGGTTTCCGAACATTTTAGAAGTCGAATGGACTTCTGGAACGGATTCCATTCGACTTCCAAGGTAGTACTGTACTTGTTTAGCTGTGTTCAAGTTTAGTACAGTGGTACCTCAGGTTACAGACGCTTCAGGTTACAGACTCCACTAACCCAGAAATAGTACCTCGGGTTAAGAACTTTGCTTCAGGATGAGAACAGAAATCGCGCGGTGGCGGGAGTCCCCATTAGCTAAAGTGGTACCTCAGGTTAATAACAGTTTCAGGTTAAGAATGGATCTCCAGAATGAATTAAGCTCTTAATCCAAGGTACCACTGTATTTAGTGCAAGAGCATTCATACAGTGATACTTATTCTGTCCACAGGGGCCACAAAAATGCCAGTGGCAGCCATGCACTTAATTCTGGAAACTGCTACCTGATACTTCCATGGATGCCCAGTATAAAGTGAGATCTTGTCTCCTTTTGTACCAAGCACAAGAGATTGTGGTCCCCTTCCAACATCCTTTGGCATGTGGAAGAACTTGAGGGGTGGGACAGAATGCTTTGACTCTTATTTCATACCAGTTTTTGCAGGAAAAGCAGTGGGAGTATTACTGACTTCCCCCATGCTTGTTCAAAGTGAGTACCTCTTGCTTTAGTCCTTGCATTAGGCAGTTCCAGGCATTAGCTGGAGACTCTCATGATGCTTTGGACAAATGAGCTGCATCTAACAGAGTGATTGGAGGGAGGGCGGAGACACACAGTGATGATGGCAACCAAAAATTTTGTCCATCTCTGAAACTCTGCTAACATTTTTAGACTTCTACTTTTCTTATAAGAATATATATGCCTGCCACTGAAGTTCTTCAGTGAGTTCTTTTTACTACTACCAAGCATGATAACCATCTTGATATAGTGGAGAGTCCATAGAATTTGCACTGGGGAGGCCTGGGTTCAACTTTCCACTGGGCACCTCACTCTTATTCTAGAACAGCTACTGTTTCTTAGTTCTGTACTTCACTTCCTAAAATAGTTTAGCATCCACAGCATATAGCTGGTAATTGTTCAGCTTGATGAAGATGTTAACCCAGTGTGTGGTAACTGCAGAAAGGGCAAATTCTATGCTAGGGATCGTTAGAAAAAGAGTTGAAAATTACAGTGGTACCTCGGGTTACATACGCTTCAGGTTACAGACTCCACTAACCCAGAAATAGTACCTCGGGTTAAGAACTTTGCTTCAGGATGAGAACAGAAATTGTGCAGCAGCGGGAGGCCCCATTATCTAAAGTGGTGCTTCAGGTTAAGAACAGTTTCAGGTTAAGAACGGATCTCCGGAATGAATTAAGTTCTTAACCTGAGGTACCACTGTATATCACGATAGCTGAAATAACGAAGGAGCTACGCTGAGGCGAACGCAGCATGTCCTGGCAGCTGCTACTACTTTAGGGTCTAAAACTGATAAATGATACTTTGATCAGTTACCTCATGGTGATTGTCAGCAGTAGGCAAGTCAAAATGCATCCAAATGAGACTTTTGCTTTTGGGCTTGGCTACCAAGTGATGGTATATGCCCCCCCCAATATACATAAAAATTCTTAGAAGTAAATGAAAATTGCTTGTTGTTGTTTAGTCGTGTCTGACTCTTCGTGACCCCATGGACCAGAGCACACCAGGCACTCCTGTCTTCCACTGCCTCCCGCAGTTTGGTCAAACTCATGCTGGTGGTTGTATTTGACTGAGTTATTGATAGGACTGTTTGTCATCCTCTTCAGGTGCAGAGTGATACTGAGCATCAAGGCAGCCTTCTTTGCTTAGACGCTTCCATCTGTATTTTATACACTGATTCTCATCTTTGTGGGTCAAACACTTTGCTTGTACACCTGGCATATGTTGCTGCTTAACCACTATCTAATGCCAGCAGCATGCAAATAAAGCTATCAGGTGATACCAAGAGGACAGGGGCAAGGTTGCCGGGAATATAGTCACCCGCCTTGACCTTGAAAATACTGAGATTGAATGGCTGATAAGTCCCTATGTGCACCTCAGCCCCCTTGCTCATCTTGCCCATGCCTTATAGTCCTCTTAAAGTCACAGCAGCAATCTTCTTGTGAGAAGACTTTGCTTTCCCTTGCTCTGCGAGTGAACTTGCTTATCAGACCAGTATTGCTTTTGCCCCCTTTTGTCTGGAGTCTTCTTAATATGTATACAGCATCATTACCTTTCTATTTCTGGTTTGTTGCTGGCTCAACCTCAGGTTAGATTATCTGCTTAAAGGCTTTCTGCCCCACACCTGGTTTGTGGGTTGCTTTCAAGCTGACTGCAAACCCATTCAAAACCTATGTATAAGACCTATTTTTTTTGCACATAACTCCTCATAGTTTTTGAAACGTCTTCTTCGTTTCCCCTGGGTGCCTTATACATTCTATGCACGCAGCTTCTAAGAAAAGTATTTTAAATACACACAGTTGGAATGATACTCAACACATGCCAAAGTCAAACTGCTAATCTTGGTAGCAAACTATCTGGAGGAGCTGCAGCCCAGGATCCCCTGGTGTTTGGATCATCATAAACTGAAAATATTTTCAGGCAGTACTTCCGGCTCTGCCCTGTTTTTAAGTTATTTCCCTTGCACAGTGATCAAAGGACTGCTTCAGAATGTTCATTGTGAAGATAACATGTGGTCTGAAAAGCCAACAGGGGGGCTAGTTTCATATTTATATGATATTTGTTTATGGGATGGGGGGTTCTCGTTTTGTTTTTTATGCATTTTGTGCTCTCATTTTTTTATTTTTATGTTGTGAACTGCCCTGCGATTTTCGGATGAAGGGCAGTGTACACATTCAATAAATAATAATAAAATCTGATATCAAGAGAAGAAATCTCATAGAAATCTCAGAACTCTTGTGATCTGTTAAGCAACTGCTTTCTTCCTTTGTAGTGTTTTACCCTTTCAGATGTGATGTTTACTATAGTAAACTTTAGAGATCAATCTACCAAGCCCTTTTGCTGAGCATTCATTTTCATTGAGGCATCCACAAGATATTTGTGGCTGGTTTCCTGTGATTTTTATGACTTCCAGTAGACTTATTCACATACTCATAGGTATTGTGTGCACTACTTGTAATACTGGTGAAGGTAGCTAGCAATCATTACAATTTCTGGCGAAATTGTGCCCCTTAGGAACATCCTTCTATAGCTTGGTGTTTTTGTTCATGCTTTGTTTTTGCCCTGCAGCATGACACGCTTTATATTTAATTTGAATTCTCAAGTTCTACTTAATCTCACATGTAACTGTTAGAGAACGGGTTCATGTGATCCATTGATGTGCAGCTGCAGGCTACATTTCTTTCTGGGTTAATGTTCTATGTGTGATTTGTGTCAAAGGTGTCCAAGTGTCTTACCACGTCAGAGCTTAACCCTTCCACCAGGATCTTACTTACTTTTTTCACTGATGAAGGCTACCTCTTTCTGAAAAGTGCCCTGGAGTCACTCTTTATCCTTTAAGGAGGCTGGATCACTTAAGTCTGTGTTAGTAGTTGTCTTTGTTCAGAATTAGAATGGCTTTCCTCAGTGCCTTGTGGCTTAGCACCTTCTTTTAGATCACTTGCTTAGATTCCCTGGGAGCTTCTATTAACTTTAGGTGTGTGTTTCACAGTTTCCATTTCCTAGTCTCCTGCCAAATAACTTTATAATTCACAGCTCTTGGAGTATCACATACTGAGAAATGCAGAGCTGAGGGCTATGGATATAATTTGCTTTTACCTTTCCTAGGACATGTTGGCAGATTCTCGGTTGCGTGACAGCAGGATGTGTGGTTCAGGTTGATCTTTCTCTTTGTGGAGGTGGAGATTCACTGGTGGTTAGTGACCTGCATTCCTTTCCAACAGAGATGCCCCATTGATGCTGTTTCACCTCTTCAACTGGCCTGCAGCTGCTACTCCCTTGGCACAGCTTTGCAGGAACTCCATTCTTTATGTTCTCACATGCACACAACAATTTGTGTTACCAATTTGTCTTTTTAGTGAGACTGTAAGTGAAAATTGTGGGCCTCAAACGCTTTATTTCAGCACTCTATTTTTGAGAGTACCAATAGGCTGAAATAAGAGCTTTAGGTTACACAATGGAATTTATTTCAATAACATGTATAGTAGCTTACAGAACATCCATGAGGTCATCTCTTTTTCCATTACTGTGTTTGTATAATTTGACATGATACTTTTATCAGGAAGAAGAGTGTGTTTGATCAAAAGTAGGGGGTCCCCTTCTCAGCACAGGTTTGTTTCAGCGTCTTTGAAAGGAGATGCTGAGAAATGCCAAATCTCTCTCAAGAAAAGCTTTAGAAGTCAACTTCTAACTTGAACTGAAGAGCTTATATCTTTTAAGCCAGAGCTGGAGGCTCTTATCATTGCTGCTGTCGAAATTTGGATATTATCCCACATACTTTTGAAAATCTTGCCTCCACAGTATCTTGTAGCTATGATATGCCTTCTTACACTGTATACATTTTTTGAAAAAGGGCACTGAAATAAAAGCGCAACCTTTCATGGTCATGGTCCAGTCTGTGGTTGCCTGTTGGCGAGTCAATTGTTTCACCAGGAGACATTGACAGTTTCATAGTCTGGGAGGTATACACCTGTTCATCCAGTATACTAGCAACTCTGTGATTTTTAGGGCCAGAGTTGATGATCTGTCCAGGAGGGCAAATAGTATCTTGAAGGAAAGCAATTTATATTGGGAAAAGAAGCGGGGGGGGGGGGGTATAAACAGTCCCCTCCAAACACCTTGACCCTGCTTAAGTTGAAGAACTCCCTCCCCACAGAGTGCGGGACCTTCAGTCAAATGCTGAAGACACGCCTCTTTATTCTGGTTTTGACACATGAGGTTTATATTTTAAGGATGCACCTTATTTCTGTAATTGCAAGTTGCTTTAAACTGTTTTTAATAATGTGTAACCTGCCCTGGGACCTTAAGGTGAACATTGGGTAATGAATTATATATATTTTTAATAAGAATAGCTTCCACTGCCTACTGAATACTTTTTTATTTTGGCAGGCATTTAATTGATGTTTTGTTTTATAGTTTGTTTTATTGTTTAAAAAAAATCTATTTTTTGTACTGTAAAGACTATTGTAGTTAAGCAGTGTGTAAGTTGCTTAAATAAATACCATATTTTTCTGTGTACAAGACGAGGAATTTATATTTAAAAAATTATGTTAAAAATTGGGGGTCGTCTTATACATGGATAGTGCAGAGTGGGGATGGGCGATTGGTTCCTGTCATGAGCAGCAGATTGCTATCTGCGATTGGACGGGTGATTGATGGTCGCGGCAATGGCTGTTGTTGATTTGCTTCCACCGCAGCAATTGGGTGGGCTATTGGCAGGTGCTGTTGGTGACTGGGCAGATGATTGGTGGCTTCAGCGACGCGTGATACTGTCTGTGTTTGTCTTTTGGGGATTTTCGTCAATCCCTCTAAAAAAAACCTCAACAACTCCGGGCAATCCTTCCCCCATTTTCTTAATTTGTAGTCCCCAAAAATAGGGGGCGTCTTATACATGGAAAAATATGGTACACCCACACACCAGTGACTGCTTTTAAAATAGGTCTGGAGATGCAATCCTGTCTCATCGAGCTTGGCCCTTCAGCACTGGATGAAATCTTGCCAAGCGACTCATTTCTTTTTGAGTCAGCATGGGCTTGCATTGGGACTGTTATGGCCTGAAAAATCCATGTTCAATAGTTTTGTAGAAAGGCTAGGCCAGATTCTCTAACCCTTTATCTTCAGTTTGAATGCCTTAGGCTTGGGGTTTACATGCTAAGCTTGAACTGTTTATTTATCTTTTCAGGTGCTGGAAAACTACTCTGATGGACCCATGACCCCAAAACAGATTTTGCAGGTCATAGAAACAGAAGGCCTAAAGGAAATGAGGTTGGTAGTGCTCTTCGTGTTGAAGTCAAAAGTATGGTGTAGGATGAAGTTGACTTCTTTATTTCCTCTAGTGGACCTCTTCCTTGCCTTTAAAAAACTGAATTTGGTCTGAAAATGTTCCATGTCATACTTTAGGTTCAATAGGTGGATTTCCTGGATCTGTAAGAGAATGATTTTATTATTATTTTTTCAATTTATACACCGCCCTATACCCAGAAGTCTCAGGGCGGTTCACAAACAAGACCACATATAAAATCAAACCAAAAACAATAACCCAATAGCCCTGCATAATCCAGGCATGTCCAAAGTCTGTTTCGGGGGGCCTAATCCAACCCCTAAAAAACCCTCAAGAACTTCAATCCTAAAGAAAGCTCAACAAGTTCAACCTTAAATAAAGTTTAACAACTTCAATCCTACAAAAAAAGGCCAACAACTTTGGTTGGCCTGGGCCTCTTTGAAAAAAGTTTGGACACCACTGGAATCCCCCGCAATGCATAGGCTGAATTGCAAGCACCCCCCCCCCAAAAAAAACAAAGCATTTACTAGTGGAATTGTCCCAGGCATGATGAGCAGGTGAATTTGACAAGGCTAAATGTCATGTTTAAACCCAATGGAGTTAGTTATATCATGCTGTTGTAAAATTATCACAGAGACCTTGTACTTCGATGGCTCTTAACCGTTTTTGTCCATCGGGGTGTTTGTTAGATTGTATGATCATTGTTGCTCTTTTTCACCATGTGAGCCTTTTCCCAAGGGATTGTGGAACAGCCTCATTACTCTGCTGCTGGAAGCGCAGCACTGGTTGCTGGTTTGATACTAGACCAGGTTCAAGGCACTTGTGTTAATTCACAAAGCCCTAAATAAGTTGGGCCTGAAGTATGTTATGGAGTGTCTGATTTCTTACGTTCCACCTTGATCGCTGAGATCCTCTGATGGGACACTTCTGATGGCTCCCCACATGGCCCCTGAGGTTTGGCTGGCCGTCACTAGAGACCAGGCCGCGCCTTGTGGAACTCCCTACCATTAGAGGTTCGTTAGGAACCCCTCTTCATTCAGACATCGTTTGGAAACTATATTGTTTAGACAGGCTTTTGTAAGATGAGTTTTCTTTGTTAATCAGTGTTTATTGATTCTCATCAATAAATGTTGTACTGGGCCTTGAAATAGTTCTGTAAAAATATGGATTCTAAATATGTAAATAAATAAACTAATCTTCCCTCCCTCCTGAGTATAAAGTGTGTTACCAAGGCAAGAGCAAACAAGCTTATTATTATTATTATTATTATTATTATTATTATTATTATCATCATCATCATCATCATCATCATTTATATACTGCCCTTCATCAAAAGATCTCATGGTGGTTTAGGTAGAGATCTGAGCCCCTACATTTATCCATGTGCATTTTATTGTTAAGTTAAAGATATACTACAGACAGAGGGAGGAATTCAACACACTGCTATTACAATTGTTCAGTCGGCGCAAGCTTTTCATCTTGTGGGAGGGCAGGGTAGGGAGTCCCATTTCACTAGCATAACTTGTTTCACTGGCTTCTTCTAGTGCATCTGATTAGTTGAATCTGGCCCGTAGTATGTTTGGTACACTCTGATGCTGTGTTTTGGGCTGAGATTCAGTTATTAGACATTTCAGAAAATGTTCAGAGTACAATCTTTCATTTTGAATACCTTTAGTTGAGACAGGAGCCACAATGCAGGAATGAAAGTGTAGTCTTAATTAGATATACCTATAGTCTCCAGCTGCATTTAATAAGGTATAGAGTTATTTGCAGATGAGATAAATAATTTTATTTGCACTTCAGAAGTAAAGTGCCCCAAGCTGGCTATACCCTGTTACTGTTTTTGGGTCTGAAATAGCTTATCTCCCACCTGGAGTTTGAATATTTTGTGTTAATTCCATTCTGTTTTCTTTTGATACGTCATTTCCTCTCCACATGTCACCGGCATTGCTATGGAATCACTGCATGTCTACAGAAGGTAAATTACTTTCTAAATATGGATGGGGCCTCTGCAAAAAATTGTCCTCAGGAATTTAAAATGTTTCCTCCTGGATTTCATTTCATTTCAATTTATTTGCCACCCTGGTACAGATCACAACTAACTTTGCTGTTAATTCATTAGAAATGATAACAAGTTGTGCTTCTTTATCAGCTTAAATAATCTTACTGGCTCTTTATTTTGAAGGTGTGACATCTTTTCAAATTAGCTGCATCTGACAGAGCACTTTAAGGGAGGGGGGCACAGTGATGATGGTGTAACATCTTTTGAAAAAAAAAATTTTTTTCACCTAAAGAGCTCTGCTTTCTATGTTTTGTATTTTCTGTGAATGCTTATCTGTAAAAGGGGCCCCAAAGAAGAACATTTCATCCATTGCTACCATGTTCACGAAGCCAAGGCAGTTTTGTGTTGGGATCGCTAAACATCATTATGTCTTATCATTCTTTCCCAACATTTGATATTCCTAAAGAGGCAAACACATATTTGCACCTCCTTCTTGCCTTTGGCATTCTGAAATAAAAGATCATGTTATAACACAGTATGGTTTAATTTAGTTTAGTTTAGGTAAGTTTAGTTCAGTTATGTATTTATACGCCACCTTTTCCCCTGATGGTACTCAAGGCAGTTTAGATTCTTCTTGTCTCCACATGCAACTGTGTCTGCAGTGATGCAAAAGCATGTGGAATAGAAGGTGTGCCTTGGGCTTTTCACTTAGGAGCCCAGCACGTAGGCATAGCCAGTGGCTTCTTCAAGGAGAAGCCCAAACCACGCAGTTGCAAAGTTTGGATGCTTCTCCCACTGGAAACTGAAGGATCTCTCTTATTTCCAACAGCAGCCAGGGAAATATACTGGGGAGGAGCGAGGCGGAAAAATATTTCTGCCCTTCACCATCTCCTGTTTAAAACAAGGTTTTAGAATGCTTATTGTAAAATTGTTCTTGACTGGACAATATAAAATTATTTGGCCAGAATTTAACTTGAGATTGCATAGCACACCTTTATGTTTCACAAAATAAAAAACAGTAACTCTGTTCAAGTACTGAGGTCTTTGGTTTGGTAGTGATTATTCTGATCAGGTAGTTTGATGAAAACAGTATGTTCTTTATGCCGTGCAGACAGGCTGAAAGTGTCTTTTCAACACTGGGGTGTCTTGCCTTGCTGTGCTGTGCTGGGGTGGCTGAAGTAGCAGAGTTTCCATAATAACTTTCCTGTTGATTATAAAGCAGTGTGTGTCTGAGCTGCCATATCCAATGATGCATTTTCCCTTCTTTCCTTCCTTCAGTGGCACATCCCCGCTGGCCTGCCTGAATGCCATGCTCCACTCCAATTCAAGGAGCTGCGAGGGGCTTTTCTACAAACTCCCTGGGCGCATCAGCCTTTTCACCCTCAAGGTAAGACCAGATTGCTCTTCCTCCACACCAGAGATTTGGCAAAGGTTTATCTAGCTGGCAAATATTGAATGGACACCTGACACATGATAGAATCTGATATCTAGACTTGCTTGCAAGCTGGGCTCACAGTCAAAGCTAACCTGCTATTCAGCTTACATATTCTAACCTGCTTACATATTCTAACCTGCTATTCAGCTTACATAGCACTCATGAGATTTTTAAACATTTGAGCATTAGTGCCGTAAGACCTACTAACCTGACACACAGCATATTTTTTTTTTCTAAAGCCAGTACTTAAAGCAGCACTTTTAATCAAGGTGGACGGATCAAGATTAGTGTGTTTGCTAACCCATTAACCAGGTATTGGACATCAGGGTTCCCTTGGGTTCAGTATTATCCCTGTGATTTTTCCACTTTGATTCGTAAGGGGAAATTCACCAGAGCTTTGATTGGTCTTTCTAGAAAGATGCTGTGCAGTGGTCCCGGAACCTGTCTGCCCCCGAAGGAGAAGAGCTGGATGATGCTGCTGATGCCGAAAGCAGTGGCTCCAACGAAGCCAGCACTGTCAGCGGCGATAATGACAGTAAGCGCCTGCCTGGCCGAGTTTTTATTTAGTTAACAGAATCTGTATAACCCTCTCAACAGTTTACAAAAACATTACTGATAAAAATCAGAAGCTAAAAACATTTACCCCAAAATGTCAAAATATAAACAATCATCACAAGTTGAAATATACATTATAAACTAAAATGATGTGTGCTTCAGATAGAATTGTAGAGTTGGAAGGGACCCTGAGAGTTACTCAGTCCTGAGTGGGCTTGCCTAAGTGAAGAGGTTTTGGGCAGGTGCCAAAAACATTATTATTAATGATTTATTTATTAAAAAATATTCATATACTGTTGCATCATAAAAGTATATCACAGCAGTTTACAACAATATAAAATCATAAAACCAGACAATAACATCATGAAAAGTTAAAAGCAAAAAGAAATAATAAAAAAAATCACATCAACACACCATTGTTGGGGGGGGGGGTGAAGAGTAAGGTTACCATAACTTCCGTCACAGACCTTCAATATGTTGATGACATATTGGAAAATTTTGATCACTTTTCCTACCTGGGCAGTTATTTTTCCACAAGGGCCAACATGGATGCTGAAATCCAGCATTGCCTGAGTTCTGTGAATGCGGCTTTCTCCCAATTGAAGTGCAGGTTGTTCACAGAGAAACCATAAAGCTTGTTTACAAAGCTATTGTACTACCAACCTTACTGAACACATGAACCGCTTATAAACACCATCTCCAACTCCCCAAAAGTTTCTGTCAACGGTGTTTCCCCAAAATTTTACATATTACTTGGGAAGACAGGCGAACTTCCAGTGTACTGGAAGAAGCAAAGATTACCAGTGTCAAAGCAACGATTCTTCAATGTCAGCTTCGTTGGACTGGTCATGTTCAGATGCCTGATTATCGTCTTCCAAAGCAACTATTCTGAACTTAAAAATGGAAAGCATAATGCTGGTGGTCAACAAAAGAGGTTAAAAGATTCTCTCAAGGCAAATCTAAAAAAAAAAGTAGTGTAAACACTGACAATTTGGAAACACTGGCCTGCGAGTGCCCCAATTGGAGAACAGCCTTTACCAAAGGTGTCATGGACTTTGAAGACGCTCAAACTCAGGACGAAAGGGAGAAACATGCTAAGAGGAAGGCATGTTTGGCAAACCCTCACCGTGATCAACTCCTGCCTGGAAACCTATGTCCCCACTGTGGAAGGATGTGTGGATCCAGAATTGGCCTCCAGAGTCACTTATGGACTCTCTGTTAAGACTGTGTTCATGGAAGACAATCTTACTTAGCTACGCGGGATCGCCAGAGAAGATGACTCTTAATTGGCTGCCTAGGCCTGGCAGAAGAGAAAAGTTTTCAGCAAGCGTTTAAAAGTTGGCAACAGAAGACAACAACAGAATATCAGCAAAGTGTTCCACAGGACTGGGCCGATGACACTAAAGGCTGTTTTTCCACTGTTGTCAAATAAGCCTCACCAACTCGGGGAGCCTGCCTGGTTTCAGTAGGCAGGAAGTTCCAGACTGTAGTTGCTGCCATGCTTGAAATATAATTCCTTTCAAGTGGAGACCGAGGTGGCACTTGTAAAAAGTCAGTTCTACAGATCAAGGTGGTTGATTGGGCATATGTGAGGTAAGGTGAACCTTCGAGTAAACGAGTCCCAAGTTGTTACGGGTTTTATATACCAATAGTAACACCTTGAATTGTTCCACTTACAGATTGGCAGCCAGTGCAGATCTTTTAAGCAGAGGTGTAATTGTCATTAATTCTACTCATATTGATCCAGAGCAGAACTCCAGCGTATAGTTAGCAGAGTAAAAACTTAAAACATGTTGTAAAAAAATAGATCAGAGGCAATTAGTATTTCATGCAGCAGAGCTTTACTGCTACTGAAGGCAAATGAGCACAATGGTCACAAATCCAATACATCCAGGACTGGCCCTGTCCATAAGAAATCCAGTTGCAGCAGACGTAACTTAAGTTTACAATAACTTATAAGAAGACTAAAACCTTAGCACTACATACAGAACACCACACCAGAAGGAAAAAGAGATAGAAAAGAGTGAAACCCAGGCTCCTCCTGGCCTTATTATTATAGTCAGAGATATTCTGTTAACCAGTTTAAGCCATCTGTACTCAGTTTCTCTGAAGGAATAACTCAAACACCATGAACCTTCTGCTTGTTTCTTTCACACAGAGAAGTTTCCAGAAGCCTCTTGGATTAATTAGAATAGGAAAGATCTCTACACATCAGATCAATACTTTCTGTACCAAAAAATGCAAACTGACAGTAATATGCTGACATGGGTTTCACTCCTGTGAGCAATCACACTGCAGCATTCTGCACAAGTTGCACAAGGAGAGCCCCACCTTGCTGTAATCCAGGCCTGGATTCACCAATGCCTGGATTACCATAGTCAAGCTGTCTCCGTCCAGGAATGTCCAGTGTTGCTGTACCAGCTTCATCTGGCGAAAGGCACTCCTTGCCACCAAGATTACCTGAGTCTCCAGTGATGAAGCTGGATCCAGAACTGCTTACCTGCTTCTTCAGAGGAAGTGCAGCCCTGTCAGGGGCAGACAATTGGCCAGCCCTGAGCTGCTTGTTTCTTCCACCAGTGTTGATGGGATGATTTTTTTTTCTTTTCAGTATCTCTAGATGAAACCTCCTCAAGCGCCTCTTGTTCCACTGAGCCTCAGAGCAAGAATGTACCTGCTGTTCGGGAGAGCCATAGAGCAGCCTCACAGGTAGAATGGGGGCATTTGACTGGGGGCATGTGGGCAGTGGGGCAAAGCAGAATGCATCAGAAAGGATAGCAATGCATATAAACCTTTTAAGTAAAAGAAGAAGTAAAAATAAAAGAAGGGCTCAACAGAGCTCTGGTGGAGTAGAAGAAGAAACCTGCAGCTGCACAGGTTGACCCGCCGTGGCAGTTCTTCTGCCAAAGTCTCTCCTTCAGTGGCTGCTATCCCTGATGGCTGAGTTCTGCCTCCACAATTGGAGGCAGAGTGCTTCTTAACACCAGTTGTTGGGCTTCACAAGGAGGGAGAGTGCCCTTGCAAGATTGGGCAGGCAGACTAGAATTGCTGCATAGAAGGGCCACATAAATCACCTACTCCAGGTAGGTACCTGTTCAGATTTTTGCTGAAGGAATCCAATTATGTAGATTTGACAATTCGTCCCAAGTATATCCCTCCCCTCCCACCGCTGACTGACTTGGCCGTAATATTTCAAAAAGGAGTGCCACTTGTCTCTTTAGGAATGAGACACAATAGGAAGCTCACAGTTTGTGTACAGTCTGCACTGTGACTTCTTCTTCAGAATGTTCATCTGTCTGCTTATGTGCTCGAGGACTAACCAATTAACCATGTAGGTGTGTCTTGGATTGAAGCAGAGTCACCGTGATTGGGGAATTCAACTTTGAGTTAGTTTACCCAGGTACACTACCATAGGGCTTTAATATAAACCTGCCTTTCTAAATACATAAATTTGCCATTTGCCTTGTCCTCAGTGGATATTGCAGATATTTGTGCTATGAATATGCCTTAGAATCTTAAGAGTTGAAGGGAGACATTGCAGGCCACATGGACTGATCGTTTCCCGGCTCAGTGCAGGAACTCTGGAGCTAGAGAAGCCCCAAGAGGTGGGGGCCTCCAGTAAGGAAGGGAGAGGTGTCATTGCTAAGCCTGTTGCTTTAGCCTAAATTGATGCTTCCTGACCAGCACTGTGTTTCTTTTGGTCTTTTCTGGAATACAGGCAAGCAAACAGAAGAAAAAGACAGGAGTGATGCTTCCCCGTGTAGTTTTGACTCCTCTGAAAGTAAATGGTGCTCATATGGAAACTTCTTCAGGTGAGCCAACTCCCCACCCTCTTTGACTTTGCACATCTACATGAGCCCTCCAGTACCAAACCCCTGTCTGGCACCTCTCACAAGAGCTTCCGAGTGCCATGCACAACAGAGATTCTTTGGCACTTTTTAGGTCTGCTAAGGGCTCTTTGCAGGTGGCGCTGTGGGTATGCCTAGGACTTGCTGATCGCATGGTCGGCGGTTCAAATCCCCACGGCGGGGTGAGCTCCCGTCGTTCGGTCCCAGCTCCTGCCCACCTAGCAGTTCAAAAGCACCCTTAAGTGCAAGTAGATAAATAGGTACCACTTCATAGCGGGAAGGTAAACTGCGTTTCTGTGTGCTGCGCTGGTGCTGGCTCGCCAGAGCAGCTTCGTCACGCTAGCCACGTGACCCGGAAGTGTCTTCTGATGGCGCCAGCTCACGGCCTCTTGAGCGAGATGAGCACGCAACCCTAGAGTCGGACACGACTGGCCCGTACGGGCAGGGGTACCTTTACCTTTACCTTTAGGGCTCTTTGCTACACATTGTACCTTGTTCCGAATATAGCTCACTGGGAAATTGGTTTAAAGTGTCTCCTAGGCTTTGAGTTCCATCCCTGACTTCATTTAACACTATTATTTTAACAGAAGAGAAGAAAGCAATAGCTGCAGCAGCCACCACCCGGCCTCTGCAATTGTAGATACTTGCAGGGCCTCAGCATGGGTGGCCTTTGTTCAGATCCTTGTTCATGGAACATTCTTGGGTTGTTGTTTTTTAGTAGATCATTTTTATTAAATTTGCAAGAATATCGAAATACAAAAATTCCACAAAAATGAGATGGCAAAAAAGTTGTTAGCAGATTAAAATCTTGTACCTTCATCCGCCTCATAGCATTGCTGCAAGGATAAATTAGAGACATTTCTACTCTAAAATAATTATATTTTTTATTTATTAAATTTATATACTACCCTTCATCCAAGGATCACTGGAGTGATTTGCAGTGTAAAAACCATCAATATTACCATCATCAAACCATCCTAATCATTTACGTGGTGCTTATATCTAGACACTATATAAAAAGAAAAGAATGAGAAGCTCTCTCAGCAGGCTTAGAGGCTGAAGACAGACAGGAAGGGAAGTAATTGTTGCCAAGCATAATGGCAGGAGTAAAGGGGGCTTTGAAACCAGAGGGGACTGGGTGGGGCTGCTCCTTTCCTGTTCAGCTGCCTATCCTTTTCTGTGCTTATTCTCACATCCTGCCTCCACCGCCCCAAAAAACCAAGATAATGGGAGCTGGAATAAATTGTGCAAACTGAGTACTGTAATGTCAAGATTTGGGTTTCTGTAGCGTGGCATTTGCTCACCTGACCATATCCTTACCTATCCGAGCCACAGCTACTTACCTTGGTGGAGGTTGTGTTTAATAATAATAAGGTCCAGTGAGGAATGTGGGGAGTGTTTAACGTTGTCTCGTGGGGGGCTCCTTGCTCACTGGTTTCAGGGTTCACAGGGAGACAAGTTGGTGGAGAGAGCAGCAGCAGCAGCGGTTCCTCTGCCCTGAGTGGCAACACTGCTATACGCAGCAGGACAGAAATCAGCAGGGACCCTCCACAGCTGATCCGAGGATTCCGGAAACCCACAAGTGGTAGGTGCAGTCTGTTGTCTGTATCTAGATTTCTTGCTTCAAGCAGAAGGAGCCCGGGGCTTTTATAAGAAAGTCCAGGCATTCAGGTCTGCCTTGGAAGTCCTGCTTTTTGTACCATCACCTTAGACCAGCACCTTTATTTCTACAGGCTTTTAATGTGTAGTTTTGCTGGTACATTAAATGATTTTTGGAATTTGCTGTCTTTAGATGGCAATGTGCTGAATTTATATTTTTGTAATTGATGATAAAGGTGGTTTTTGGTGTTGTTGTTCATTGCATTGCCCTGTGGGCAGAACAATATAGAGCACTGCATAATTTTAACCTTCCTCTATACTCCTGTGAGTAAACATACTCCATACAAATCCTCAAGGAGCAGGAACGAAGAGAATCAGTTACTTGTGCAGGATTATATTTAAAGTTTCTGATAGAATCTTAAATGTTCCTACTGGGGATAAAGTGATAGGCTGTTCACTTTTCTCTGTCCAGACAATTAAAATCATTCGTAAAGCATGCTTGGTTTGTGTCTCTTCTTCTACCACCACCACATGAGCTGATGGTGTTTTCCTGTGGTGGGTTTTTAAATGGCTGGAGGTGGATACTCCTGTTGGCCCCTGAAGTATAGGGCTGGGGAGGTTTTCACTGCCCGAAGCAAGCAGCCCCAGGCCAGTTCTCTCTCCTTTGGGGGCCTGTCATTTTGCTTGGGGGGTAGTTGCTACACTCATTCATCCACACATCTGTCCAGACATGCTCCAGCTGTTTTCCTCCTGGAGCAGAAAGCCCTTTAGGCAGGAGGTCTCAGTGGTTTCGAAGTGGCTCCATTGTGCTTGGCATTAAGGTGATGCCAAGGTCTTTTGAAAGACCTAATTGTTCAAGCTGCCTGTATCGGCCTCTGCTGCTGTCTGTGTTGATTTGTGGAAACCTGCCTGGAAGCGCCTTCTGTGTTTTGGAGGGCTACAGCTACCGGGTTGTGGGCAGGGCCTCTTGCGTGTAGACTGTGTAAATATTCCTGGTTTTATGAGACTCTTTGGAAACTGCAGGACAAATGAAGAGGAACCGAGGCGATGATATAGACTTTGAGACGCCTGGCTCCATTCTCGTCAACACAAACCTGCGAGCGCTGATAAATTCCAGGACCTTCAATGTTTTGCCCCTGCACTTCCAGCAGCAGCTGCTTCTCCTTCTCCCTGAGGTGGACAGGCAGGTACGGATCCCCACCAGCCACGTCTTGCCCCTCTGTTCTGCGACACTTGTGCACGCTTCTCATCTGCTGTGGCTTGTTTCCTTTTAGGCCGGGACGGATGGGCTGATGCGGCTTAGTGGGAGCGCTCTGAATAACGAGTTCTTCACCCACGCAGCCCAGAGCTGGAGAGAGAGACTGGCTGATGGTAGGTGCCTGGAGTGGAGTGGCTACTTTGGTAGAGGCCACTTAAGTACAGAATACACTTAAAGTCGAACTCCCCAGATCCTGCTTTGTGGTGGTGCAAGTCACTCTGCCCCTCTTGATTTATGAGGTGGCAGGAGCACAGGCTCCAAACAACCTTAACAGAAACATTGGCAGCTTTTTCCCAGTGTCAGCATCCATCTTCTTCACTGACCTTCCACCTTGTAGACAGATTCAGTAAAATCTAATTCTGTCTGCTTTAGCAAGAAAGCCTGTTGGAGTGCAAGGCCTCTGATGCCTCCTGCTCTGCTCAGTTGTGGAAGGTGACTTGGAAAAAAAAATCTGTAGGAAGCGTCTGGTGGATTATGAGGCATTGGTGGTGATACCTCTGTATTTTCAGGGCAGATCATCAATTTGGCTCTTAAGTATTTTGAATGATGTGCATGGCTCAGAAGCACAGTGGTACCTCAGTTTTTGAATGTCTTGGAAGTCGAACGTTTTGGTTTTCAAACACTGAAAACCCGGAAGTATCCATTTTCGAACATGCCTCGGAAGCCAAATGGCTTCTGCTGAATTTCTCCCCCAATTTTCTCTTTTGAATTTGCTGACCGCCCTTTGCGCCTCGGATTTTCAAATGTTTCGGAAGTCGGAATGGTCTTCTGGAAATTACGTTCAGAAACCGGGGTACCGCTGTACTTTAACTTCCTAGGCCAGAAAGCCAGTCTAAAATCAGAGACTCGTGTAATTGTTTTTATGAATTTATTTTTAGCCAACTTGATCACTGTATACTTATAGTGAAAAGGCAGGGTACATACGATCCTTTCAGCTATGAGTCTGTATTAAAAGATTAAAGATCCTCATCTTGCTGAATCCCTGGAGGGAGAAATCACTAAAGAGGAAGGCAGCCAAAATACTTTTAGGTTTCCTTTTATCTCCCTTTCAAAGATAACAGCTTTTGGCACCAACTTGGATTCTAAGAAACCTGTGAGCGTCTGCCATGGAGCCACTTTGTTGCAAACGGTTCTGGGCTTTGTTCTAACCTAGGGCACCTTCTTTGGCATTGACATTGTCCTCATGCAAACTAAGTAGGTGCTTCGGATCTTGCCCAGGCTGTCCTCTAGCTATATTGCTGGAGACAATTAGTTGTGTGGTGAGCAAGCTGCGTTTGGGGGGAACCTTGTTCACCATACTTGTTTCCTCATTGAGGAACCCCTGAAACGCTGAGGGAAACTCCAAGGTTCCCCGGATCATGGCTCCCCTATTGCTCTGAAGCATTCAGCTGCATCCAACGGGGCTTCTTCCCCTTGCTCTCCTTTTCTCATGCGCCCTCTGGAGCAGATCTTGAAGGTGCATGAGGGACTGCAGGGGAGAGGAAAGGGGAGATCTCTTGCGAAAGCAGAATGGCAGCATTGTGCTTCCACCTTTAAGACAGTAGAACTCTGTCAGTTAAAGAAAAAGTTGTTCATATGTAATTAACGTAAGATTTCAAACAACATGTAAAGCATTCAGCAAAGTTTCCCCACGTTGACAGTTTTTTTAAAAATGATTTTGCCCCAGTTAATGCTGTCCCTTTGGCACCAAGGCAGTGTCCCTCTGAGATCATTACAGCTCACCTGACAGGAGCGCAGAAGTATAGTCTCTTCTGCCCTGGACTTAACCCTGCCATGCACTTTCCGGATGCGACGTTTGTTGAGTTGGGATACTACTAGCACCTGCTGCTTCCAGCTTCTCATTGTTGGCTTTTTTGCAGGGGAGTTCACTCATGAAATGCAGGTTCGCATAAGACAAGAAATGGAGAAGGAAAAGAAAACAGAGCAGTGGAAGGAGAGGTTTTTTGAGGACTACTATGGGCAAAAGTAAGTGGGTGTTTTTATTGAATACCTTTAAAAAGCAAAACCACAAGCTAACTTCACCTGTTTCTGTGCCATCACTTGTGGTGGGGGGGGGTGTAGTGTTGCAAGGGGGGCTGCAGAGGTTTAACTCTCTCAGTTCACCATCTCTACCTCCAACCTTTAATTTTTAAAATGAATTTTTACAGGTGATATCCAGCCAAGTCATACTTGGAACAGACTAATCTAATTTAATTGACCCAAGTTCCTAATGCTGGCTATCACCCTAGGTCTTTCAATTTGCAAGGGCAATTAAAGTTCTGGCAAATGAATATGAAGGCAATGGGTTGACCTAGCAAGAATTTGCACTTTTTAAAAATGCTGTAGAAATTCAACGCAGAATTGCTTTATAATGTACAACAACCTAAGTTTATCCTGAGGTGCCCCAGTTGATCTTGGCTATTGGCTCAGGCAAGGTGTCAAGTTCCAGTAGAATCAGCAGTAATACCATTAACTAATTCGGGGTTCCTTTCACTTCCTGCCTTGTGTCCCTGACCTACAGGCTGGGCTTGACTATTGAGGTGCCTCAGCAAGAAAAAGCAGCTCCAGTCAACAGAGAGACCAGGGCTTCCTCAGCCGCCCAAGAGGAACCTCCAAGGGTGCAGCGTGGCCCTGTCACCCGGCAGCGAGACGGACACTTGAAGAAGCGCGCCCTCCGGTGCAGAACCCGGGAGAGCCTGAGCAAACTCTGCGAGGCAGAGCACGTGGAGGCGGCGGCCAAAGAGGCACCGTCCCCGGAGCCGAAGTCCCCCAGTCAGAGGGACGCGAAGCCGGAAGTGGACTTGTGCGAAAAGAGCCGGGTGTCTCCGAAACCGGAGATTTCGCCTGAGGCCACCAGGATCCAGAGCAAGGTAGAAGATGCGATGCCGGCGGCCGCCGCGTTGGGCAGAATTCCCAGCCTGCCCCAGGAGCCCCAAGACCAGGAGTCCAAGGAGCAGAAGAGGAAGTGCTTTGAGCAGGCTGCCTCTGCCTCCTTCCCCGAGAAGAAGCCCCGGCTTGAAGATCGTCAGTCCTTTCGTAACACAATTGAAAGTGTTCACCCAGAAAAGCCACAGCCCACCAAAGAGGAACCCAAAGTCCCACCCATCCGGGTAGGTAACAGCCTCATACCAGGTCATACAGGCCTTTGGGGACCAGGGCTAGAGCGGCCTGGAGCAGCCTGTGTTCGATACGTCTCCCTCCCTCTCCCTCCCTCTCTGGGCATGGGTGGGGAAGGAAGGCAAGCAAGCAGGTGGATGAGCTTGGAAACGCCTTCCCTCCCTCAGAAAGAAAGCTTATTCTCTCTTCTGTTTGCTCGTCTGTAAATGGAGGGTTCCTCTTGCAGTTACTTCCAACAAAGCCTTTTGCTTGGTTCAGTATAGCTTAAATGCACACATGCCATTAACAGCTTTGGGCACCGTCCCCCCTCTTAACTTGGTCCCGCTTGGACAACTTTGCAGAGCCTCTCCCATACCCTCCACCCCAGTCCCATTTGGGTCAGTTCCTAGAGCTTCACTCTTAGCAGAGCTTCAGCTTGCACCTTCTGGGTGAGAAAAGGCCTGAGTTTGAAGGTTTTTCCTGGGGGTACAGATTTTTTATAGAAGTGTTTAATTTGCTGCCTGCCCGGAGCTCAAGGTTCTTGCAAAAACAATGAAAAGCATTAAAAGACAGTACAACAAAAACCCAACTAGATTATCAGATACTCCTTCTTCCTAGGACTCTGGTAATGAATCCCTTTACCTGACTGCATTCCCATAAATCTTTTGAGAATAACAGTTGAAATGACGTGCTTGCAAGTTTTCTGGAGCCCCATCGAGGGCTCCTGTGCAGTAATTCTAAAGCACACATACCCAAGCACCAGCGCACTGTGTAAAACTGTTGTTGTTCTTGTCTGCTTGTTTTACAGATTCAACTTTCCCGCATCAAACCCCCCTGGGTGGTTAAAGGTCAGCCAGCCTACCAGATATGTCCTAGGATTATCCCCAATACAGAACCCTCCGGCCAGGACAGAAACGGGGGCTCAGCCTCTGCTGACTTTAAGGCCTGTGCTGTGCAAGGCAGGATCCAGCGAGAGGCTGCTTCTCCTGCCACCGCCATTGGAGGTGGGGGTGGGCCGGGAGGAGGTGGGAGGAACACGGATGAAGGCGGTGGTGGTGGTGGCGGCGGCAGCAGCGGCTGCAGGATCCGGCAGCCCAGTCACCGCCCCAAATACTGGCGATCGAAGAGAACTCGTGGGAAGTGCAGGTCAGATTTACAGCGAGCACAGCTACTGTCGTTTTCACACCTAGAAGAGGAGGCCGGCTTTGAGCTGGCCAAAGCGGACTCTTGCGTGCAAAAGGCCTCTTTCCCGCAGGCTGAGGGAGATTTTGCGTTTGGGCAGGCCTCCAGCCTGACTTCACTTCGGTCTGAAGGTGCTACCCAGCTTGCAGAAGCTTCCGGGGGCAGCTGCTTGGGAGGCGCTGTGGCCGAGCCGTCCCTTGGTCACCTAGCCACGGAGACGCCAGTGGGCAGCTCTGGGCAGCTCCCAAGTGATATAAGTAGTGAACCGTCTCCAGGCGCTGCTTCCCAAGAGGGACGTGGTAGAAAGGAGGGAAGTGAATTTTCTCCAAGCAGCAAACAAAGCCGTTCTCCAGTGGCTCTCTTCAAAGGTGCAAGTAGAACGGAAGGGCATGAGCATGGCCACGGTTCCCCTCCGAATTGTGCATCTATTCTGAAAGAAACCACCTCTGGTACTTCTAGCCGTACCGTTGGTCTGGAGAGCAAACTAGAAAAGGGGCCAGATATGGCATCTGGCCCAAACATAGAGGAGCATATCCCCAATCCAGAGAACTCCAGCATTGTCGGGACAGAGGAACTCTCCTCACAGCTCCACATGTCCCCAAGCCAGCTGGCCCCACAGCAGCACGAAAGAGAAACGCCAGGCGGGCTACACAACACCAGCAAGGATGAAGTTTCTCCGTCGAAGCCATTGCTGCTGTCTGAAGGCCTTCCCCCGTGGGAGGTGTTGCTGAGGACAGGAGTGGAGACGGGTGGACAGCAGGCGAAGGCCAAGCCAAGCACCAGCCCCTCCAGTGACGAGGAAACCAGGAGCATTCTGAGCGAGACAACGGAGACGGCATCCGACTTGGAAGCTGAGCTGACGGATGAGAGCGCAGAGTTGGGGCAGGACTACAGCAAAGCTACCGAGAAAGGAGCTGATCCCAACAGGGGCCACCAGGAGGAATATAACAGGATCAAATTAGGAAGTTTGGTTAGAACTGACACTTCCTTGTGCAGGGAGGGCTTGCCGTCAGAAGCAGGGACCACCAACACCTTTCAACTGCAGGCATCTCGTCTGCAGGAAGCTTGTGAATCTTCCCTCCATGTTGATGCAGAAGGCCAGGAAAGACCTCTGGTGGTGGAGACCCCCAAGCCTCTGTCTATAGAAGCAAGCAACCCTCTGGTGGTTCAGTTGCTCAAGGGAAGACTGCCTCTCAAAGCAGTTCTTCCAGGGACCCATAGCAGCCCTAACATAGTAGCTGCAGCCTCCTCTCTGAACAAAGTTTGTTCTTTCCCAGTGGAGAGCAAGTGCAAGAGTTCCCTTTCCCAAAAGCCCTCTAGGGGTGAGGGGTTGGACACAAGTGGCGAAGTCGGCAATGGATACTGTGCACCAAGGTTTCTGGGGGACTTCCCCAAGAGGCAGTGCACTTCTGGCCCAACACCTTTGCCTGTGGAGAGGGTAGAGAAGGAACCAGAGAAAAGCTCAGACTCTCCAGATCGAGCAGTGGGTGCTTCCCAGAAACCTGGTAAGCTGGGCCTGGGAGGAGCAACGTTCTCCTCCTGCACTTACAACAATCGAAAAGATTCCTCTGCCGCTGTCCCTGCAGAATCTGTTGCCCCTGGGAGCCCAGAAGAGAAGCTGAAAGCGACCGGCACAACCTCTCTGGGTCCAGATCAACCGAGAGGAGGAGCTTTTGGGAAGAAGGTCTTTGGCTCTGGCTTCCCCTGCAGTGCAGCTGCCAGAGCCCAGCACCCCAGAGTCCTGGAACCCTCTCCCATCCTGGGCATGCTTTCACACAGTAAGCTGCTGCCGCCCCCCAAGAGTGCCGCGCCTGGACATGGCGTGCAAGTCACAAGGGAAGACTGGCCTCCGAAGCAGCGTGCGCACGTTGGAGGCGGCGGCGGCAGAGGAGTGGAGAACAAGAAGGTCCTGCCATGCTCTGGGCCAGCCAAGAGGAACGTGGAGAAGAGGAAGGAGGCCCCTCCAAGCCCTGTGGAGCTGATGGAGCACCTGCAAAGCAGCCCTCTTGTTGGGAACTTGCCCTTTTTCAAGTGGCCAAGGGAACTGGGGAAGGGACTTGCCCAACCCCTGGAGCCTTCCTCCATCCCTTCCCAGCTCAACATCAAGCAGGCCTTTTACGGGAAGCTTTCAAAGCTGCAGCTGAATTCTGCCGGCTTCAATTACGCCTCCAGCGTGCCAGGCTTCCCCAGGAGCCTTGCAGGAAGCATGATGCAGCTGAGCCACAAAGCGAACTTTGCCGCGTCCCGTGGCATGTCCCTCTCCGCACAGATGTTTGCCGATAGCGGCAGCATGGAAGAGATTTCACTCAAGTGTTCATGCAGCCTTAAAGCCATGATCATGTGCAAAGGCTGTGGGGCGTTTTGTCATGACGACTGCATTGGCCCCTCCAAGCTTTGTGTGTTGTGCCTTGTGGTAAGATGATGAATTACGGCCCTGGAAAAGGGATTGGGGGGGGGGGGAGCTGTATATTTCGTGTGTCTGTTTTGATAACGAGGATTCTGGAATCTGTACACAAGATATTCTGGTCATAATAGAGGCAATGTTAGCACTGTATATTTGATTTTCCTGCTAGGATTGGACCATCCCATTTCTGAGGGGTTCCCTGCCCCCACCCACAAGAATTGCTGAACGTTCTGCTTGCTTAATGCCTTCCTTGGCACTAGTGATTTGTGTTCCTTGAGCCCTTTGAGGAGGGAGGGTTTGCTCCATGGGAACTGGAGCCAGCACCATCCTTTTTTCTTTCTTTCTTTTTTAGCGGCTGGGTTAAGCAGACCCCTCTTGGCAGGGGGAGCAGAATTCAGTCTTCCATTCTCCCTTCCTGCAGTCTCCCCGGCTTGGGTTGGGGGAGAGAGGTGGTTGGTTTTTCTAGATCCTTCCACTTAGAGAAAGCAGGAAATAAATGGTTGTGGGCTTCAGGGCTGGACTGCAGGACGAGGGTCACCACCGAGATGGCGAGTGTGGCGTCATCTTCCGTATTGGAGGGGCCTGGCTGTGCGCAGCCGTGTCAGGGCAGAGGCTTTGGCTGCCATTGTCTTCTGTCGCAGGCAGCCTCTGCGCCAGAGGAATTGTAACCACCATGGGGCAGTGGGGCTGGGTGTGATCTTTTTACTTTCTAAGCAGAATTTTTTTAACTTTTTGTTTTTGGGTGTAAAAAGTGAAATGTTTGGCTCCTATATGTACCCTCTATGCATCTGTTGGATCATGTATTTATATGTTGTACACAGTACTGGGCAATTCTGTAAATTGATGTTATGTACATAAAAGGGTTTTTTAAAATTCATTTATTTTTCAGGCTGCAGCAGTATTGCATTAAAGTGGTGTCGGTTACTAATTGCTGTCCATAATCGGAGCTGCTGTGTTCTGTCCTGCCTCACGCCTGCAACGGCCTCTCCTGCTCTCTGAGCGAGAGGTGCAGCGTTTGTTTCAGGTCTTGCTCAGCTGCTCTGGCTCCGAAGTTGTGCTTCTCACTGCCCCTCTTGCAACTCTAGAGGGAGCTGGAGGCAAGCGCTCAGGTGGCACGTTTAGCTGGTGGGAGCAGGCAAGCCAGCGTGAGGCGCCTCGTCTTGGGGTACCCTGTGTTGGCTGCAGCGGGCATCCCTCTTGAGGGGCGAGGGAGGAAGCAAAGACTCCATTTTCATTAGAGCAAATGGATAGCGAAGGTCAGTCATCTTCCTCTTCTCCTTTAGCTCCTACCTACCTCTTCCTTGACCGGACTCCTCTTTTTCATTAATTGTATCCCTCCCCGCTCAAAAGCTATAGAAGTGTAAAACCTGGACCTCGCTTTCCAGAAAGGTTTACTCTTAAATCAATGTAGCAGCTTTTTAGTTGGAAACATGGAGATGAGAGAGGTTAAAAGAATTGCGGTATTAAAGGCAACTAAGCTGATGGTCTAAAACCTGCTTACCAAAGATGGGGGGGCAGAGTTGGGGCCCCTCACTCTGCACCCCCTCGGGGCCACTGTAGTGTACAGACTGATGCTGGTCTGGTGGGGAGGGGGAGTCCTCTCTGATGACCCCTGGTGTTGTATGTCCCTTGTGGTATTGGAAAAAAAATAAACATTTTGAAAAAGCAAGCTTGTGGTTTTAATCTTCCTTCTGATATTTCACCAGTTCCATGCAGGGGAATTAGCAAGAAGGGATGTTCTTGAGACTTGCTTCTCATGCAATGCAATAACACAGCTCCCTGCTGGAAAGTATCCCACACTGAAGTTGCCCTGGGTGGGGCTGCACTCCCCTAGGAGATTTGCAGATGGGAGGCGTGCTCCTGTATTCAATGCTGTCGTGAGGTTTGGGTGGTCTTGGTGGCTAGTGCCTCTTTCAGCTCTGGCTGGTTCACTAACTCCAACCGCTGCTGGAGGGAGATGACTCTGCCACAATGCTCCATGCTCTGGTAAGTGCCATATTGGATTATTGCAGTGCACTGAACATGGAGCTGCCCTTGAAGACTCCTCGGAAACTTTAGTTGGTCCAAAAATGCAGTGGCTACATTACTGGCTAGGGTTCTATTTAACGTGTGTCAAGGGATGCGCTGTGGTCTAAACCACTGAGCCCTAGGGCTTGCCGATCGGAAGGTCGGTGGTTCGAATCCCCGCGACGGGGTGAGCTCTCGTAGCGTGGTCCCTGCTCCTGCCAACCTAGCAGTTCGAAAGCATGTCAAAGTGCAAGTAGATAAATAGGTACCGCTCCAGTGGGAAGGTCAACGGCGTTTCCATGCGCTGCTCTGGTTTTAACAGAAGCGGCTTAGTCATGCTGGCCACACGACTCAGAAAAACTGCAGACAAACATCGGCTCACTCGGCTCACTCGGCCAGTAAAGCGAGATGAGCACCGCAACCCCGGAGTCGTTCGCGATTGGACTTAAAAGGACCCCTAACAGTTACCTTTAACCTGTGTGTTAAAACAGCTGCACTGGTTGCCAGTTTAGTTTTGGGCCCAATTCAAGGTGCTCACATTGGTGTTTAAAGCCCTCAATGACTCCTGCGCCAAATACCCAAAAGACCACCTCAGGTGCTGAGATTGGTAGAGGAGGCCTCCTAGTGGTGGTTCCTCTGTCCTTAAGAGGCCTGGAAGGTGGTAGACAGAGAGATGGCCTCTGTGGTGGCCTTTAAGCTATGGAACTCCCTCCCCGCACCCAGAGGTGCACCTAGCAACTTTATTATAAAGCTGACATCAAATGCTGAAGAAAGGTGCCTGTTTACCCTGGCCTTTGGCATGAGGTGCATATATTTATTTTTCATAAGTTATTTTAAACTGGTTTTAATGTAACTCATCCTGGGACCTTAGGGTGAAGGGAGGACGCTTAATTAATTAATTAAAATAATAACAGATTGGAGCAGAACACTGCTTTGCGTAGGCCTACAGATGGGAGAAGTCTACAGCTGCTTGGGAGCCATACTGGAAACTAGAAGATGCGTTCTGTTTGTTATACAGTGTTTATTAAGTAGATTCAGTCTTATAATATGATATACAGACTCAAAAAAATTCCACATACTTATGAAATCAGTGCATTTAGCAAGTAATACCATGGATGGAAAGAACCGCTCGATTTAAACAGCTCGTTGGTCTTTTTTAAGTGAATGGGACAAGGAGGTTGGCCTGTGCTACTCATTTCACAAACAGAACAGAATTAAGTTGCATTACATAGAACAAACACACGTTCTAAGAATTAAAATATTAAGCCACATTTACTGGAAAAAGATCCACTGTATATAACACAAAAAGTATTTCCATAGCACATGGAGGAGGAAGTGCCCATCTGCTTAGAAGAGCCACATGAAGTTGCATAGGTGCCTGTCAGGGAAGGTCTTTTTTTTAGAATTCAAGAGATTTAAGCCATAAAGTGTCACCTTCTCAAGCTGGTTTCAAGTGCCATTTCCTTCCTCTAGCGTCTCTAGGGAAGTCTGGGTGCCTCTTGGGCTTTGTCAATAGCTGCTGGAGGTCTCGTTCCTGGGTCACGCGTGCCCCACAGCCCCCGTTTCTTGTGCCTTGGTGCTCAGGGAGCAGAAGACAAGAGTTAAGTAGTGCCATCCTGTGGACTGACTAGCGAGGGAGATTCTAGCTGTTTGCTTTCACCTTAGTCCTACCGCATTAAAGATCCCGATAGCTGAACTGGTCGCTGGAGAAGACGGAATGGCTTGTGTACAAACCCTTTGGGTTGCAGCAGCACATCCCAGGAGTGGGGCGGGCATGCGCGCTTGTGCACAGAGATGGGCAGGGTGCCGATGAGAGAGTCTGTGGCTCTGCTAAGCAGATGAACAAGGGTGAGGGGGTGTCTCACCAAGAGCAGGTCTTGCAGAACACGGGATGTGCTGGGAGTTCTGTACATGTAAACAGTACACTTTCACTGAGTCCAAAGTCAGGAGCAAAAAGTACAAAGGTTCACATTGGTCTTAGGTAGATACAGGCGAAGAACTGAGCTGTACAGCTCTGAAACAACAACCAAACCGAACTTTCTCTAAAGCACCACTAAATTATATAAAAATCAGACCATGGACAGATTGTAGTTGGTATTCCGGTGAAATCACTAGGCTACCTTGTAAAAAGTTTTACAAAAAATTACAAATCAAAATCTTATTTAACCCTCTGAGTTCAAAGCAGCATTTCTCGTAAATGAACTGGTACTAAACGTTACAGCCGTCTATGAGAGAGGGGAGGGCCTTCCAGTGTTGGGAGAATGTTTGGGGGGGGTGTTTCTACTTGGAATCCTGCGAATGCCTTTCCCTGGCCCAAAATGCTGCTATGGGGAAGGGACTTGTGGGTGGAGATTTCTCCTCGGTTTTTGTAAAAAGACCTGCTGGCCCATGCAGTTCTGTGGGCTCTCGTCCTGTTTTTAAGAGCAGGTGGGCTGGGCCTTCTGCAGGAATCGGGGTCCCTACTCAATAGGGATCATCGGCTGAAGACCACAGAGATGTCCTAAGACAATTAGAGCTATAAACACACACAAAAAAGATGGCTTCCGTGGCCCGAATGTGACCACAGATGCTATACTTACCTGAACTCCACCCAACCCTGATGTCGGTTGTGAGCCCCGGTTGGCTTCCCGTTGGTCTCTTTCCATGAGCCTTACCAGATCAGTCTCAAAACATTCTAACCAGTGGTTTAAAAAACAAAAGCAGCAACATACGCACACGAAGCCAAGTTCCAAAGTGATCTAGTGAAGAGGACTCTAAAAAGTTACACCCGGGGTGGGGTGGGGTGGGGGAGACCTTTTTACCTAAGCAGCCTGTTCTCTTGGGTAAACAGCCCCCCCCGCGCCCCCGCCTCATGGCTATGGCTCCTGGTGGCGCCTCCAGCAATGCGAAGGCCGCACATGACAAAACCGAACACCAGGATTTTATTACGGACAGCGATTGTCTCTGCCACACTTTCAACGCTCAGGGTTGCACAGAAGCGGTGTGGTAAGGGCTGATTCTTTCCTGGGCCTTTCACAATAATAAATATTTACAGAAAATCAAAGTTGAGAGGGAGAAGCAACAGATCGCGCGCACCTGGGTGTTCTCTGCTGCAGAGGAAATGAAGAGAGAAGTGGGGCTGGAAGGAGGGCCTTCCCTGGAACCCCTGGGGTGTCACTCGGCGGACTCAAAATAGAGAAACTCTGGGGATGTGAACTAGGATCAGGAATTCTCATGTGCAACAAAGCCACGCTCACGGAGAAACAATGCAACCGAGCCAAGAAGAGCCGCAATTGCCAAGGGTCTGTCTGCAGTAGTTTGTTCCTGAGAACTTCTTGGGTACAAAATGTGGCTTAAAACTTAAGTCTGATCCCAAGCAAATATACGGGGAAGAAAGTTCCTCTCAAACAAGCAAAAGTCGTTTCCGTACAAACTGGGCGTAGGAATGGAGTGTTGTATTTCTTTCACCTCATGAAACAAGGCAAATAAAAACTCTGTGAACAAAAGAAGCTCACTTCCGATAGGAAAATGGCCCAGTATTCCTGGCCTATGGGCCCTAAATGGGAGAGCTTCCAGTAAGGAACTTAGAAGTGCTGCTGCTACTGCAAATTTCTCCTAAACTTTGCAAGGGCTGGTACTCTGCAGCCCTTTCCCTAGCAAGATGTGGCATCATGGGGAAGCTTGGGGGCAGTCAAAGTTACCCAGCTGGGAGCAGAGGGGAGGTATAGCAAACCCACCCCATTTCCGAGGCCTTGGGCTTTCTGGTGTCTTCTTCTGCTGGCCCTGAGCAGTCCCCACGGCCTGGCTCTGCTGCCTCAGCTCCTCCATTCCTGATTTTAGCAGCACTGAAAAAATATTGCACTGAGCAAAAAAGCAAGTGCATTTCGTGGGTGGAGAGGCAAGGGCGGGGCTGTGGGAAGGAGAACTGGAGGGGAGAAAGTAGTGGCTCAAGCCCAGTTCCACGCATCAGAAACTGGGCTTCTTGCAGGAGTCCTTTGCCTAGTTGGCTGCAAAAAAGCCTTTATATAAAAAACAAAACCCTTCCAGGAATGACGTGAACAGGAAGCTGCATTTCGTCCCTTCCCTTTCCCCTTCATGTAGCTAATGCAACCCTGCCCCTCCCCAAAAAACAAAGTTAGGAAGGGCAGGGAGGAACAGGCCTGGTCTGCTGGCTCAAACGCCCCTGAGGGTTGACGACTAGACTCTCCCCGAGTCTGGAAAAAACCCACAACGCAGAGTGAGGTAGAGTGTGGAGGAAGAAGGCTGGGCAGCTGCTTCTCTTCTGGGCCCCAGGGGCTTTTCCTTTAAAGTGACCAGAGCAAGTCCTGCTAACTGGAAGTGGCTGGGGGACGGGGCTGGCCTCTGAGCCCCGCGGCTTCTGCCATAGGGCTGCCTGGTGGAAAAGGGGGAGAAGAAGCAGAGGGTCTGCAGCTGCCTGGGCGGCTGGTCTCCTCATCCTCACCCTCCAGCCCCCCGGGAACACGGGACGGAATGTGTGACGGTGCAGGATTAAACCTCCTCCTCATCTGACAGACACAAAAGTGGCAAATCTGTACAAACTCAAAAATTCATTTTCAAAAAAAGAAAGAAAAATAAATTAGGGGGAGGGGGAAGAGAGGGAGAAGGGGAGGAGAAATCCTGGCAAGGGAGGGCCCGTTTCTCAATAAATATGGAATTTCTAAGACATGGAAGAGGCAGGATAGGGGGGCAGGTGCTGGAAAGGGGGCTCTACAAAAGTAAATTCTGACTGTGCCTGTAGCTCCATCCCCCCCACCAGCTCTCCCCACCCCAACGTCTTCCTCCCCCCCAAATGGTCCTACGTCTCTCCAGGCTGCAGGCCGGCTCCTTTGGGTCGGTGTTGGAGTGCACTGGCGCAGGCAGGTTCAAAAGGCAGGTCCTCAGGCCCTGGGCTCCTGCTCCAAGAAGAAACAGATCTTTTTGGATCCCACCTTATAAAAAAATAGTCAGAACCTGTGCCAGCTTGGAGGTGGTTGGTAGGCAGAGCAATGGCCAGTCCTGAGCAGATTATCAAAGGGAGCCCCTCTGCAAGCAAAGGACAGTGTCTTCTGGCACAGGAGCCAAAGGGAGGCCAGCAGTCAGTTCTGCTGTAAAATGAGGTTTTCCAGTTCATCTGCAGAGCGGAGGAGGAAGGCTGCGGACTCCCGGTAGCCGGCGATCAGCTGCCGCACCGCACTGATCTCCGTGGGGCTGAGCTGGGCGGCTGGCACCCCCCTGTTCGTGCTGTTGGTGGTGGCAGGGGTGGGGGTACTGGGCGCCCCACTTTTCATGCTGAGGTCTGTGGGGCCTGCGGGCAAAGAGCAGGAGAGGGGCGGTCAGGAAGCACAAAGGATGCTGCTGGAAGGTGGGTCACGGGGGAGCCTGCCCTCCTCCCCAAAAGCCCTGCCCCGGAAGAGAGATTTCCCGTCACAGGGATGCGTGTTGCTCATCAGCCTCCGGGAAGAACACAACCCGTGTGATTTGGGTGGCTGTTTTGGCTTTAGTGTGACTGTCGTGAGCCAAGGGGCAAAGCGGAGCACACGTTTAAAGAAACGGAGGAACACCCGCATGTACATCAGTGTTAGCAAGCGATGGTTGTTTGGGCTCTGGGACCACATTGCTCCCCAAACACTGTCTGCGGCTGCCTCCAGAAGGACAGCAAGGCAGGGCAGCCCAGGGAGGTGTAGACAGCCAGGGAGGGAGCTTTGGGCAAGCTTGACAGGCCAACCATTTGCCCTAAGAAGGGCGCAGGAGATACCAGGTTTGAGATGGGACAAGGAACCCTGAACAGAGAGAAAGCAGCCAAGCTGGGAAAGTGCCAAGCAGAAGAAGGCCTGCGGCCCCAGGGCTCTCTAGCAGAGGAAGGGCCAGTGCCCCTCAAGCAGAGTGCACTCGAGGACCCGCCATCTTCAAGGAGCAAAACGCATCTCCCTCTCCTCCTCTCACTCAAGGGGATTAGGCTTCAGTGGCTGGAGCCCAGGGTGGGATCTTGCTGCAGAGTTAAGAGGCATTAGGAAGGGATGAGAAGCGTTAATCCCAGAGAGGCATCTTTTGCGGCTCCAGAAATCACATCCTTCCAGCGAGGGCAAGCGGTGAGTGAGAGGAGGCCAGAGGCCACTGAGGCACACCTCATGGCAGGCACTCAAGAGACTTGTCGTGTGGACACTGGACACAACAAAAGATCCTCCTCCCATTCCCAAAAACCAAGAGGGCAAGATGGTGGGAGGTTCACACCTCCACATTTTGTCAAAGGAGCCCCAGAGTCTCCTGTTCCTGAGGCCAAGGGCACAACGAATGACAGGTGCACAGGGCTCAGGGCTGCCGTGTTGGCTCACCAGACTCTGGCCTTGACTCACCCTTTGAGGGCAACACCTGAGGGCACAGCAGGGCACTCTTCAGCCCAAGGGCTGCATGCCCTTGGGGGTGGGGACCTTCCACAAGCCACAGGCCAGCAGTGAGTGCGGACAGACACCAAAAGGGGGGGGCAGAGTCACCCCACACTTCCTCTTTTTCTCACATGCACACGAAACATTCAGCGACTCCATTCTCTTCCTGGCCCCTTTCTCTCTTTTCCCTTCTCGCACCCCTCCCCTCCTCAACTGCCTCATTTCCCCACAGCAATTAGGCTTTTTAAAAGCTCCCTGTGGCACCAGTGAAAGCTTTCTAAAAGCATAATTGGCGAGGGGGGGGGGGCGTGTTGAGCCAGAGCTTCTCCCCCACCACCAGCACCACCCTCTGCTTACCATTACTGTGATTCCCTGTCTGGAGCGAAGAGGCAGGTTGCAGGCTGCCTCCAAGGCTTCCGTAGCTCCGGTAACTGTAGTTCAGGCTCCCGTTGATATAGACGGGGTCTTGGGAGAAAGAAGAGGCTGGCAGTGTGTAGGACGAATGAGTGATGGCGGCCGAGTCCCGGGAGTGCTGCTTGTCCAGGGCAACCGGCTCATCCTACAGGGGAGGAATCATAGAGTTGCAGAACTTGAAGGGACCACAAGAGTCATCTAGTCCAGCCTCCTGCAATGAAGACCCCCAACATGGGTCTCTAAGCAAGGGGTGCACCAGTCAGTGGGGAGGAGCGTGCCTGGCCTCAGGCCCCTCCAGCCAGGCAGGGGCTGAGGGAGACGAGGAGCCCTTTGAGCCAAATACCCAGAGGCCTGTTCTTTCCTCTCCCCCCCCCCCCACTGTGCATAGCGCCACACCCATTGCCTGCTCTCAAAGCCACAAGTGCAACATGCAGTCTGCACAGCTTGTGAACAGGTGGCGATGGGGCGAGCGCAGGCACAGCAACTCCGTCACAGCACCCCTAGGGCACAGAATCCTGCGTCCAGCGCCAAACCAGAGGTCAGCTCCAGGGCCCGTACCTGTGACGTTTGGTAGATCTCCAGCCGCATTCTCTTGGCTGCTTTCCGCGTCTCGCTCTCGCAAGCGGCTGCCAAGATGTTCTCGGCCATGGCTGAGGTCAGGTGGGGCGGGGTGGGCCTGGTCTGGGGACACATAGAGCCGGGAATGTCAGCCGTCGGATAAGAGGGTCAGTGGGTGGGCAGGCAGACCAGACAGTCAAAGGAGAAGAATCACCAGCTCAGGGGAAAATGAATGGTTCTGTATTAACATGCTTATATCCCTCCTTTTGGCCCCCAAAGGCCCCCAAGGATGTTTAGAACACATCAGTCAAGAACAACCAAATAAAGCAACCGATTAAAAACCAAGAGGTAAAATCTAAGGGTACTCGTTCAAAATGCCAAGCCACGTAAAACAGGGAAGGAAAACCGAAGCAACCCCAAAGCAGGGCACAGCAAAACAAAAGGAATGTTAACAATGCGCTGAAAAGTCCACCAGGCATTGCAAGGGAGGGAGTTCCACAATCTGGGTGCCATGATAAAAAAAAAGTCCTGTTCTGGAACCCCTCCAAACTCCTGATTACATGCTTGGTCCCAAACCATTTAGGGCTCCCCCCACTTTAAAACCAAAACAAAAACTTTTCCGGCTTTAAGGATACTTTACGTTGTACCCACAAGCAAACCAGAAGCCAACAAAGATCAGCGAACACCAGATAAAACAACATGCGCAGTATCCACAGCCACAGCCCTGCCTGCTGTATTTTCAGCAACTGATGTTTCTAAGTTTTCAAAGGCAGTGTAAAATGTGCCGTAGCAACCTAACCTTGATGTGATGTGACCTGGGCACATGAAACAGTGGCAACATCTATGATTTCCAGGAAAATGTGCTGTGCCAAAGCATTCCTAGCCACAGCTGCTACCGTGTGGCTATCCAGGACCAAAGGCAGATCAATCAAATGTTTACCGACCATTAACAAAGTAGAACATATGAAGATGTACAAAAATCAAAGCCTCCGTAGAATCAATGAATAATTCCCAGGTGACAAGTTGGAAACAAACCATTGTAGTGGGTCAAGGATACATTAGAATGTTCACATATATATTGTCACTTGTTTGGTAACACATTTATTAGATCCATCAATGAAAACACTCAAAAGAGCCCCCAAGGATCTTCCAGGAAGCCGCCTCATAAAGAGATAAATTATGCTTTCTCTAACCCCTTGATAAAATATACAGCAAAGGTATGTAGGAGAGACTGTTTCAAATTCTAAGTTTGAAAGGACAGCACCTAACATGGCAGGGAACTACAGCAAATCTGCCATCTAGGATCTTGGAGGATAAAATGTTAAAACATGCCAACAAAACTTCTCTTCTGAACTTAGGCAATGCTAGAAAACTTGGATATGAAATACAGTTTGCTAGAAGCAGGGGTGTAGCAAAGTGGGTGCGGTAGGTGCAGCCTGCGCAATGTGTCCTCACTGAGGGGGGGGGGTTGACAAAATGGTGGGCGGCACTCACCATGGGGCGTGCAGCACGCCCGAGCCGTGCATCTCTCCTGGGAGTGACGCAGTGGCTGGAGCCCCCTCAGGCTCTGCGCTGCCCCAAACAGTCTGCCCATTCTCTCCCCCTCAGCTGTAGGGAAGCAGGCAGACTCCTCACCCCTGTGGGTGGCTGGCCCCGCCCCCAGGCGCAGGGCACGCGTGCCGCCCCAGGCGCCCAATCGGCTTGCTCCACCACTGGTTAGGGCAGACCAAGTCACAGCTGATGGCTGTCATGCAAGTGACACAGAAACCAAGTCAAGAGAACTCTCAGTGAATCTGTTCCTAACACCAACTTTGTCTTGACTAGATGGTCTCAGCTTCCTACAAACATCCAATCCATTACTGGACTCAAGCACCAATTCAAGATCTCCAAGCATTGCCAAAATAAGATGCAAAACAGAAGACTGTTGCCAGCATTTGAGTGAGACCACACCCTAATTCTCCAGACAAGCTCTCCCAGAAGTTTCACATAGTGGCGGAAATTATCAACTGCTATGGGGCCCCATGACCAAAGCCCACAGGATCTAACAGCAGTCTCCCTGCACACACACACACACACACACACACACACACACACACCGCCCCATCCCACCCAGGTGACTCAGCAAGGTCAGTGGGAAGGGTCAGAGAATGGAGGATGCCCAGGGGAGAGAGTGAGTTGGACAGGCATCCCTAAGTGGCCAAGTCTTCCTTATCATGGCAAAAGCGTGGCGATGCCATCCCACAGGGCAATTACATAGACTGGGTCCAGTGAGGCTCCTATGAATGAGGAATGGAAGCAACAGGGGTTGGGATGGCTCTCAACTATCTTAGGAGAGGAGAGGAGATGCAGAAGGAATTGGGGATAATAATAATTAAAAAAACCTCACCATCTCCATGCCATTCTTCTTCATGCGGCGGCAGGATTTGAGGTAAGTGCGGATGCGCTTGCGAGCTCGCTCCTGGAACTCAGGAAACTGCCTGCTGCAGGATTCAATGATGGCCTGGATCTTCTCTTTGGGCTGTTTGGAGATGGGAACCATGCGGTCCAGATTCTCATCCACAAAAAGGCGTACAAACATCTGCAGAAACAACAGGGAACATAGGGAGCTGCCTCACACCTGAACGGATCGTTAGCCTGCCTGGTTCACAATTGTCTGCTCCAGTCCGGTGAGGGCACCAGGCTGGGGGAGGGTGGTCTACTCTGACTGACAGCAGCAGCAACTCTCAGGCAGAGTCTCCATCACCAGTTACCACAGATGGGTTAAAGCAGGGGACAAATCTGTGCGCAAAGCATGGGATTGGCCGTTGAGCTGTAGTCCCTCCCCTCTCACAGGGGAAAGGAAAGGTGCAGCCATGCTACTGAACCCTGTCTCCCCCCATAGGGCTGATCATACATAGAGCTGCCCATACATTGAAGGCCTTTAGCCGCTCTGGGTCCATTCCTTCCGAATCGTTCATCTTGTCGTTGTCTTCATGGTCATCGTGCTCGTCGTCGTCATCATCAGCGGCTGGAGCTCTGCCCACAGTCAGGTCTTCAGGGCAGCCGCTGACCTCGGTCTTGACGGAATCGTAACTGCCAGAGCTGTACGGAGGCGACTGAGGGAGGAGACAAAGAATCAGCACTTTGAACCGCCCCCCCTGGCTACACCGTCTTGCTTAGCCTTCTGGCGGCTCACAGATCTCTAACTTTGGGAGGGCTCAGCCTTGGTTTCTACACTGTCTAAATTTGTGGGGGTGGAGCGGAGAGAGGAGGCTAAAATGGGACGAAGGGGGGCACAGCCACACCACTCCTACAGTGAACGCCTGGGAAGACCCAAGTCCACATCCCGTGTTAGGAAAACATTCTTCAAGAAACAGATAAAAGTTCCTTTAAGCTTTAAAGAGGGTTCCAGAATTTTCTTTAGTGTGTAGGAGTGGCACTCTTGGCTTGATTGGTGACAGCTGCAGGTGCAGATAAAGGGAGGAAGTTGCAGGCTGCAATTTCCACACAAGGAAAGCACACACACACACTGAGATTATGCCATGCTGGATATAGAAAGAATGTACTGTGATACCTTGGTTCTCAAATGCCCTGGTTCTCAAACAAATTTGGAACCCAAACACTGCAAACCCAGAAGTAACCAGAAGTAAGTTTTCCGGTTTGCGAACTTTTTTTGGAAGTCAATTTTGAGTGTTACGCTGAGGTCTGTCTGTTTTTGCTATTTATTTTGCGTTTTTGTGGCTCTTTTTTCTTTTTCTTTTTGGTGTGTGACTGTGTGGAACCCAGTTCAGCTACTGATTGATTGTGTGACTACAGTACATTGTTTATTCCTTTCATTTTATGGATCAATGGTCTTGTTAGATAGGAAAATTCATGTTAAATTGCTGTTTTGCATTACTTTCTATGGGAAAGTGTGCCTTGATTTTGGAACGCTTTGGTTTTGGAACGGACTTCTGGAACGGATTAAGTTTGAGAACCAAGGTACCACTGTAAATAGTTTGTATATATTAGGAACTGAAACGATTGTGCAACCAGTCAAGAAATAAAGAAGCTCTTGACTGAGGAATTTGACTATGACTACTGTTCTTGTCCTCTGCCTCTGGGGGAAAACTCTGCTATAAACAGTAAGATGAGGCTTTACTGAGGTGCCACCACACGAGCAGGAAAGTGCAGCACAGGTTTGTGGGGGGTAACCTCTAATACCCCACCTTGGGGTCTTGAGGACAGCCGTGCTGGATTAGGCCTAGCATTCTGTTATCAATGCTAGGCAGCACACAAGGCAAAGCAGGAAATTGAAACACCCCCCCCAGCTGTTTGTTCCAAGGAGTCACAGAAAGGTTCAGCCACCACGAGGACCAGTCAGCAACCGCGAATCCCCCAGAACCTTGGCAAGAGCTCTTGCCCATGGAAATCCCCTTTCTGTGAGGTCCATGAAGCAGATGGTGCATTCATCTCACCATGCCCATGTCATCTGGTCATTCTCTACAGACGCCATAGGGCTCCCCTGCTCTTTTGGCTCCCAATGGGCGTTTATTTCTGCAGAAAGCTCCAACCGCACAAAAGAAGGGCCACTGGGCCAGGACCCCCAAAGGCCGGTGACTCTGCTTCCTTTCTGCGCTAAAAGGAAATGTTTCTGGCCGAGATAGGACTAGGAACAAGGCCCTTGGCATAGGAAAATTTGCTGGCACTGGTCTGAGTGTAGTTGGTCGGTGGACTATGGTGGCAAAGGAACACAAAACGTGGAGTGCTCTAAATTTAACGCAAGGCTAGGCCACAGGGCCTCCTTATCAGGGTGACTGATCTTCTCCTATTACCTAGATGGGTCATCTGCTCTCGCTTCAGCCTCCACATGGTCTTCTTTAGACTTTGCCACCGTGCCTGTAGCCAGGGGGAAACTCCACTACTGCCACTGGATGTTAGGTGGAGGGACCCTTCCCCTGCCCCCATGCCAGGGGCTTTCCACACACACACACACACACACACACACACACACACACACACCTCTCTCTTCCACACACACACCTCGGCTGTGCTTTTGGCTCCATATTTCGCACGGCTCCGGAGGCCATCGGCGCTGCAACTGTCCGACTGGTAGGAGGGGGTGACGTGGGCAGGTGCCAGCTTGTCGCACAGGTTGATGGGCTGGTCCTCAGAGGAGGCACTGAAATCCATGGGAACGGCAGCTCCATTCCCGTTCATCTCTGGGTAGGCGGCATCCCCCTGAGTGCTGCTGGAGGTGGACGGGTTCAGGGTGGAGGAGCCGTTCCCGCTGCAGCTCTCCGAGGAGGAATCGTCTGCAAAGAGAAGGGAAGGGGCCCCGTTACCAGAAAGACCACAGACCCCAAGATGCTGCTACTGTTGCGGCCCCAAATCTGCAGTCCACAGCGGGGAAGGGGCAGCAACAGCTCCTGCAGTATTGTCACCCAAGGCACAATCTCACTCTTCCCTCATCAACATCAGCCTCAGCCCCCCCCCCCAAAAAAACCCCAACAATGCCACCCTGAGGCTCAGGGCAGGGCTTTCTCAGTGGTAGCTCCCAAACTGTAGAAGGGGAAAGCAAACCTCTTTCGCCAACCTTCTTCTGAGGGTAAGGGTGTGCATGATTTGTTGCTGTTTTACCCATTGCCATTTTATGTTACTTCCATTTATGTTGCATTTACTTTGTGCAGATGTTTTCACCAAAGATTATATGTATATGTATATGTATATGTATATGTATATGTATATGTATATGTTAAAGCCATGGTTTTCCCAGTAGTGATGTATGGAAGTGAGAGCTGGACCATAAAGAAGGCTGATCGCCGAAGAATTGATGCTTTTGAATTATGGTGCTGGAGAAGACTCTTGAGAGTCCCATGGACTGCAAGAAGATCAAACGCATCCATTCTGAAGGAAATCAGCCCTGAGTGCTCACTGGAAGGACAGATCGTGAAGCTGAGGCTCCAGTACTTTGGCCCCCTCATGAGAAGAGAAGACTCCCTGGAGAAGACACTGATGCTGGGAAAGATGGAGGGCACAAGGAGAAGGGGACCACAGAGGACGAGATGGTTGGATAGTGTTTTCGAGGTTACCAGCATGAGTTTGACCAAACTGCGGGAGGTAGTGGAGGACAGAGGTGCCTGGCATACTCTAGTCCATGGGGTCACGAAGAGTCGGACACGACTAAACGACTAAACAACAACAACAAATATGTATATGTATATGTATATGTATATGTATATGTATATGTATGTATTTGCATGTTTTAAGATGTTGCAAACTGCCCTATGACTGTATGGTGAAGGGTGGTGCAGAAATATCAAAATGAACAAATGTGGAGATAATACTGGCATTTCTTACCAGGCAAACATTAGTGGGATAGCATGTCCATAGTCCTTTAGAATTACATGCCACTGAGACTCAGTCCCACCCCCCCCCACACACACACCCTGGTCTTGTACACCTGCCTTCAGGCTCCCAAGGCTCCCTTTTTATATGAAATACCATGAAGTAGCGCAGAGGCAGCCAGTGTGGGGCTCCCTAGATATTTTAGATTACAACTCCCATCAGCCCCAGGCAGCACAGCCAGTGGCCAGGGATGATGGGAGTTGCAGCCCACAGCATCTAGAGGGCATCATCACACTGGCAGCTCACAAAGGAGTCCGGGCAATTCTTTTTCAGGAGCTTCCATTTCCCAAAGGACTACTGAGGATGACATGGAAGCCGGCAACATTAACCCCTTGCAAATAACCACAGTGCCTGGGGACAGTCAGGCTGCATATCCACAGCAGAGACCAGAGGAAGAAGGACCACTGGGAGGAGCGCAGAGAGAAGAAACACATAGTGCACCTGTGGCAGCAAAACCAGGCGCCTCCACCTGCAACAAAACATGTCTGTCCTGTATCAGTCTCTACGGCCACAGCAGGCGCTGTAACTCTCCAACAGTTCGACTTCACCCTCAAAGGCACACTCTTCCGTTGTCTCCTGAGAAAGACAGATGCCAACCAACTGAGGGTGAAAGCTCAGGAGGGGGAAAAGGTGAGAGCCAAACATCAGAGCTCTCCCTGTGGGCAGCTTTGAAAGGATGCCTTTCGTACACACTGGTGAGAAGATACTTAAGCCAAGAGAGAGGAAGAAGGATGGCTGCTTGCGTGTGTACACTCAGCCCTCTTTGGCCTTCAGTAAACCCGTTTGGCAGGTTTATTCTATTGTTTCAAGAACCTGGAAAACCTGCTTGACCAGAGGTGCTGGAGTGAATGTGTGTGTCTCCCCCCCTTTGCAGTGGGATAGGAAGCCTCACTCCAGTCACTTTCAGCACTCTTAAAAAGGATTGTTGGGCAGAGATTCAGAGGGTGGCACTTCATTTCTCTGCAAGCCCACCCCGTCCCTTGCCTTCCTCAACACATCTCTGTGTCCAGGGCAGCTGTTTACCAGCTCCATCTGGTACGCAGGCTGAGACCCTACCTGCCTGCGGACTGTCTTGCCAGAGTGGTGCATGCTCTAGTTATCTCCCACTTGGACTACTGCAATGCGCTCTACGTGGGGCTACCTTTGAAGGTGACCCGGAAACTGCAATTAAACCAGAATGCGGCAGCTGGACTAGCAACTGGGAGTGGGAGCTGGGACCACATAACACCGGTCCTGAGAGATCTGCATTGGCTCCCAGTACGTTTCCGAGCACAATGCAAAGTGTTGGTGCTGATCTTTAAAGCCCTAAATGGCCTCAGTCCTGTATACCTGAAGGAGCGTCTCCACCCCCATCGTTCAGCCCGGACACTGAGATCCAGCGCCGACGGCCTTCTGGCGGTTCCCTCATTGCGAGAAGTGAGGTTACAGGGAACCAGGCAGAGGGCCTTCTCGGTAGTGACACCTGCCCTGTGGAATGCCCTCCCTTCAGATGTGAAGGAAATAAGCAACTATATTCTCTTTAAAAGACATCTTAAGGCAGCCCTGTTTAGGGAAGTTTGTAATGTTTAATGCTGTATTGTTTTTAACACTTGATTGGAAGCTGCCCAGAGTGGCTGGGGAAACTCAGCCAGATGGGCGGGGTATAAATTATCATCATCATCAACATCTCTAGACTGAAAATAAAGCGGAATCCAGGTGCCTTGCGTTGAGGGTGCAGAGGCAACAACAGCGCACTGGCCTCTTGCCACTTAGCAAGGAGCACAGGATGCCTGAGCATGTGTGTCTGCACCTGATGCTGGAGGAGCTCCCCTGGTCCAGCAGAGGGGAGCCAATGGACTTGGCTGCCATTGCAACTGTGGCCACAAAGCCAGCCTGCCAACGCGTGGCCCTGGGCAAAGCACTCCCTCGGCCTCAATCCCCCACCTGCAGAACAAGGGCAAGGCAAACGGCGCCTGCCATCTCCCATCTTTCCCATCCCACCCCACCCCACCCAGCCTGCGGATGTACCACCTCCCGCTCCTCCCCCCCTCCCACCGTTGCCAGGCTCTGCTGCTCCCCTGGTTCCCATGGAGATCGCCTACGTGCCTTGCCTTGCCTTCCCCCCTCAGACACATTTGTTCCAGCCCTGGCATCCATCATAGAGAGCAGGTCTCCCTGCCTGCACAAGCGCAGGGGCCAGGCAGCATTCGCACGCAGCAGCAGGCTCTGACTCCTTACACACTTAGGCACCCAGCAGCCCCTCAGCAATGGCACTGTGCTGCCTCTTCCCAAACCACGGTTGTGACTTTGGGCACCAGAGAAGGGCATGGCCTTCACCACCTCCACCTCCCACTGCAGCTTAACTGGGAGATGACATCCCAACCTCTTGCCCTCATGCGCAGCTCTGAAGAAGGAGCAAGCATGTGATGCACTCATTCATCCTGTGCTTGCTTTCTCCAGGATCCAAATCAGGTGCAAGTGGGCAGCCTCTTTTTACACGCACACAGCCACCTGCTGTGTTTCAGGGCACAGCCTCTTGTGGGGCACATTGCAACGCGCACCCTTCCCCACCAGCGCCAGCTCGCCGGCCTGCCCATGCCGCCTGCCACCGCAGCAGATCCTTGGATTCGCGAGGTGCTGCAAGGCGAAGAGAGGGGAAAGGGCAAAGGCCTCACAGAAATCTGCTTCCTGCACAGGCCTCGCACTGGGTGCTGAACAAAGGAGCTGCAGATGGCAGCCCCCAACTTCCTCTTGCTGGCTTCCTCACCCAGGTGGCAGGACAATCAGGGTCAGGCGGCTGCTGGTGGAGAAAGCCCTGCATCCTTGTGACAGACGGGAGCTGGGGGGGGCGGGGAGCAGGGAGGTGTGGCTGCTCTCCTTCCTTCTGCCTGCCCGCCCTCCCCTGCAATCTACAAGGAAGCTGCAGAATGGCTTCCCTCGCCAAGGCCCTTCCGTCCTTCGCAAAAAACAACACTCCGTGGCACCACCCTGTGATCAAGATCTCACTGCAAGCGGCAGACAGGAGCCACTTCTCCCTGCTGCTGCCATCCCCCCCCCCATGAACACACTTCTCACCCCTGGCATCTCTGTCCAGTTCTCCTGTTCTGCCCAGGTGCCATAAGCCCTTGTATCCTATCCAGAGTCATTTCTGACAGGGGAGAGAATTCCTAAGCCATCCGTCGGTCACTGAAAGCCCTTGGACCATGAGTTTAAGAGTACTCAAGCTAAACTAGGCTTAGCAATTCTGAGTATGCGCTCTGGGTGATGACTCCACCTCTCATGCCTTCCACCTCTGGCTGCAAGGCGGGGCAGAGGGAGGGCCATCTGATTATGCACAGGAACACAGGAAGCTGCCTCGCAGGCATATCTACCATTTCAGCATCCGTTGAGGGTATGGAGGCCTGGTCGGAAGAGACATTGCATGCCTGGAGATTGCAGAAGCAGAAAAAGACTGGACCAGTCATCCCCAGTCCGGCTCCCTCAACATGTTCTGAGTGGCCGTGCTGAGACTGATGGGAGTCGTAGTCCAAAACATCTGGAAGGCACCAGGTTGTGGAAAGCTGAACTAGAGTCCCACGCAGCCTGAACTTCTGTTATCAATTAAGAGCTGCTACTGACCAAGATCAAAGCAATACTGTCACATTAGACCCTGGTCCTTCACTGCTTTCTTTGGAGGGGGAATTTGGGCTTCTGCAACTTTCTCGGTAGAGAAAGTGGCCACTACCACAGTTTCTGCAGCTGGGTATGCCAGATACTCAAAGTACTGGGTGAGGGCAGAAGCATCCTGGCATTGCCAGAGATATTGCCAGAGATCCAGGGGTGCAGCGTTCAGCACCTTCACTGTCCCAAATAACTGCAATGGCCTGCTTGTACCTCTGAGCCGCTCCTAGAGAAAGGCACCTTCTCCCTAGAGCCTCTTAGAAATGCTGAACACAAGAGGACCATTGGCTATACGTTTTTACATTTTCATGTTTCTTTTTGCGCATCGTAAGATACAGCTGGGACGCGGGTGGCGCTGTGGGTTAAACCACAAAGCTTAGGACTTGCTGATCAGAAGGTCAGTGGTTCGAATCCCCGCAATGGGGTGAGCTTCCGTTACTCGGTCCCTGCTCCTGCCAACCTAGCAGTTTGAAAGTACGTCAAGTGCAAGTAGATAAATAGGTACCACTCCGGCAGGAAGGTAAACGGCGTTTCTGTGCGCTGCTCTGGTTCACCAGAAGCGGCTTAGTCATGCTGGCCACATGACCCGGAAGCTGTACGCCGGCTCCCTCGGCCAATAAAGTGAGATGAGCGCCACAACCCCAGAGTCAGCCACGACTGGACCTAATGGTCAGGGGACCCTGTACCTTTACCTTTAAGATACAGCTGGTTGGAAAGAGAATCAGTATGAGAAGAGTCCCACTTGCATATGAAAAATCCACGGTCAGAGCCCTCCTTAGCCAGGAACATCAGTGCACAATGTGCCTTGCAGGCAAACATACGCAAATCAGATGGGCGGAATACACCTTGCCTAGTCTCTCCACCTCTCTGCCAGTTCTTGCATGGTGTGAATTGCTACCCCCTTTGTCACAAGTTTCCATTTTGTGCCTGGTGCTTGCCTAGATCCATCGGGCATGGGGGATCTCCCTGCTCCCACCCAGCATAGTTCCTGTAATGGGGGCAGATCTCTGCCAGTGAATGGAGAGGAGAAGGAGGGCAGGAGGGAGGGGAATAGCCAGCCTAGCAGTTTGAGAGGCTTTCCCTCCCCCTGTTCTCAGCTCCTTCCCGGAGGGAGGCTTCCAGCTTTATCCAATGATGCCTCTCTGAAGGATTAAGGAGAATTATTCCTGGCCAGGGAGGCACGAGCTGCGCACCAGGCTGCTGTGCAGTGAGCCCAGGCAGGCATTGCCACAGCAACAGAGCCTCTCCTCCAGCGCCTGGCCAATGGCAGGCCTCCCCAAAGGCCAATGGGAGAAAGTGTGCGCTGCCTCGGGACCATCCTTGCTGCCTGCTCCTTGGCTTCTCCCTGGATTAGCAGCAGCCCCCAGGGAGCTGCCGCTGGAGCGCCAACAGCACATGGCAGTGAAAGGCTGATCTAGTCCCATCCACTCTCTGCAGCACAGGCCGGCAGGAGAGAGAAGTTTCATTGGGCCCCTTTCCCCGCAGAGCTGGCTTTCTCCACTGACAGCAGAGGAACTAGAGATGGCTTGTATCTAATGGCAAGGATCACAGAAAAGGATAAAGAAAAACCCCAAGGATTGAAGTTGCTGGAATTTTTTTCCCCGCCCAAGGAATGAGCAGGATCTCATCCCCAATTGCCCTTGAAGTCGGACTCAGCCCGTTAGAGCGTGCTGCTGATAACGCCAAGGTTGCAGGTTCGATCCCCGTATGGGACAAGTGCACATTCCTGCATTGCAGGGGGCTAGACTAGATGATCCTCAGGGTCCCTCCAGCTATGATTTCCATGAAAAGGATGCCTTACCTTCCAAGCCTTCCAGGGCATGGCTAGCTGGGGGAGAAGAGCAGAGGAGCTTTTCTAGATTAATGATAATGAACTGAAAGATCCCTGTGCAGGATCCTGCCCCCCGCCCCATACACCAGCCTCTTTACTCCATCCATACACTGCTGTTATTTCTGTATCACTAGTAATGTATATATGGATGATTCATTTTATATGCAGAGCAGCAAGCAAAAGACAAGGCCTTGCCTTGGGGAGCGTACAATCCAAACCTATACTTTGAAGTGGGGGTTGGGGGTGAGAGAGACAGAGAGAAAGAGGGGAAAGAAAACGGATACTAAGGGGTAAATGAGACCCACAGTCCTCCCACTAGCCCCCAAAACATTTAATGAAGTTTTCACATTTATTACTGTGGCAGGTGTGAAAAAGGCAAATTGCATGTTGGGGATAATTAGGAAAGAGATTGAAGATGGACCTGTCAGGATTATGGCACTGTTATGCAAATCTGTAGTGAGACCACACTTGGAATATCCCATACAGTTATGGCTGCCTCACCTCAAAAAGGATGTAGCGGAGCTGGGAAAGGGCAAGTGACGGGGTCAAGGGACGGAAGCAACTCTCTTGGGGGAAATGGTTGCGACATTCGAGGCTTTTTAGTTTAGAAGAAAGGCTAGGAAGTCTGATAGAAGTGTGTAAGAATATGAATGGTGTAGATAAAGAGACATTTCTCCCCCCCATGCCCAAAAGTACTAGAACCTAAGGGGGGGCATCCAATGAAGGTAAACGTTGAAAGATTCAGGACAGACAAAACAAAGTGCTTCACGCAACACACAGCTGAACTATGGAACTCACTCCCACAAGATGTGATGGGGGCCACCAACTTGGATGGCTTTAAAAGATGGTCAGTCAAATTCACAGGAGATAAGACTCCCAGTGGGTACTGGCCACAACTGGGGTGTTTTACCGACACCGTCAGAGGCAACAGGCCCCTGAATGCTAGTTGCTGCGAATCACAAGTTGTGGGAGTGCTGCTGCACTAAGGCCTTGCATATGGGCTCTCCATAGGCATCTGGTAAGGACTGGAGACGGCGGGCTTGTGGCCAAATCCAGTGGGACTCCTCTTATGTTCCAAGCCAGAATCTGGGCTTTCTCATCTGAAACTGTGCGGGTTTAAAATGCAACGTTTCAATGTGCGCACCCAAGCACACGTCACTCCCTCCCACCAGGTCAAGCGAACCTAAATAACTTACCCTAAATAAGGAATGTTTGCTAATTGGCATAAGTTATTCATCTTCAAGAATTAGGCACTGAGTCCTTCCCCAACCATGGTGAACACAAAGAACTCTAAAGACTGCCTTAATTATTCTGGATTGCTGGGGCCTGAACTGCCCCCGTCTCCCTCACATATCAAGCCTCAGAACTGAAAAGGGTCCCATATCCTGTGTAAATCCCAGTTAACCAATCATACTGGGTTGCTTCTTATGCTCAACTGCAGCAGCTACAAAGGGCCGAGATTATAAGGAGGGTCTGTCTGCTGGATCAGGCCAAGGTGGGTCCCACCAAAACCAGCTTCCTGTTCCAAACAGCTGCTAGCCAGATGCCTCTGGAAAGCTCATCAGCAGAGCATGATCAGCCTTCCCATGCTGTATGCCCCCAGTATCCAGCAGTCAAATAGAGGAGGAGTGCCTCAAAATATTGGCTGCCAAGCCTGGAAGCTCTCAACAGAGTGATCCTCAGAGAATCTGACTAATACTTTTTAAGAGCCGCCAATGCTAGCAGCCATCGCTTCACCGCATGGCATTTTACTCCACGAATTAAATTTGTGTCGTGTCAGTCTGCTCTGAACTGCAAGAGGTCCCAAGTACTCGTATCAAAGTGGGAGCATCTAGTGGCCATTTATAAAGAAGAGACATAGCATGGCAGGGGAGGGGCATTTTAAATCAGGGTGGCAGTCCGGATCCCCACCCCCACCACTGCAAAGCCCCTCCTCCTGCAAGCATTTTGGCCCAGCAAGGGGTGGGAGTGGCAAGTGGGAGGAGGGAAGGTCAAGGGCAGAATCCTCTCCCCCCCCCCCCCCCGCAAGTGGCTTTTTCTTTCATTCAGAAACAACCACTGGGACTCCCATGACATGCATCCTCTTGGAGCATGTGCTTAGGCCAGACAGACTCCTTGTCCTTCCCTTAGGTCTCCTCCAGCATTAATCCCTACCAGGCCCAAATCACAGGGCCCCGTACAACAGCTATGACTCCTCAGAAGCTACAGTGAGGGCAACCCTAACCTTGTGAAGAACAAAGTTTAGATGGACTATGAAAGAATTTAAGGAAAGGAAGTGACTGAAGAACAGGTGTAAAGGTGAACTAGATAACCAAGAGACGTGTGGTCAATGCGGTGGAAGTCTTTTATAATATTTTAACTAGGATTTATATATCGTAATGTTTGAAGTACTAATTTGGAATAATCAATTACGAAAAGTATTTTTTCTCTTCATTCTTTTTCTTGTTTCTTTCTTTTATCATTCGTCTTTCTTCTTTTCTAGTCTGCATTTTGGAAAATTGTGTAGATAAATGTTTAATGTATGGTTATGTATTGTTTCTATTTCTTTTTTTCTTTTCATTTTTTGGTAACATTTAATAAAATTTAATAAAAATATTAAAATTACAGTGAGGGCAACCCTGATTTTCCACAGACTCAGCGACTGGCATCTCCAGTGGACCTCCCACAGTCTGCATGCAGCCACCTGCCTCAGCTGTTCACCTGCACTGACAAGTGGTGAGGGGAATTAATCCCCCCCCCTATTATTCCCCCGCTTCGGCCTCCTTTTCTGGCCAGGTGCAGTATGAATTCTCCCCATCACTGCTTGCCAGACAAAGACTGGAAACTGGCTTATCAACTGTCTACATGGTGGAGTTACCACTGTTCACCCACACCTGCACAGAGGAAGGGAGGGAGGGCAGCAGGTGATGTGGTCCTGGCCAAAGAACAGCTGGTAACGGCACAGGAGTGTGGGGAAGAGGAATTGAAGCCAGACTCAGGGTGGACTGAGGAGCACCACAAGCCTGCAAGGAAGAGGCTAAGACCTGAAGCAATGGCTTCAAGTGTAAAGAAAGGACATTCAGACTAAATATCAGGAAGAGCTGTCAAACAGTGGAACGGACTCCCACTAGAAGTGGTGGACTCTCCTTCCTTGGAGGTTTTTAAGCAGAGGTTGGATGGCCATCTGTTGTGTCTGATGTAGTTGAGATTCCTGCAATGCAGGGTGTTAGACTAGATGACCCTTGGGGTTCCTTTGAACTCAACAATTCTATGATTCAGGCCCATGGCACATGTCAGCTATAAAAATCCAACCTGAGTGGGGGGGGGGGGGGGGGGGAGAGGCAGCTAGTGCTGCCCCCGCCCCCTGCAGTCTTGTTGCCCTGTCTCTGCGAGGCAGAAAATGTCAAGGGGACAGAGCAAAATGGCTCTTGGGGCAGAGGGCAGAAGGACACCAGCCGCTTGTTTTACAGACTAATTTGGGAGCGGGTTTTGCCTTTGGAGGAGGAGGCAGCTGGCTTATCCTCGTTGCTGCAGTGCAGGATTTGCAGAGATCAGTAGGGACGGATTTGGGGGGGGGGGTGTCGTGATCTCCAGCACCTGCTCCCTGGCAGCCAGGGCAATGGGGAAGTGGCCCACTTTGGGGGTCTTGCTTGAATGAAACGGAGTGGGGTGGGCGGATGAGGAGGGAAGCACACGGCCATCTAAAGCGGAAAGTGGAATTATCTATGTGGGTGTGGGGCAAGTCGTTCCTCCTCCTACCCCATCACCAGCAGGGAGACAAAAACCTCTTTTGACTCTGAAGAACAATGAGCTTATACAAGCGCCAGCAGCCCACAGAAAAATCCTATAGCAGGACAATGGGCCCTCCCTCGGAGGCAGCCCCACCAATCACCACCCAAGGAGCTCAAGGGCTCCCAGAATAATCCACCAACCAGCATTCAGGCTTCTGAAGTGGGGGGTTCTTCCTGAATATATCTCCTCCCCCACCCCAGGCACCCCTGGAGGACCCTGGGCTTGGCACTGTCTGGGAAGGCAGGCAGGCAGGCAGGCAGGCAGGCAGGCAACCCTGTTGGCGGAGGAGTCTCCCCTAGCCGCTCAAGAATCCCTGGGAGCTGCTCTGCCAACCTCCTGGAGAAAACAGAAGCCTCGGTTTCCATGGAGAGAAACGTCCTTCCCTCCGCATGGTTTTGAACTTGGGTCTGGCTAGAAACCAGACCGTCAGGAGCTTCCAGAGCATCCCACAGGCATTTCGCTGTAACAACAGCCAGTGAGACGTAAAGGGCCATCAATTATTCACTGACAGGAGGGGGGAGAGCAGGGAGGAGGGCAGGTGGAAACGAAAGCAGGCTGAGGACAGATTTGGGCAGTGGTGTAGCGGCGTTTGCCGGCACCCGGGGCGCATGCAGACACACCAAACAGGGGCAGGGCACAGAGGGTGAATGGAGCCCACCTCGCCAGCCCAGCCCTTGCCACCAGAGCCAAACAGGGCTGCCCACCTGTGCAGGGGGGAGTCCAGCCGGCCAACGCAGCCCTTGGTGAGCGAATCCCACCCCCAGCGCCTGCTGGGAGGAGAACTGGACCAGGCCACACTGAGGTTCCCCGTTCTCGCCTCCCTCCCTCTGCGCCCCTTCACTGTCTGAGTAAGGAGCAAGTGAGCAGCCATTCTGCAAGGAGTCGGAGACACAGCAGCGAGGCCAGGCTCTGCGGCCCAGAGACCCCCGGCAGCAGGCAGGGCAGGGATCCCTGCGTGGGAGTACCTGGCTCAGGCCCCCTCAAAATTGTGCGCCCAGGGCCACTGCCCCCCTGCCCCCACCACACTACATCTCTGGATTTGGACCCTGAGCATAGTCATAGCCAAGTGGGGGGGGGGGGTCAATAGCTTTAAATCAGAAGCACAGAGGGGACACCCCCTCCCTACAAATGCCTGCGCTGACTAAAGCATTAAACAGCTCAGGACCGCAATACCTCAAGGACCAGCTCTCCCCATACGAACCTACCTATACCCTGAGAGCATCTTCTGAGGCCCTTCTTGTGTGCCAGAGGGTGGCAACATGAATGGGCCTTTTTTGTGGTGGCTCCCCATTTGTAGAATGCTCTCCCCAGGGAGGTTCAGCTGGCACCTTCATTATACATCTTTGGGCACCGGGTGAAAACATTCCTCTTTAACCAGTCATTTGGCTTATTAATATCATTGTGGGTTATTGGTTTGTTTGTTTTTTCTTCTTGTTTTTATTATTTTGTGTTTTTTATCTTTTATCTTTATGTTGTGAACCATCCTGAGATGGATGGATGGATGGATGAAGAAGAAGAAGAAGAAGAAGAAGAAGAAGAAGAAGAAGAAGAAGA